>OZ024741.1:147046004-147086004 GCA_964016885.1 Eledone cirrhosa | reverse complement strand
TATCAATGGCGTGGATGACCGGATAAGCCTTCAGTCAGACCTACTGGCTGTTACCCAATGGGCGGAAAAGAACAACATGTTACTGAACGTAGACAAATTCGAACTGATCCACTTTGGAAAAGAGGATGCTCTGAAACTCCCGTACTCCCTTCCCTCCGGTGAAACTCTCGTGGCATCTAACAACATCAGAGACTTGGGAGTAACTGTGGACAGCAACATAAGCTGGGCCACGCATATAAGCAGCAAAGTTGACATGGCCCGCAGAATATGTTCCTGGATCCTCAGAACCTTTCAGTCGAGAGATTCCCACACCATTATCCTTCTCTTCTCCACTTTTGCCCGACCACACCTTGAATACTGTTGTCCACTGTGGTGTTCCCACATGAAACAAAGTATCATCAAACTTGAAGCTCCCCAAAGGGCAATCACGAAAAAGATAGATGGCATGTCAGACCTTGACTACTGGGGTCGACTAGAAAAGCTGAAACTTTACTCACTCCAAAGTCGCCGTGAGCGTTATATTATCTGCAAGATGTGGAAAATGTTTCATCACCACTGCCCAAATGATGTTGGCATCACCTTCAAAATACACCCAAGGCTTGGGCCCCGTGCTATCCGTCCCAAACAAAAATCCAAATCGCAACTCATAACAACAATACGGCACAATTATTTCACCTCAATTGGCCCTGCTCTCTTCAACATCACACCTGAACACGTCAAAACAGAAACTGACCACACAAAATTCAAGAAGTCTTTGGACAATTCCTCCAAGTAATCCCGGACAAACCACCCACACCCGGATATATCTCCGCAAACAGTAATTCTCTTCTCGAATGGGCCATGGTGCCCAAATCCTGAATTGATATATATGTATATATATGTATATATATATATATATATATATATATATATATATATATATATATATATATGTATATATATATATATATGAATTAGTTTTGCGAGGTTTTTTATATGAAATCGTGTGTCGAAACAAATATTGTTATACTTGGGGAGGGTCATATTTGTGTAATATTGCCAGAATTAATAACAGAACACACTCACTGTTTGGTTGGTTTTCGCTTCTCGTTTCTGTGTCTTTTATATCGGTAATCTAACTTACTCGGTCCTCAATGTTGCCATTGACTGACCGACGGTCAAAAATACTACAGATACAATATAGACACAAACAGATATATATAGTTTATCATAAATCTTTCGTTGCACATCTGCAACATCGTCAGTGGTGTTATATTTTCCTCCTGTTGTGTTGTATGTCTACGCCATTTTTATTCACTCTGTCTATATATTTATTTATTTATTTGCTTGTTTGTTTATTTTATTTTGTCTTCTTTGCGCATGCGTTTGCGTGTGTGTATAGTGTTATGTTTGCTGTGTGATGGGTGACTAGTGTGTGTTTCTGTGCTTGTTGTTATTGTGCTTGTGTATGTATTTATTTATTTATCTTATTTTATTTACTTATTTATACTTCTCTTAGGTCGGTGTTGTTTGTTTGGGTGTTGTTGTTATTCCATTCATTCTTTTTGTTTAGCTTTGGTCTTCTAATTTCTATTTCACTGGCCTCTCTGATTTGCCTATCTGCTGGGTCATTTCTATGTTTAGATATTATTCTAATTTCTATGTTGTCTATGTTACCGTCATGTTGTTGTCTAGCATGTTCGTATAGTACTGACCCGTTTTTTCGTCCTTTTAGTTCCCCCCAGTGTTGGTCTATCCTTTCACCTATGCTACGAGCTGTTTCACCTATGTATGTTGTTGTCATGTTTCTGCAAGTACCCTCTGTACATCTTATGCTATAGACTACGTTTCTAGTTTTACAGTTTATCCGGGGGTTCACCTTACATATGATACATTTCCTATTGGTACAGTGGGTTTTCTTAAAAGGGTAGGTTTTGCTGATCAGGGATTTAATGGTGGTTCCTGGCTTTTCTACCACGTTTATTTTTAAGTGGGTCTTTCTCAGGGCCTTTCTACACTGGTTAGCTAATTTCCCTCCAGGGGTGGCGTCCACAAACATGACAATTATTCCATTTACCAGTGGTTTCTTAAAAGCAAAAAATTTTGCATTCAATCCTCAGAATGAAAAAATCCTGGTCTGTTTATTGAATTTGGATTTTAAAAACAAAAATGCAATCTATATGAAAGTGAGGCTGGAGAAAGAAGAAGGAAAGGAAAAATAAAATAAAACCACACATGCAAACACACACACACACAAAAGCATACATACACACACACACATATATATATATATATATATATATATATATATATATATATATATACATACACTCATACATACACACACACATATACACATATATATGTGTATATAAATACACACATATACATACATATACACATACCTACATATGCACATAAATATCAACACATCCATACATACACATACATATATACAACCACACACACATATATACACACATATATATAGAAATAGAAATATATATATATATATATATATATATATACATATATATACATATATATACATATATATACATGCATACACATACATGCATACACATACACATACATAGCCATACACATATACATATACATACATACATACATGCACACAATCATACCTATATACACACGTACATACATACATATACATAAATGCGTACATATGCATGTACAAAATTAGAAAAATATACACACCTCTACATATTCACACACGCAAATAAATATAAGAAAAAATATATATAAAAAATAAAATAATTATACAGTTGACAGTGATACATGCGACGAGTAGATGAACAGACATGCGTGGTAAGCAATACACACAAATGCACGTACACATACGTACGAAAAAGTAAATACATACACACACTCTCACACATAAATATACATATACAAATACATAAACACATACATACACATACACAAATACATACACAAACACGCACACACACACATATATATGTGTGTGTGTGCGTGTTTGTGTATGTATTTGTGTATGTGTATGTGTTTATGTATTTGTATATGTATATTTATGTGTATACACATATACATATATACACACACATATACACATACATATATATATGGAGATCACCTTCTGTCAAGTTAAGAACACCATGTCATCTGCAAATTCCAGCCCACTGATTTTACACTGCCTGTCATGATATCACTTCCAGCATGGCTTCGCATGTCAATCCTGTTCATGAAAATAATGAACAGGAGAAGTGATAGTATGCATCCTGATGGTTTTGATTCAGCACCATTTATCTGAATACACATACTCCGGCATCAGGGCAAGAAGAAGCTGACCATCGATCCAATACTTTTGCAGAACCTTCCACAGCAGATCCCAAGGAATGCAGTCATATGCCTTTTCGATGTCTACAAAACAATACTCCACTTGGCAATACTCCCAAGATTTCTTGAAGACCTGCCACAGTGTGAATATTTGGTTGCCTGTGCTGTCTTTGGGGTGAAAACTACAGTGTTCATCAGCTAGCTTGGACCTGATAATCTCCCTTCATCACTTTGAATAGACTTTACCACAGAGGCTTAACAAGGAGATCCCTCTGTAATTGGAACATACCTCTTTGTCTCCATTTTTGAAAATTGCGATTATCACTCCCAATGCCATAGCTCAGGAGCCTTTCCAGAGATCCAGGCCATCTGGTACACATGAGTCAACCAGAGAATACCTTCTATATTTAAGGCTTTTAACATCTCAAGTCAGATTTTATCTTCCCCAGTGACCTTGCCAAATTTGAGCTCTTTAATTGCTTTTGTGACCTCAGCCTCCAAAAGATTAGTCACTGCTCCTAGATGCACTTTGTGTACATCGGAAGATGCTGTTGTGATCCTGTTTAGGAGATCAGCAAATTATTCTCTCTGCCTTGCAAAGATGCACCTCCCTGAAGAGAAGAGAACCCCAGATCCATTCCTAATAGCTGGTATGGTGGAGGACTTCTTACTATAAAGTCAATGGATAATCTGCCAGAACACTTTAATTTCTGATCTAAAGTCAGGTTCTAACCTAACCCCAAAGTCCTCTCATGTGTTAACTTTAGACAGCTTTACTGTCTCTGCTGCAATTCTTTGTGCCTGCTTGGACTGCAATTGTATTGCAAAATCTTCTAGGATTGCCACAAATCCTCTTGCCTGTGCTAATTCTGAAGCATTTCAATCCTCTGGATTTTCTAATAGGGTTGAAAATAGCTCAGAAAACAGTAATTTTGTCAGATAAAATGGATACTTGTCGAGATGAATAATTCCAACATGTCTCAGATAACTTTGGAAATCATCTCCCAACATTTCAGTCAGTAGTGCTATTCAAGCTGTAGACTTTGAGAAAAAAGTTGAAATTCCTTTTAAAGTTTGGAAGAAAATTTGACATTCATGAATATTTGAAGCTGATTGAGAGAGTACCAAATTAAGTGAATGCACATAACAATGTAAAAATATGACATTTACACCAAAAATTCTCCTTTATTCTTGTTTGCATTCTATTCAAATGCTCAGTCATCCTGCTCACTCTATCATAAGTTTTTGCAATGAATTTTTAGCCACAGTTAAATTCATTAACAAATCTTTGAAATATCATACTTATGTCAGCTATTCAGCTCTTCTATATTAACTGACATTGAGGTATTCCTAAAACCCTTCTAGAGGTTTTTCCTTCTCATCAACAAATCTCAAAACACATGACAATCAGGATTTCATTTGAAGATCTGTAGTTTCATTAAACATAAGAGCAACAAATGATGTATTTTTCGATTATTAATTTCATATTTTTGTTTTTGTTCTTTTCCCTTGCTTTGATTATATAATTATATTTATTATATTTATAAGGTTCCTAGCAATAATTAATTGTACATATTATTTGTGTTTATATTTTCATTCTGTAAGAATTATAATTAATTAGTAATATTATTTATACAGCTGTGAATAAAATCTTTATACATTGTTATAGCTATACAATTAATGATCTCATTTTGAATATCACTTGAAAGTCCAGAAAATGTGCAGTTATCATTTTTCATCACCAAATCTAAATGCAATCTTAAACAATCATCATATTCTACTACTGCTTTACATATAGCCAGAAAATTACAATAGTTTGATTCTTTTGTTTCATCATGCCCTTGAAATGATAATTCTTGTCAGGCCAAAAATCTTCAAAAACAATGAATTCACCTTTTCAATATATGATTTTCCTCTGATCTGTTATGCAAGTGAATCGAAGCTGCTTTCTATTGATCAATCACTGTATCAATTCATTGTCAGCCAAAGGTTATCAGAACAATTACGGAATTCAGATGGTTCTGAGATATTTTGTGTCTCGCCAAAGCTGTAATCAAATTGTTCAAATCACTGTAACTGGTAGTTGTCTATGTGTCCTTATGTTGACAAAATTGCAGACTTGGAAACAAAACAATTTATTCAGAATGAGACAGCCTGTCATCCACTGTCGCTGTTCATAATAATAATTGGAATCAAAATAACATTCTTAGCTGCCCACTTTGGTTTTTGCTTTCAGTTCTAGCTTTGGTTTCTTTCTTCTGAGAAAGATAATATTCTTTCCTCTTGAAAGTTTCTTGTTGCAAAAGATCGGGAAAGTAGATAGTAAACTGAGCTAATTGACTCTTTTGTAGTTGCGTGGGTGAATGAAAACATGAGAAATGTTACAGGGATATAATTTTTAAAATGAATCGAAGCTTTGTTCTAAAGAAAACAGAAAAAAAAGATAATAGGTGTGCTTACTTTGAAAAAAATAATTTGGAATATCTAAAATTAAATTTTAAAGCATTGGAATGAATAAATAGATGAGAACTTTACCTTTTTAATCACAAAACTAAACTTTGCCAGCTAGCTACTACTTTTCGCTCAAAGTATGAACTGATCAAGAAGAAAATTCTGGATAGTGGTCACATGACTGAATCTGGGTCTTAAAACAGTAAAAAAAAGAAACTTTTGATGAAAGATTAGGGTCATCAAACGTTCCATATATGCTCTACATTACTGAAAGATTATACGAAATAAACCAGAATCAGCAATGATTCTAATTCCGTTCGAAAGTGCAAGTTTTGATTTCATTGCATACATAAACCTTTTGCCTCTGATTTATATGTATGTATATGTACATATATATGTGTGTGTGTGTGTGTGTATGTGTGTGTGTGTGTTTGTGTGTGTGTGTGCGTGTGTGTGTGTGTGCACGTGCGTGTGTGTGTGTATATGTATATGTGTAAGCGTAAATGTATATGTATATGTATCTATGTATACATATGTGTATATATATATATATGTATATATATATATATATATATATATATATATATATATATATATATATATATATATATATATATATATATATGTATATATATATGTATATATATATATGTATATATATATATGTATATATATATATGTATATATATATATGTATATATATATATATGTATATACATATATGTATATACATATATGTATATATATATATATGTATATATATATATATATGTATATATATATATATATATATATATATATATATATATATATATATGTATATATATATATATATGTATATATATATATATATATATATATATATATATATATATATATATATATATATATATATAGCGGCAATGAATTAGTTTAGCGAGGTTTTTTATATGAAATCGTGTGTCGAAACAAATATTGTTATACTTGGGGAGGGTCATATTTGTGTAATATTGCCAGAATTAATAACAGAACACACTCACTGTTTGGTTGGTTTTCGCTTCTCGCTGTCTTTTATATCTGCGATCTAACTTAATCGGTCCTCAATGTTGCCATTAACTGACCGACGGTCAAAAATAATACAGATACAATATAGACACAAACACATATATATAGTTTACATAATTTACATAAATCTTTCGTTGCACATCTGCAACATCGTCAGTGGTATTATATTTTTTCCTCCTGTTGTGTTGTATGTCTACGCCATTTTTTTATTTTTTTTTTATTTTTTTATTTTTTTTATAGACAGACTGAATAAAAAATGGCGTAGACATACAACACAACAGGAGGAAAAATATAACACCACTGACGATGTTGCAGATGTGCAACGAAAGATTTATGTAAATTATGTAAACTATATATATGTGTTTGTGTCTATATTGTATCTGTATTATTTTTGACCGTCGGTCAGTCAGTGGCAACATTGAGGACCGATTAAGTTAGATTACCGATATAAAAGACAGCGAGAAGCGAAAACCAACCAAACAGTGAGTGTGTTCTGTTATTAATTCTGGCAATATTACACAAATATGACCCTCCCCAAGTATAACAATATATATATATATATATATACCAATTCTTTGCTTAATCTTTAATCTGTTATTTTAATAAATATATATATATATATATATATATGCATGTGTGTGTATTTGTGTGTATGTATATATATGTGTTTGTCTACTTTTTCCATCTTCTGGGGTACTTTATTCAATTTTGTCAACAATTATGCCTCAACTGTGTTGGGATGCATACATTTCAAATTTCAAATTTATCCAATCTTAAGTCAACCACATTGTTCATACTTCTAGCTACATGCATAAGTATTTATATTCCTGTTTCATATATATTGGACAAATATGTCTAAAATAACTTCCTTTTCGATGGCTGTTAATCGAATCTTCTGATGAAATTAATTCTTCTTCAATGCCCCATTACCAATATTGTTATAGATTATAACAAAATTGATGCTCTGTGTGTTTCTCTGCTTAAATAACACACATACATTATCTGGTTGGTTTAAGAGATATTTTCTATATATATCTATTTTTTATATAGAAGTTTGGAGCTGGATTATATAGATGCTTCTTATTAATCACTACATTTTCTAATTTAATAAGCTTCCCTCTAAATTAATAATTATTTTTATGTGTAGGCAACAATATTACAGTTTTCTAAGATATGTGACATTTCCCAATTACAAGGTTTTCTCTACTATATTCCACTTCAAATAAATGTGTTTTTTACCATGCTACAAGCTTCAATTGCTGTTATAGAAAGCTGAAAGTTGTATTAAGAGGATTTATTTGTCAAGAATAAGTTTTAAACTATCTGAAGACTCAGTATTCATTGATATAACTACTCTACAAATTAATAAACTAACAATAATAATAATAATAACGAGAACATCAATACAATAATAATAATAATAGTTTCTGATTTAGACACAAGGCCAACAATTTTGGGGAAGGGAAAGTCGATTAAACTGACCCAGTATGTTATTGGTACTTTATTTTATCGACCCCGCAAGCATGAAAGGTAAAGCTAACCTCTGTGGGAGGTGAATTCAGGACATAAAGGGTCGTAACTCTATGCTGCAAATTATGGTGTCAGACACTCTACCGATACTGCCAATCTATCACCATACTACTACTACTACTAATAATAATAATAATAATGATTTCATTTATTGGCCACAAGAGCCGACATATAGGGGACAATACAAAAGACTGGGACAGCAGGGGTTTACATATAAACGTGTAAACAATATAAATAACAATAACAAAGTAACAAGAAAATACAAGAAAAATTACCCAATAGGGGGATGACCACCCAGGGTTCACTCAGGTACCCCACCAATCCTGAACAACCCGACGCTTCGAGAGTACCCGGGATGGGCACCCCTCTCCCCCTCAAATTTACCCACCTACAGATGCATGATCAGAGTAGGCCCACTCACATGGGCCATTCTCGCCACATTCACCCACCTTTTAGCAAATGTACTGGGGGGCAGCACTTCTCCCTTCGCCCTCACCTTCCTTTCCAAGTGAAACTTGAAAAAGTTGATGAGGGATTGGCTGAAGAGAAAAATGCTTGTCTTCAATCCTTTCAACTTGGTCCACCATACAACATCTTTTGCTACTGCCACCAGACAGGAAAATTGCCTGCCCTTCTTGGTCAAAAGAAGGCACCAGGTTGATCTTGACTATGGACTCGGCCGATAGCTGGATCCATTCTATATGCGACAACAGCTGTTTGACATAACTCCACAAGTCAGTAATGCATGGACACTGGACGAGTGCATGCAGAACGGTTTCGTCGCTCTGCGCGCATCTCGGGCAGGTCCGTCTAACAGCACTTCCGTGCCTGTAGAGTTTATCTCGAACCAGCAGTGCTCCCCAGTATGACTGCCAAGTGAGGAATTTTTGGAAATTATCCATCGTCACCGGCTCGAAAGTCCTCCGGATCAGACTGCTTAGTTCAACTTCGTTGACTCCCAGAGCTTCTCCGAGTGTGTTGTCGCACTTGCCCACAACTAATCCTCTATAGAACTTGAGAGTGGAAGTTCCACTGACCACACTGCCACCTGGTAGAGGGCAATGAGTGCCTGGCAATATTCCAGATGCCAGTCACCCAGTTTCGGTCTCTTCTTGACCCAGGACTGCAGCTCAGTCAAAGAGACGAAGTGTGGAAAGGCCCATCTGACAAACGGCGACCACACCTGGTCACCGTTTAGGCAGAATATCTGGAGGTGCCACAGCTTCAGCACGTGTCTGCGCATCATTAGCCACGCCATGCCCAGCCCTCCATGTAGAGGGTGCTGGCAACACCAATGGAACCTGACCCCACCAGAAGAATTTGAAGAGGAGCCGTTCTAAGTTGGCGATGCACAAACGGGGGCAAGGGACGATGGTCAGGCGGTAGTAGATGACGGACGCAATGTACGCATTCCCCACCTTTGTCTGACCTTTCAGTGATAGCTTCCTCGCATCCCATTTCTGGGTGAGACTGGCTACCCTGCTCGTCACCTCATCCTAATTCTTATCCACCTGGAGGTCTGGCCTGAACCAAATCCGAGCAACTTTACCGGTCCGTCCGTCCAGTGCCCAATGACGCTGTTGGACGGCATGGACTTGCCTCTCTAGGTGCCGAGTTGCAAGCCCACCAACTTTTCCGGGTTAAGTTTTGCTCCTGTCGACCTTTCATATTACTCCAATAAGTTGCCGACCACCTCAATTTCTGAGGTGTCCGACACCATCACGGTGATGTCGTCCGCATAAGCCGACACAGCCTTTCCATGTCCCGGTTCGATCGGGATGCCCTGCAACAGCTCCAGCTTCCGCAGTAAAGGCTCGAGAGTCAATACATACAGAAGGGAGGAGAGAAGGCACACTTGATGGACTGATCGGGAGATCTGAAATGATTCTGAGAGGTGGCCATTAACTTTGACCACTGAGCAGATGCCGCTGTACATTGCAGTGATCCAGCTTCTGAAGATGGGGCCGAAGCCAGCCGCCTTGAGGACAGCCTCCAGGTACCGATGTCGACCCTATCGAATGCTTTCGATTGATCTAAATCGATCAGAGCCCCACCGAAGCCAGGTTTACACCCTACCCTCTCTATGATGTATCACATGAGGTGGAGGTTGTCGTGTATGGACCTGGCTGGGATTGTGCAAGTTTGTGCCAGCCAACCAAATCCTCGATGACAAGCGCCAACCTCTTCACTAACACCTTGGCCAAAATCTTAAACTCTGTGTTGAGCAGAGTTATGGGCCTGAAATTGTCTAATGTGTCGCTTTTGTTCTTGTCTTTCCTTATCAGTATCACTATGCCTCGGCTCACAGAACTGGGAATACTCCCGTTCTGCTGCCACTTGCAGTAGAGCACTTCAAGGAGATCGGATAACAAGTCTGGCATATTTACATAAAGCTTGTAGGGTAGACCTCCAAACAGGGTGACTTGCGCCTCATGCAGCCAACAAGGGCATGCTGAATCTCGGCTGAAGTAATCGGTTTTTCGCAGCGCTGAGCGTCGACCGTCGAGAGTTGCAGCAAGCCATCGAGGTAGGGACCTAAGTCTGCCACCATCTCTGACCCGCCATTTCCCCTGAACGACCGAGCAAAATCTTAGCGAAAGGCCTCACACATCCGCCTGGAATCGCTCAGCTCGTGTCCATCTCAGTCCATCAAAGTCCGAATCGTGGTTCTATTACCACGCTGCACCTCTGTCACATGGGACTATCGAACAGCTTTGGTTCCCTCATTTCTCAGAGCACACGCCTTAGCTCTGACAATGCAACCTTTGTGTTTCACATTGAAGAAATGATCTAATGCCAACCTCACCGTTAACACGTCAGTTGCAATACTCCTACAAAAAGCCTCATCTAACTTATTTACCAACTCCTCCTCCTTTCTATTTTTCTCTAACGCTACTTCTTTGCTAAACTCTATCGACATTATTCTAATCTCTCTTTTGAGAGCCCCACACCATCTATTGTTGACAACTCCCCTGTCAACTTTTTCTCAACTAAATTGTTGACCTGGTGCCTGTAAGCCTTACATGCCGGAAATGACATGTTCAGCTTCCAGTAACCAGGTCCTAACCTACGTGTCTTATCTAGTTCGACCATACAGATCACAAACTTGTGATCTGAATAGGTGACCGTTTTAAATCGTGGACAGCTTACACTATTTCTGTCTATTTTCCTAATGAATATCCTGTCTATATAAGATTTAGATGACCCTATGCGGTTGATCCAGGTCCACACTGGCGCATTAGGGAAATCTAATCGGTACCTGTCAGATAGTTGGAACTGGCTGATCAGGTATTTGAGGCTTTTGCACCTCCTGCTCCTATCAGATACTCTCACACAGTCCCAGCGTGTATCTAAGATGCCGTTCCAGTCCCTCGCTAACAGTAAAGGGCGAGACGTACCCAGAAAGGCTTCCAGCCATCTAAAGAAGTCCGGCCATCCTGCCCCAGTAGGGGCATAGATGGCCACCAGTCTACAGGCACCACCTTTATTATTGTTCACGTCCAGGACCACCAACTTACTGTCCGTGTCCCAGAAGATCAACCTTACCTCGAGATCCAGGCCTTTCCTAAACAGCACTGCCACCCCACCTCCCATTCCCGGCTGACTAACAGATGCGAAGATCTGATAGTTGTCGAAAATGGGGGCTAGTGTGCGCGTGTCAGAAATCCTGGTCTCGCTGATGGCAATTACATCCATTTTTAGAGACCTGAGGTTGTTGAGCAGGTGACCCTGCTTCCAGGATAATCCCAGGCATCAAACATTTAAACTTCCTACTCTTAATACGGCCATGTTGGCAGACTAAAAGAGAGGCTAAAAAGGTTTACTTACCTTCCGGGATCTTGTGAAGGTCGGGTGGTTTGACCCCCATAGTTCTTTTGGGAACCCATTTAAAAGTCTGGAAGTGGGTTTCATGTTCGGAGTTCTCACGTCCCGGGGAAAGCTGTCTCGTATTTCTTTGTATAAATCGAGCAACATTCGCACCAGAAACAAATCTTCCGGCACGTGAAATGTGCTCGATTTAAAAATTTCCCCCTCTTTTTGTATTTGTTCACTTTGTGCTACAAGGGCCATCAGTTCCTTGTTGGCCCTCCTAACGAGCACAAAGTTTTGTATGTTTTATTGGTGTGATTTTATTTGTTTGCATGGCTGTGGCAGTGATGGCTTTGATGGTGTTGTTTCGGTTGTGTCAGTGTTTGTTGTGAGTGCGGTGTCTGTGGTTCAGATGTTTGTGTGTGTATTTGTTCTTGCGTCTGTTTAGGTTGTTTACGTTTGGGGGATTCTGATGATGGAGATGATGATGGCGGTGTTGATGTTGGGTTGTTGGGGATATGTTTGCGTGGATGGTGTCTGCATTTTTTATTGTGGGTGTTTTTGTGCTTTGTTGTATTTTTTTCTTCTTTTTGTGTTTCCTTTTTTGCATTTTGGGGGATTTGGGTTTTCCCTCATCTTCACTACTGGTAGATGAGGGGTCTGTGTGTGTGTTTATGTTTTTATTGATGTGTGTATTTTGGGGGGGAGGGGAAATTTGACAACTTTCCTCGTTTCTCCCCTGGGTGGTCAATGTTAGTGGTGGTCTTTCTATTGGTGCTGTTGCTGGTGGTTTTGCCAGTGCTCGTGTTGGTTGTGGTCCTCGCCCCGCGTCGGCAGCAGTGGATCCCTTCGACCCCTTGCATCTTTCAGTAGATGAGGGCAGAAGGCTCGCAAATGGGTTTTTTAGCCACAAACGAAACAATGTGGCCTTTTGCCCTCAGTTATAATGTGAATGACCGTCCCATTCTGAAGACGGATGTAGTCCGGGATTGTTTTGACATTCTCTGGCCTGATCTGGAGAAGTATCTCCAGGTCAACCCCGGACCAGTCCTCTCTGGCAGTTCTTGTTATTTCTATTGGGACGGTACCTGTCCCCTCCACAATCACACATCCCAGAAGCCACCACATGTCAAGTCCTGGTGGGATTCTGGGATTCTTTTTCCCATGTGGAAGGGGTACATTATGACCTTGCTGGTTTTGCAAGGTGTCATAGCATGTTTCATAGTGAGGGCTTCTCAAAGCTGCCCTCTTGGTTTCTGCTGAGATGCATCTGTAATGCACTGTTCTGTGCTCCACTGCTTCAATAGCTTCTACCGGAACAGTTAAGTTGGATCAGGTTTGCTCTTGCTTGATGAGCTTCCAGGCCTGGGCCAACTTTTCATCTTTTTTCGAGAGGTCCATGTTGAAGCCTGGCCACTTTTGGCCGCTGCCGCAGCAAAAGTGTTCTTCTTGTTGTCGTTGGTGTTGTTGTTGTTGTAATTGTTGTTGTTGCTGTTATCATTGTTGTCTTTGGTGCCGCCGTTGTTGTTGTTTTCGGTGCAGTTGGTATTGTTGCTGTTGGTGCTGTTGCTGTTTATGTCCTGGTTAGTGGTGTTAATTTTGTTGTTGTTTTCGTTGATATTGTTGCTGCTGCTATTGTTGTTGTTGTTGCTATTGTTGTGGTTGTCACTGTTGTTGATATTGTTGTCTTTGTTGTTGTTCTTTCTGTTGTTGGTGTTGTTGTCATTATTGCAGTTGTCATTGATTTTCTTATCGTCGTTGCTGGTGCTGTTGTCATTCTTGTTCACGACTGTTTCTTTTTACTGTTTTTGGTAATGTCGCTGTTGCTGCTGTTGTCATTTTTGTTCTCACTGTTGTTGGTGGTGGTGTTGGCGATATTGCCTGATGTCTTGTTACATTTTTAAATTGTTGCAGGAGGGGCAGCGTTATTAGCCTCAATGTTTGACTTGCTGTCGCAAGACACCAAACTCAAACTTGGAGGGCGTGGTCTGCCATGTTTTTTTTTGATAAAAATTTTCTTTTAAACATACAAAGTTTAAATATTTGGGCCAAAAATATTAATAACAAATGTATTTCAAACCGTTGAACAAAATAAACTTACGAGCTCACGATAGTACGTTCATTCGCTTCAACGACCAATAATAATAATAATAATAATAATAATAATGCTTTCTTTATTAACCACAAGGGTCTACATAAAGTAGACATTAAGGACAGTACAGGACAATACAGGGCGGTACAAATGGGCATTTCTGCATGTAAAAAACAAGAAATAGAGGATGTAATAATAGAACAATAAAAAAAATTCACTAATAGGGGGAGACTTCCGAGGGACATTCGTGGAGAAAGCCCATTAAAAAGCCACAGTGACCCTGACCACCAGGGCAGGTGCCCTCTCCCAGATTTCCACCTTTAATTTACAGACACATACTCAGAGTAGGCCCATTCACTCGGGTCATTCTTGCCTCTCTCACCCATCTTTCAACAAAATGCTGGGAAGAGAGCACTTCCCTTTCTACCCTGATTTTCCTTTTTAAATGAAATTTGAAAAAGTTAATCAGGGCATCACCGAAGAAGTAAGTGCTCGTCTTCAGCCCTTTCAAATGTGTCCACCATACTATCTCTTTCGCCATGGCCACCAGACAGATAAAAAGTGCCTGCCATTCCCGGCTAAAGGAAGAGGGCGGGGAAATCCTCACGATGGACTCAGCTGATAGCTGGATCCGTCCTACACGCGACAGCAGGTGTTCGACGTAAACCCACAAGACAGCAATGCTCGGACACTGGACGAGTGCGTCTAGGACGGTTTCGTCGCCCTGCCCGCATCTCGGACATGCCCGGCTGACGGCACCTCCATGCCTGTAGAGTTTATCCCGAACTGGCAAAGCTCCTCGGTAGCACTGCCAGGCCAGGGATTTCTGAAAGTTGTCCATAGGCCCCGGCCCGAAAGTTCTTCCGAAGAGATTGGCTAGTTGATTTTCGGCGACGCCTAGAGTTTCCCCAAGTACGTCGTCGCTCTTCCCCTCCACTAATCCTCTATAGAACGCCAAGGTGGAGGGCTGTGAACGCCTGAAGACATTCCAGTCTTCAAGCGCTCCCTCTCGGTCTTCGCTTGACCCAGGACTGCAGCTCCGTCAAGGAGACGAGCTAGGGAAAGATGCGTCTAGCAAACGGTGACCACACCTGATCACCGTCGAGGAAGAGGTGGAGATGTCGTAGCCTGAGCTCGTGTCTGCGCATCATCAGCCACGGCATTCCCAGCCCTCCACGTAGCGGGTGTTGACAACAGATGGACCGCCTGACCATCGGAGCGCGTCCCTTCCACAAAAAGCGAAAGAGCAAACGCTCCAGCGCAGTCAGGCGAGGCTTAGGACAAGGCACGACGGTCAGGCGGTAGTAGATGACGGACACAATATACGCGTTAGCCACCTCCGCTCGACCTTTCAGGGATAGCTTCCTCTCGGCCCATTTCTGGGTGAGAGAAGCCACCCTGCTCGTCACCTCGTCCCAGTTTTTGTCCGTCTGGAGATCCGGACCGAACCAGACCCCGAGCAATTTAACTGGTCCGTCCGTCCAGCGCCCGACGACGCTGTTGGACGGCATGGACCTGCCTCTCCAGGTGCCGAGCTGCAGGCCCACTGATTTTTCCTGGTTGTCATTGCTTCTGTCACCGCTTCGTATTCTCTTAGTCTAGTGCCAATCGCCTCGATGTGTTTGGCGTTCGACACCACTACGGTGACATCGTCCATATATGCTGACACGGATCTTCCGCATCCTAGTTCGCGTGGGACCCCCTCAACGTCTCCAGTTTGTGCAGTAATGGCTCGAGAGTCAATACGTACAAGAGGGACGAGAGGGGACATCCTTGGCGGACCGAGCGCATGATGTTGAACGGTTCCGAAAGGTGACCGTTCACTCTCACCATAGAGCAGATGTCGCTGTGCATGGCAGCGATCCAGTCTCTGAAGACGGGCCCAAAGCCAGCCGCCCTCAGGACTGCTGCTAGGTAACGATGGTCGACCCTATCGAAAGCTTTCGACTGATCTAAATTGATCAAGGACCCACCCGCGCCGGGTTCCCTAGATACCCTCTCTACCATGTATCGCATGAGGTGGAGGTTGTCGTGGATGGATCTGTCGGGAATGGCGCATGTCTGCGCCTCTCCCACCAGACCACCAACGACAAGCACCAACCTCTTTGCTAGCACCTTGGCCAAAATCTTGAACTCTGTGTTTAGCAGAGTTATGGGCCTAAAATTATCTATGTTATCCCCCTTGCTCGGATCCTTTCTCAGCAGCGCCACAGCTCCTCGGCTCACAGAGCTGGGAATTCTCCCGTTCTGTTGCCAGTTGCAGTAGACGTCCGCCAAGAGGCCTCCGAACAAGTCTGGCATCTGTACATAAAGTTCATAGGGCAGACCATCCAAACCAGGCGATTTACCCCTTGTGCAGCTAGTCATTGCCTCCCGTACTTCAGCGGCTGTTATCGGCTTTTCGCAACACTCCGCCTCAATGGCCGAGAGCCGCGGCAGTCCGTCGAGGTAGACACTAAAGTTCATCCCTCGATCCGGCCCGCAGCTGTCCCCGAACAACTGAGCGAAGTGTCGCTGAAAAACTTCACGCATTTGCCCGGGATCGAGTAGCATGCGCCCGTCGTGGTCCACCAAAGACCGGATCGTGGCTTTGTTGCCCGTTCTTCGGAGATTCTGGTCTCGCTGATGGCCACTACATCTATGTTTAGTGCCCTGAGGTCGTTGAGCAGGTGGCCCTGCTTCCATGACGACCCCAAGCCACGCGCATTTATGCTGCCTATTCTGAGTGAGGTCATGTTGAAATGGAGTGGAAAAGATGGGAAAGACCACTTACCTTACTTCTCGTAGAGGAAGGATGGTTTGTCCATCCTTTTCACTGCTTGTGGCCTCCTCCGGAAGGATGTCCTTATCAATCCTCCTGGAGAATGTTTGTCGGAAGTCTCCGATGTCTTTGGGGAATTTTTGTTTTAGTGTCGTGTACGTTTTCTGTGTGATGTGAGTGATTTGTATGTGTGGAGGTGGTGTGAACTTTTGGGTTGTTGTGTAGTCTTTTTCTGTGATGCTGGTGTTGTGTTGCATGTAGTGTAATAATTGGTTGTTGGTCAAATTTAATGCTGTTTAGTGTGTATTGTTTTGGTTGTTTTGTTTTGTTTGCGTTTGTTGTGGGTTTGTTTCTGTTACGCTTTTTGGTGACTTTTTTGGTGTTGGTGATGGTGGTGTTGGGGTTAATGATGGTGATGGTGTTGGTGTTTGTGGTGATGGGGTTGGTGATGCTGGTGTGGATGGTGGCATATTTGTCCTAACTTCTTTGTTTGATAATTTATTTGTTTCCCTCTGTATTTTGTTTTTGGAGGGGGAAGGAAGAGAATTTTTTCTTTTTTGGTTTCTTTTTTTCTTTTTTCCTGATACCGTTTCCCACTCCTCGTCGTCACAATATATCTCCAGTTGCGATAAGCCGGGGAGTGGAAAATCCTCCACAGGCGTTGGTTTTGGTTGTGGCGTGGTGGATGGTGTAGGTGCTGGTGCTAGTTCTGGCGCGTTGGGTGGTGGTGGTGTTGGTTTTGCTACTGTTACTGGGGTTGTTGCTGTTACAGTTGCTTCTGTTGTTGCTGCTACAGTTGTTGCTGGCATTTCTGATGCTGGTGGTGTTGATGGTTGATTCACTGGGGAGGGTAAGAGAGGTGACCTCAACCTTTTAGCCTGAGGGCAGAAAGCCCTTAGGTAGGTTCCTTCACCACAAACGACACACCTAGCCCTTCTGCCTTCGACGATTACGGTGAGGTGGCGCCGTCAGTGAGGTCTATTACCTCTGGGATCTCCTCAATGCTTTTATGGTCCGCTTGGATCAGGAGCTCCATCCCAGATCCGGACCAGTTCTCCTGCTTTTCTCTCGCTATTTCAATTATCTTGGTGTTGGCCTCAATGCCGGCGAGGACGGCAGCCATTAGCCAGGGAATTTCGATGGCCGGTGGAACGTGGGTCACCCTGATCTTCACAAGTCTATGGCCACAATAGCTTGGGACGAGTGTGAAGTCGTCACTTCTTAATGGGGCCATGGAGTGTTCTCTGGCCTCCTGTTGTGTTTCAAAGAACACGTCCACGGTTCCATACTTCTGCCCACGTCTGATGTGGGTTTTTTTTTCCCACACATGTCCCAAAGCTTTTCGGATTTGGGACTCGGATGCCCGTTCCACTCGGCGTGATTTTATGTTAATTGTCCGATATGACACGGTGCATAGGCGACGTTGCTCCATTTTATTAGGTGTGTGTGTGTGTGTGGGGGGGGGGGCTGACCCTGTACCCATCTTTCTTTACCATTCCTTTGGCTTCTTCTAATTCCTCCTGAGTTACCTGGATTTATTTGCACGTTTTTGCTACTCTGGCAAAACTCAGGGTAGTTTTCTTAATTTCATTGTTGCTGTTGTTGTTATCGTTATTTTTGCTATTGTTAACTTTAGTTTCAGTTGTGGTGGTGGTGGCGTCAGTGGTGTTCGGTGTGGAAGAGTTCATTTTGGTTGAATTCATTTCGATATCACGAGTTAATTTATTTTTTTCTTTTGTTTCTGTTGTCGCTGTGGTGGTGGTGGGGGTGGTGGTTGTCGCGGTGGTGGTGGTGGTGGCGGCTTTAACACCTGCATTCATTGGTAATGGCGGGAAATGAACGTCTGCTTGAGACAAATTTAAAATATTGCTACTGCTTACATTTCCAGTTTGGAAAACGTAGCAATATTTACAATGGTGGTGTCGGTGTGAGGTGTTAGATTGTGAGGTAGCAGTGTCTCTGAGTCAGCCATGATGTTTCAAAGAAAAATTTTTGTTTGATAATTATAAAAAGTTTAAATTTTGGGCTCAAGGCCCCAATATGTTTCAGTGTCCTTTTGAGAAATCAATGTATGTGCACTTATATACAGTTAACAATAAAAATTTTCCATAAATGGCAATTTTAAACAACTGAAAATAACAAACCTTTGCGGAGCTCACGATGATACGATTTACTACGTAGATCGCCAATAATAATAATAATGATAATAATATCTAAACTTATAGGTGGGATAATTATATTAATGACTATACTTGCCTTAGCAATGTCTCAAGTGATGCCTGTGAGGTACTTAGCTTTATAATTGCTATAACATACTGCAATGCTATGAGCATGTAGGCTTGCTTTAACAATTATTAAGACCTCCTGTGCTCCTTCATTTGGCATGGAATTGAGTGTGTGTGTGTTGGGGGGGGGGTCTTCTCCCTTCTCTATTTGTCTTTTATTTTTCCTCTTTTTTTAAAATACATATCATTTGCTTATTGAATTTAAGAGAAATAAATTACAGATGCTATAAGAAGTTCTAGCCTCAGAAAAAATTATTTTCAATGGGTTATAGTGGATTAACATTGGGCTTGCCTCTGTAAATGACTTGCCTCAAGTCAACTAATGTGGATATCTCTTTGAGAATGGTTGGTTTGCTTTCTTTCTGGTGTAAACTAAGACAGCAGTATAAGGTTATCTGTGGAATAAAGTTTCTTAAGCTGGTTACTCATGGCTCATTCAATTTCATCTACTGTATTCTTCTTTATTATCCAATCAGTTACTAATAAGAACAAGAGAGAGGACAAAAGACAGCCTTCGTAGGTTCCAATCTTCTTGTTTACTACAGTGTTTTCATTATATAATCAATCACTAATAACAACAGAGGGGATAAAAGGCAACCTTGGCAAATTCTGATCCTCCTGTCTGCTGTTGTATTCTCCATTATCTGATCAATAATTAACAAGAATAGCAGAAGGTATAAGAGACAGCCTTGGTAGACTCTGGTTTTTACTGTAACATTTCTTGTCAGTGCTCCAGCATGGAGAACCCGTATTATTGTACAGCGTCTAAAAGTTCAGAGTGATGTCAAAGTGCCTTCCAATGTTGTCTTTTACCACATAACCTCACAGTTGACATACAGTGTTGAAAGTAATGTTGTAGTACCTTCTTGTTCATGAGAAAAAATAGAATAATGGAATAAATATTTAATTTCGATTTAAATTTTAAGATTTCATTTTTATTTTAGAATGTATTTCATTTTGAGACAGGTAGTGAATTAGCATAGTTTCTAGGGGATTGGATTAAATGCCTTAATCTTTGTTCCAGCTCTGAGTTCAAATCCCACTAGTATCATCTTTGCCTTGCATCCCTTTGGAGTGGAATGGGTGGGGGCGACAAAGAAAGTATCAGTCTTGAACCACTGGATTGGTGGAATTGTTAATGAGGTGGATTGTGTTATGAGTTGAAATCCCACCTCCTTCTGCTAGGAGTTGTAACTAGCAGATAGTACCAGCAATGGGAAGACCAAAGGAAAACTGTTTTCTTGGTTTTATCAGATGATTGACTCATTTTCTAATCCTTTCACTACCAACTGTCTGAGACTAACACCATTCTATGAGATAAAACCTCTCGTTCTACATTGTTTACATTCAAATTAAAACCCTCCTTCATAATATTAAGTTTTGTTCCAAACACAAGTTTAATAATGAGAAAGTTACTTATATTATCAAATCCATCTAAACTCTTACTTATTTTAAGAGTTATTTAAAACTTATTGTTTTTCATTTATGGCAAAGATAAGTTTAATAATGAGAAAGTTCTATTATTAAATCCATGTAAATTCTTGGTTATTTTCAAAATTATTTGAAACTCAAGGTTTTTCATTAGAAATATAGTAACAAAAGGCTAAGTTATGATCTAAACAGAAGTTTAATAATGTGAAAGATAGTTCTATAATTAAATTCATCTAAATACTTGATTATTTTCAAAATTATTTGAAACTCATTTTGTTTTTCACTTATGGCAAAGAAATGTTCCAAATAAGTTTAGTAATGAGAAAGTTATATTATTAAATCCATCTAAATTCTTGGTTATTTTCAAAATTATTTGAAACTCAGTGTTTTTCATTAGAAATATGGTAACAAAGGCTAAATTATGATCCAAACAGAAATTTAATAATATGAAAGATAGTTCTATTATTAAATCCATCTAAATTCTTAGTTATTTTCAAATTATTTGAAAAACATAGTTTTCATTAGAAATATGGTAATGAAAGGGTTAACCAAGAGATATTTCTCAATACATTAATCATTTTGGAATATTTTTGATGGATGAAAGAATAAAGTTTTGGGATTTTAGCAACACTGTCAGTGTCCTGATCCAGTGATCCATCATTTTGTCAATGTAGTTATAGGGTAGTGATTTTTTTCTTTTTACATTTTTGAAACCCCTATTATTCCACAACTGCTCTGAGTGATGTCCAACTTTGTGTAAGATATTTATTTTTATGAACATTATGGAAGTTAACCTCAGTATAATGTACTTATTATATTGAATTTGTGTGATGAGTTGTGTTGGGGAGTTTTTATGGTTCTTAAATTATTATAGAAGATAACATTTTGACCTTCTATCTAAGCCATAATTCTTAGCGACACACAGACAGGTAGGTTTGTGTTATATGGAAAAATGAAAAAAAAAAGCAACTACAAAAAATAAAAAAATGAAATTGAAACAAAAGCAGGCATCTATTGAACTACTTATAAGAAAACTGCATGAGATAAATCACTGGAAAACCCTGAAGTAACTACAGCTGAATAGATTCATCATCATCATCATCATCATCATCAGATTGTTGAAGTTTACTACATATGGTCAAATAATCATAATCTTCATAAGAGAAAAAAAAAATAGATGGCAAACAGCACCACCAGATCAATATGAAATATTACAAAATAATACAAAATAAAAAAGAGATTTAAATCATAATTAATTTCTTTCTTGGTTCAGATAATTACAGGGCAATACCTTTTCAATTGTTTCTTTTTATTAAAAATCCTCTTTTCTTTTTGGCACTCTCTCTTTAATATATAAATAAATATTTTTTTTTTTCAAAACAAAACGTTATGAATTTAATATAATTTATAAACAAACAATAAAATTATTTGTCTATGATTTGATTAAAATTTCTAATGTTTTTTATATTAATTTACAATATAAAACACCACATTCTCATACAAGCATGGAAAAGCAGATGTAAAATGATGATGATATATCATCATCATCATTGTTTAATGTCTATCTTCCACGCTAGCATGGGTTTAGATGGGAATTGTCATACTTGAGGCAAGATTGGTCGGGTGACCATGTCTCGCTCGTATAGGACTATCTGGCAGGTTTTCTATGGCAGGATGTCCTTCCTAACACCAACCACGTTTACAGTGTGGACTGGGAGGTTTTTACCGTGTTACCTACACGGCCACATTACAGCGTGGACTGTGTGTTTTTTTGTCGTGACACCTACACGACCTCATTTATTTTGGACTTGATGTTGTGGTACCAACATAACTTTACAGAGAAAGGGGTGGTGTTGATGGGAGTGGGGAGTTGGGGTAGTGGGAGGGCTGTATATTTGGTTAAGAGGTGCCTACTGACTGTAGGTCTCGCTTTGTACATAGGCAAGGCGGGTCTTCTGTATTACTGCGTAGCGCCAAAGGTCTCAGTCCAGTGACATTATCTTAGAGAGTTGTAAGTGTGTAAGGTCGGAATTTATCAAATCGTCCAAGGTTTTTCTGGGTCTACCTACTCCGTAACTTCCATCAATTTTGATCGCCCTGCACTTTTTTATACAACTGTCATCTTTCATGCGCATCACGTGACTATACCAATATAGTCTTCTCTCGAGTAAACATATACATATATATCATCATCCGCATCATCGTTTAACATGGTTAGACTGTTTTGTTCCATTCGATGTGGGAATAGTTGGAAGACCAAGCCTCGCTTGCACGGAAGTGTCTCTGGCAGGTTCTTTACAGCTGGATGCCCTTCCTAACACCAACCACATTTACAGTGTGGACTGGGAACCTTTCACCATGTCTCCTACATGGCCACCTTACAGTGTGGACTGTTGTGTCATCGACATAGTGGACAGAACAGGAGAGGGAGGATGGTGTAGAGGTGTGGTGGTGGGTTGAGAGGTGCTTACTGACTGTAGGTTTTGTATGCAATGGTAGTCGAGTCTTCTGTACAACTGCATGGCGGCAAAGGTCTCAATCCAGTGACATTGTCTTAGAGAGGTGTAGGTAGGCAAGGTCAGTTTTTATCACCTCGTCCCAGGTTTTTCTTGGTCTACCCACTCCGTAGCTTCTATCAATTTTCATTGCCCTGCACATTTTTATACAGCTGTTGTCCTTCATACGCATCACATGTCCATACCAACGCAGTCTCCTCTCCAGAACACAACATTTGATACCTCTTATGCTTAGTCTCCCTCTTAATTCATTTATGCCTTGCCTTTCACACACATTACTATTACACATCCATCGGAGCATGCAAGGTTCATTTCTTTCTAATCTACACAGGTCTTCAGCACACAATGCACAAGTCTCACTACCATGTAATATCGCCATTTGCATACATGCATATTACAATCTGCCTTTCATATATATATATATATATACACACACATATATAGAGTGACACTCAGTTGGTTACAATGATGAGTGTTCCAATTGATACGATCAATGGAACAGTATGTTCATGAAATTAACATGCAAGTGGCTTAGCATTCCACAAAACTACATTAATGTAGTTCTCAGGGAGATTCAGTGTGACACAAAATGGGACAAGGCTGGCTTTTTGAATTACAGGTACAACTTTTTGCCAGGTGAATGGACTGAAGCACCATGAAATAAAATGACTTGCTCAAGGACACAGTGTGCCACCAGGAATCGAACTCTTGACCATATAATTGTGAACTGAATACCCTAACCACAAAGCCATGAGCCTTTCATATCTATCTATCTATCTCTATATATATATATATATATATATATATATATATATATATATAATGGAGGCATATGGCTTAGTGGTTAGAGCATTGGCCTTGCAATCGAAAGGTTGTGAGTTCAATTCTCAGACCTGGTGATGCGTTGTTTCCTTGAGCAAGACACTTTATTTCACATTGCTCCAGTTTACTCAGGTGTAGAAATGAGATGATAGGACTGGGGTCCCTATCTCTCCACAGCAAAGTGGTCGTGGAGGTGCCACAGCAAAAAAGCACCCAGCACTCACTGTAAATGAGGTTGGTGTTAGGAAGGGCATCCAGCTGTAGAAATCAAGCCAGCATCAGTTCCCGTCCCACCCTTACAAGCAGGGAAAAAGTAAACGTAAAATGAAATGATGATGATGATGATGATATATATATACATACATACATATACATATATATAAGTCGCATTGATAGACACATTTTTCAAATGCAGGTGGGTGCTATAGAAGTGGTGTTACCTAGGAGATCGGATTAGCATGAGAGGAGGATCTTCCGAGTATCTAGAATATGGACGGGTTGGAAGAAGATTAGAGGGCTGTATGAGATGCGCGATGCTGCATGGTAGTGAGACATGGGCAGCAACTGCAGAGGATATGCGATGGCTGGTGAGAAATGAGGCAAGCGTGCTCTGTTGGATGTACAGTATCAATGTGCGTGAATGACCCAGCATGAATGTGTTGAGAGAGAAACTGTGTCTGAGAGGGATAGAATGTAGTGTGTGAGAGAGGAGACTGAGATGGTATGGACATGTGATGCACATGGAGGATGACCGATGGGTGAAGAAGTGCCAGGAAATGCCAGTTGAATGAAGACGGGGTAGAAGTAGACCACGAAAAACATGGGCAGAGGTGGTGAGAACAGACCTCAGATCGCTGCAGCTCACGGTGGAGATGACGAAGGGCCGTGACAAGTGGAGTGCTGAATAAGACCCGTCCCACCCTTGCAAGCAGTGAAGGGCGGACGTAAAATGATGATGATGATATATATATATATATATATATATATATATCAGATGGGCCGGACACGTTGCCCGGTTCACCGATAATTGGTGGATCCCCGCAGTTGCCGAGTGGTACCCGCATGAGCGGAAACGACCACTCGGAAGGCCTCCATGAAGGTGGAGTTACGATTTTAAGAATACGATTGGGACTACATGGATGAAGAAAGCACGATCCAGAGAGGAATGGACGGCGTGCTGTGACCAACAGCGCTGAATGGAACCACCCAAGCCAAAGCTTCATTTGATCTTGTTAAAGATTGGAATGTTGATGGGTCTGTGGTGGGCTTGGTCTTTGACAAAACTGCTTCGAATTCTGGATGGAGAAATGGTGCCTGCGTGAAACTAGAAGAGATGGTCAATAAAAAGGTGTTTTATTTTGCTTGTCGGCACGATGTCATGGAGCGTATCTTGTGTGCAGTGTGGCAACAACTATTCTGAGCAATGTCCAGTCCAGACACCCCAGAGTTCAAAGAGTTCAAAAAGGATTGGGTGTCACTCACGGCAAGACCAACTTTAAAACATTGAACATTGTCAACCGGAGACTCAAACGTCTGTGTTCTGAAAACATCAAGTTCCTCCAAGATTTGCTGACATCCGACAATGGGAAAATGAGTTCTCTTCCACGGGACGACTATCGAGAATGTGCCGAGTTGATGTTGATCTTGCTTGGTGTCACCCCTCCTCTTGGAATTCATTGCATGCTGCCTGGTGCACATCATAACGCTCGGTGGATGTCCACAATCATCTATATTGCAAAGGTGTATGCATTTTGTGAGCAACTCAATTACGATCAAGCTAAAATGGAAAAGTTGTGCCGGATGTGTATGTTCAATGCTCTGTTCTACGTGCGATACTGGCTGACAGCAGTCAAGTGTGCTGATGCACCATCCAATGACCTTCAATTCTACGTGGAGTTGACACAATACAGTAAGGTTGACAGAGATCTCTCGCAGGCAGCCACTACTGCTCTGAGCAGGCATCTTTGGTACCTGACGGAGGAAGCCATTCCACTAGCACTGTTTTCAAGCCGGTTCCAAGAGTCTGAGAAGAAACAAATAGCCCAACATCTTGTCAAAATGGAAACGTCTGGGCCTCTCAACCCTGGTGCTCCAGTATTTCCCAAGTTGAAGTCGTCCACGAAGCTGCCTCATCTAGTTGGGAAGAAATCAAGGCTTCTGTTCGATCTCCTTGGTCTCGACGATACTTGGCTTGAGCTGTCACCTGCAACTTGGTCATGACAAGCGTCATATCAAAATGCCTGTGCTGTTGTTCACAATATCAAGGTAGTCAACGATCTGGCGGAGAGAGCAGTCAAGTTAATAACTGATTTTGATGCCATCACCAAGAATGAGGAGGAGAAGCAGTGTTCTTCAAGTAGTCGAAGCTCATCGTCGCAAGGTTCCGGATTTCAAAAAAGAAACTCTGAAAAAATATGACTGGAGTTAACTTAACTGAACTTGTTTCTTCCTTCTACGCCTTTATATTCAAAGCTGGTTTACTAAATATAATGGATTAATAAAATAAACAATTATTGTATGGTCATATTTGGTTTCACATTTTCATTATTTCATGCAACATAATCACACTTTCCACTATAATCACTATAAGCAAGACTCAAAATAATTTATTTTATACAAAATATGTTTTATTTTACCAATTGGGCATTTATAATGGGAAATACACAGGGAGCGTTATTATTGTGACCTTGCTTTTTATGGCACACTCTAATGTGTGTGTATATATATATATATATATATATATATATATATATATATATATATATATATAAGCATATTAAGATGTTAGCAAACACTGATATACACAAATGAAATATCGAAATTTAGAACATTTGCACATGATGTAAGTTTTGAAAATAATCAATTTGAAAATGAAATTAATAAACCAATTGTTACTATCATGTGATTATGTGTTTCTGTACGTTTGTGCCTGTATATATTTGTATGAGGGTCTATGATTGTATTTATAATCGAGCCTGTGATTATGTGTATACATTTGAAAATAAATATATATAAAAATGAGCCTAAATAATTATCTATTTTTCCTTATAGTTTATTTTTTAGTTATTTTCAATATTGTTTCCTACAGGATAACAATGTGAAATTGTTATCATAGTATGATGCAGGAATAAACAGATGTGACAGTTAATGAAAATAGCCAAATATATCTAAAGAAAAAGAAAGAAACTAAAAATGCTCAAATAGGTTACATCCCTAATCACGTTTAATTTGATTTCAGAATGTTTTTGCTGTTCATTTGGTTTCCTTTGTTACTCATGTGTTCTGACTATGAAAGGCATATCATTCCACCTACTCCAGATATATTTCAACATTCCCTTATATTTTATATATCTGAATCACCAATTAAAATACATTAAACAATGAAGCAATTTTTATCTTTCTCTTCTCTTTTGTATATATATGTATTCTTTCTGTAGAGTCCAACCTTCATTACATATTTCTATCCAGTGCTCAGAATTTAAACAACTTATACTTTTATACTTCTGCTTTAGTCTGCTGTAGAGTCAGTTACACAATTGGTACAGTGAAACACTTATATAAAGATGAATAAATGAAAAAAAAATTCTATTCTACTACCATTGTAATAATTTCACAATCCTCTCATCACTATATATATATATATATATATATAATATATTAGTAAAAAGAAAAAGAAAATGCTGACAAATTTTCCCCAGTGAAAGATAGTTTAATTAGGAATAAGTAATAAGTATAAATTAGTAATAAGTATTAGTTAGTATTCAGTTTTAGTTTTAAGTTTTTTACCGGTTGCGCATTTCTTATGCTTTTCAAAAATAATTTTGAGATAGAGTGCTCGTAATTTTTGCTCTAATCTGATCAGGTTTCCCAAACTGATCAGATGAGAGCAAAAATCACGAGCACTCTATCTCAAAATTATTTTTGAAAAGCATAAGAAATGCGCAACCGGTAAAAACTGAATACTAACCAATACTTATTACTAATTTATACTTATTCCTAATTAAACTATTTTTCACTGGGAAAAATTTGTCAGCATTTTCTTTTCCTTTTTACTAATATATCACAACTCATGTGTCACACCTCTATTTTTTAAAATATATATATATATATATATAGTCGTACTGGTTTGGTAATGATATCCAAGGTGTAAGCACTCAGTCCAAGGGAGGGGTTTTAATTTTTTAATATATTAATAAATTTGATATTGCAATATTTGATTGAAACACTGCAGGTTGAATAAGTTGAGTTCACTCAATGCATGTTCACACAATTCTCTCTATTAGGTCTTCATTATAGTATTGAATTTAATAATAATAATAATAATAATAACAATTGTTTCTACTTTGGCACAAGGCCAGCAATTATCCCAGCGCATTACTGGTGCTTTATTTTATCGACTCTGTAAGGATGTAAAGCAAAGTTAACCTTGGCGCGATTTTAACTCAGAATGGCAAGGGGCGTAACTCTATGTGTCAAAGCATAGTGTCCGACTCTCTACCGATACTGCCAATCCACCGCCCTGTTATAATAATAATAATGGTTTCTTATATAGGCACAAGGCCAGCAATTTTTGGGAAAGGGAAAGTCGATTAAATTGACCCCAGTGCGTGACTGGTATTTTATTTTATCAACCCCATAAGGATGTAAGGTAAAGTTAACCTTGGCAGGATTTGAACTCAGATCATAAAGGGACATAACTCTATGCTGCAAAGCGTGTTGTCTGACGCTCTACCGATACTGCCAATAAACCACCCTAATAATAATAAAAATACTAATAATAATACTGACCAGGTGGTTTTGGACAAGGAAAAAAGATTGTGCCTGATTGTAGCTGTAGCCTGCCCATTTGACACAAGAGTGCAAGAAAAGGTGAGGGAGAAAGTTAACCGATACCAGGACTTAAAGTGGGAGGTAAAAAGAATTTGGAGCTGCCAAGAAATCAAGGTCGTCCCGATTGTCATAGGCACACTAGGTACTATCTCAAAGAGTTTCCAAGGATGGTTAAATAAGATTAGTCCAGACCCGCTTTTTGGAACACTTCAAAAGGCAAGCTTGCTGGGAACAGCAAGAACCCTCCGATACATCCTGAATATCTGAGGCTGCAGGTAGCGGCTTGATATTCATTTCAACAAACTTTCCAGTTAAATAACATCAATGACTGAGACTCAAAGAACAATAATAATAATAATTGTTTCTACTTTTGGCACAAGGCCAGCAATTATCCCAGTGCATTACTGGTACTTTATTTCATTGACCCCGTAAGGATGAAAGGCAAAGTTAACCTCGGCAGCATTTGAACTCAGACCATAAAGGAACGTAACTCTATGCTGCAAAGCATGGCGTCCGACCCTCTACCAATCCACCACCTCATCAATAATAATAATAATAAAATATATATATATATCATCATCATTTTTACTTTCGCTTTTCCATGATATATATATATTAATGTATATATATTTATTAAAACAATATTTAATATTAAAACAATATTAATATTAAATTAATATTAATATTAATATTAAAACAATATTTAATAAATATTTGCTCTACGGTTCTTATATATTTGATATATATTTATCCTTATCGAGCCCTCTTTGGATTTTAGTCTTCAAATTTATTATTATTACTATTAATGTATATATAAATATATATATATATATATATATATTGTTATACTTTAGGATGGTCATGTTGCCAATAAGAAACACACGCACCAGTTGCTTTCACTTCAATTTATTATAATAAATTTATAAATTTCCGGTTGGTTGGTTGGTTCCACAACCAGATGATTGTTTATATATTGTCAAAGTTCTTTCGTCACACATTCTGTGACCTCTTCAGTGACTGGGTTATTTTCTTTGTTTTTGTGCCTCTCCTTTGTTCTGTCCTACGCCATCTTGTTTTGTGTGTGTTGTCAACACACACAAAAACAAGATGGCGTAGGACAGAACAAAGGAGAGGCACGAACACAAAGAAAAGAACCCAGTCACTGAAGAGGTCACAGAATGTGTGACGAAAGAACTTTGACAATATATAAACAATCATCTGGTTGTGGAACCAACCAACCAACCGGAAATTTATAAATTTATAAATTTATTATAATAAATTGAAGTGAAAGCAACTGGTGCATGTGTTTCTTATTGGCAACATGACCCTCCCAAAGTATAACAATATCGGTTTCAACACACGTTTTCAGATAAAGAATCTTGCTAAACAAATTCAGAAACGAAATATATATATATATATATAATCTACAATATTAAATAAATGGAAAACTATATTTATAAAACCATATCTATTTCATTATATATATTTCGGGGATATCATATTAACAATATGCTATGCCTTCATCAGACAAAATACAATATAAACAGTTTTATAGATAAATATATTCGACATACCGTAATAAACATCAACTTCATTTGAAGAGGTTCACTCTGTAAATATACTCCAAGTATTTGTCGAGTGCTTTTATATCAGTTATAAATATTTACTAGTTGTAACCCAACAATTTTAAATATAACTTTACATGTATATATATATATATATATATATATGATATATATATGATATATATTAATGTATATACATATATATATATATTATCTAATGATTCTATGGACTTGCTTTTTATATATTGCTCTGATTATTAATTATTTAATTAATTCGTCATTGAGCCACACCGTGAATGGTTGCCAAAATCATATATATATATATATATGGCTTTGTCTAGTTTATATGTATATACTCTTTAAATTTTATATACTCCCGTAAGGTTGAGTAAAACTTTAGGCAATTTTCGGCTGCGCTTTCTAGCAAACAGCCTACTCGCCGACAGGCACCAATCACAAATTTTCTGCCTTGACCACTAGCCACGTGATGATTCTTAGCCATTTTGAATTCATTTCTGGCAGAGATCATGTAAGAAAAATCTTTGTCCAATTGAGTTTATCTCCTGATGATTTCCAATCTCGTTGATTTATACAAGATCGGATATATCCAAAAATGGAATGAAACCGGCGAGGGTAGAGTTATGTTGATAATTTTGGTAAGTTTATGTACATTTTTTCTTCTCACTTTGATTTTGTACCTAATTATCTATGGTTAACTATATGTCTAGTCAATTTTTACAGGCTATCAGAAATACTAGGTAGATTTTTCTGTAGCTATGAGTCGCGGATAAAAAGCTATATAATTTATTTATTGTTTTTTCATAAGTATATTTTAAACTTATAGCCTCGTTTAAATGATTTTTTGTGTGGTTGATTTATGCTGATTGGGAGAAGAAATACTGTATATATTTTATCTAATGATTCTATGGACTTACTTTTTATATATATACATATATATATATATGATATATATTAATGTATATATTAATGTATATATGTATATATGATATATATTAATGTATATATATATCATCATCATCACTGTTTTACGTCCGTTCTTCCATGCTAGCATGGGTTAGACGGGTTGTCCTGTTGTGGGCAGTGTCTGGTCGGCTGACTATGCCTTGCTCATACAGGAACTGATTTTGGCTTGATTTCTACAGCTGGATGCACTTCCTAGCACCAACCTCATTTACAGTGAGGGCTGGGTGCTTTTTTCTGTGGTGCCTACACGTCCACTTTACAGTGTGGGCTGGGTGCTTTTTTGCCGTGGCACCTCCACAACCACTTTGCAGTGGGAGGGTGTGGGGGCATATTGTCTATATGCTTCAGCTTGTACCCATGGGGGGTCGGGTACTCTGTATTACTGCGCGACGCCAGAGGTCACGGTTGTGTGTCATCGCCTTTGAGAGGTGTAATTGGGTAAGGTCGGCTTTTATCACCTCATCCCAGCTCTTCTTGGGTCTCCCCACTCCGCGGCTTCCATTGACTTCTAGTGCTCTGCACCTTTTTATGCAGCTGTCATCCTTCATACGCATCACATGTCCATACCAACGCAACCGCCTCTCCTGCACACAGCATTTGATTCCTCTTATGCTCAGTCTCTCTCTCAATTCATTTATGCTTTGCTGTTCGCGTATATTACTATTACACATCCATCGGAGCATGCATGCTTCGTTTCTCTCTAATCTACGTAAGTCTTCCACCTTCAGCGCCCAGGTTTCACTACCATGTAACATTGGTGTTCGGATACACGGATCATACAGTCTGCCTTTCATTTTGAGGGAGAAGCCTTTTGCAGCTAGCAGTGGCAGTAGTTCACTGAACTTCTTCCATCCCGTTCTTACCCTAGTTATTGTACTTTCTGAACACCCACCTCCGCTGCTAATTCGGTCACCTAGGTAGCAGAAGCTGTCTACTGTTTCTACAGCGCCCTCCCAGAGTTTGGTGGTACTTGTTTCCTGTGGCTATTTGCTGTCCCAGCACAGCTGGTACATGTGAAGCCTACATTCCTAATTAAGCTTCCTGAGATCCTACTACATCTCTTGTGTACCCATTGTTTGCATTTGGGGCAGAGAATGGAGTTCCTACCTACACCTTTCCTACATACTGAGCAAGGCCATTTCCCTGAGGGGATCTGTATTCTGTTTTCTCATCTATTTACAAGGACCTTAGTCTTTGTCATGTTGACTTTGAGACCCTTTCTTTCTAGTTCCTGCTTCCAAGTTTGGAATTTCTTCTCTAGTTCTACCATAGATTCAGCTATAAGCGTGAGGTCATCTGCATACAGGAGTTCCCATGGGCATCCGGTCTTAAACTTCTCCGTTATTGCCTGCTTCAGTATGATGAACAGGAGAGAACAGAGCCCTGGTGGACACCAACCTGTATGCTAAATTCCTCGCTATACTCATTGCTAATCCTAACTTTGCTGACTGCTCCACTATACATGGCTTGTACCACTTTCACAAGCGATTCATCTACTCCTAGTTTTCTAAGAGCCCACCAGATTATAGCACGGGGGACTCTGTCAAAGGCTTTCTCAAGATCGACGAATGCCAGGTAGAGTGGCTTACTTTTAGCTAGGTACTTTTCCTGTAACTGCCTCACAAGGAAGAGGTCATCAGTGGTGCCTCTTCCTGGTACAAACCCAAATTGCATCTCATCTAGTTTCACCCAGTTCCTAATCAACTGTGCTATAACTCTTTCTGTTACTTTCATGACCTGGTCCATCAGCTTTATACCTCTATAGTTTCCTCTATCTAGTGCACCACCTTTACCTTTGTAGCAGTTGACAATTATGCTACTGCACCAATCTTTTGGTATGACACCTTCTAGTATTACCTGGTTGACAATATGTGTGGTTATAGTGTGACCTACCGACCCAGATGCCTTCAGCATCTCGGCAGCTATACCCGATGGAGCGGTTGCCTTCCCCATCTTCATATCTTTGATTGCCTTACTTACTACTCTGCTGCTGACTTGTACTGCTGGCCCCTCTATGGGGCCTACTTGGGGTAGGGTCTCTTCTTCCCATGCATTCTCCTCATTTAATAATCTATCATAATGACTCTTCCATGCATCTTTCTTCTCAGCACTTGTGACGGCAAGCTCACCTTTATCATTCCGGATACACTTCTCTCCAATGACATCACAATTCTCTCTGACACACTGCCTCGCAATCTTGAACACCTCCTGTTTCTGGTCCTCACGTTGCAAAACATGCTTGAATTTTCTATCCTCTTCTTCCCTCCTATATATATATATATATATATATATATATATATATATATATCATCATCATCATCATCATCATCATCATTTAACGTCCATATTCCATGCTAGCATGGGTTTGGACGGAAGGTTTCCCCCTTGAGGCAAGATTGGTTGTCTTGCTCATATATGGACTGTCTGGCGGGTTTTCTACAGCGGATGCCCTTCCTAACACCAACCACCACGTTAACAGTGTGGACTGGGAGGTTTTTACCGTGTTACCTACACGGACACATTACAGCGTGGACTGTGTGTTTTTTTGTCGTGACACCTACACGACCTCATTTGTTTCGGACTGGATGTTGTGGTACCAACATAACTTCACATTTAAGGGTGGGGTGGGGGGTGAGGGGGGGATGGGTGTTGGTGTATTTTGTTAGAGGTGCCTACTGACTGTAGGTTTCGCTTTGTACTTAGGCAAGGCGGGTCTTCTCTATTACTGTGTAGCGCCAAAGATCTCGGTCCAGTGACATTGTCTTGGAGAGGAGTAAGTGTGTGAGATCGGAATTTATCAGGTCGTCACAGGTTTTTCTGGGTCTGCCTACTCCGTGGCTACCGTCTATTTTGATCGCCCTGCACTTTTTTATACAGCGGTCGTCTTTCATGCGCATCACATGACCGTACCTACGTAGTCTTCTCTCGAGTAAACAACATCTGATCCCTCTTATTCCTAATTTCTCCCTTAGTTCGTTTATGTTCTGCCGTTCACGTATTTTACTATTACATATCCAGCGGAGCATGCAAGCTTCGTTTCTCTCCAGTCTGCGTATATCCTGTGCACACAATGTCCAGGTCTCACTGCCATGTAACATTGATGTTCGTATGCAGGCATCATACAGCCTGCCTTTCATTTTTAGAGAGAACCCTTTAGCGGCTAATAGTGGTATAAGTTCTCTGAATTTTTTCCATCCCGTTCTGACTCTAGCCACTGTACTTTCAGAGCACCTTCCACCACTGCTGATTTTGTCACCCAGGTAACGGAAGGTGTCCACTATTTCTATAGAACCATCTGTGCAATGGAATGAGCTAGTATTTAATGGGCACTTGCTGCTACTTATTGCACCAGAGCTCCGGCCACATATAAAATCTATATTCTTAGTTAGCTTACCTGTGGTCCCACTACATCTTTTATGCACCCATACTTTGTATTTGGGACATAAAATGGAGTTTGTGCCTACTCCTTTCCTACACACTGAGCATGGCCATTTCCCAGATGGGACCGGTGCCCTATTTTCTTTCCTACAAACTAGAACTTTAGTCTTATACAAGTTAACTTTAAGGCCTTTTGAGTCTAGGCCATGCTTCCATGTTTGGAATTTCTTCTCTAGTTCAGCCATTGATTCAGCTATGAGCGTTAGATCATCTGCATATAGGAGTACCCATGGGCAGCCGGTCTTGACCTCCTCTGTTATAGCTTGAAGGGCAATAATAAATAGTAGGGGGCTAAGAACGGAGCCCTGATGAACACCAACTTTTATGCTAAACTCTTCACTATATTCGTTGTTAATTCTAACCTTGCTGACTGTTTCTTTATACATGGCTTGTATAGCTCTCACAAGATAATGGAGCGGGGGACTGTCAAAGGCTTTCTCCAAGTCAACAAAAGCTAAGTATAAGGGTTGACTTTTAGCTAGGTACTTCTCTTGTAGTTGTCGTACAATGAAAAGAGCGTCTGTGGTACTTTTACATGACACAAACCCGAACTGCATTTCATCTAGATCAATTCGTTCTCTGATTAGTTGTGCTATTACTTTTTCTGTGACCTTCATGACCTGGTCGATTAATTTAATGCCTCTATAGTTACCCCTATCAGGAGCTTCTCCTTTACCCTTGTAGCAGTTAATGATGATGCTGCTATGCCAGTCCTTCGGAACGGCCCCCATTCTGTATGACTTGGTTTACTATCCGGGTGACCATAGTGGGTCCCACCATTCCAGATGCTTTCACCATTTCAGCAACTATTTCCGAAGGCCCGGCCGCCTTAACCGTCTTCATATCTTTGATTGCCTTACTTATTATACTATCTTCAACTCGCACTGCTGGTCCCTCTATTGGATCAATGTGGGGGAGACTGTCTTTCTCCCATTTATTCTCCTCATTTAGTAGCATTTCGTAGTGACACTTCCAAGCTACCTTCTTATCAGCGTCAGTGATGGCAAGTCCACCATCATCATTAAGGACACACTTCTCCCCGACAATATCACGGTTTTCCTTGACACATTGCCTAGTAATCCTTAACACCTCACGTTTTTGGTCCTCGCATTGTAGAACCTGCTTGAACTTTCTTTCCTCTGCTTCCATTCTTGCGAAGTACACTTGTCTCCTAGCTTCCCTTCTGGCCACTTGATAGTCTTCTCTACTTCCCCCATCCCGCCATACTTTCCAAGCCTGCTTTTTGGCCTTGATTGTCTCTTCTACCTTACTGTTCCACCACCAAGTTACTCTCCTCCTGCCAATAGGTCTGCTCCAGCCACATATTTCATCAGTTGCTTTCAGCAGGTTCCCTTTCAAGAATTGCCACTGTTCCTCGAAATCGCACGTCTCTAATTGCTCTTCCTTATTGTCAAAGGCATCAAGTAATAAGCTTTGTACTAAGTAAAAAGGTTCCATGTTAGGAAGGGCATCCTTATTTTCAGAAGGATGGTGGGTGCCAGAAATGGTAGAGTGTCAACCAAAATGTCAATACCATGCATTTATATAGTTAAGTCTCTTTACATTTATATAAGATATGTGAATTAGTAAAAAATATAGGACACATTTTCCATTTCAAATGTTCTGCTGCAGGCCACAGAAAAATAATTTGTGGGGCACATGTTTGAGACACTTGCTGTAAATGATGGTGTTCTGAAAGCATTATTGTCAGAATACGAACAGGATGGAAAAAGTTGAAGGAGCTATTACCTCTGCTGGCAACAAAGAGACTCATGATGCATGTATCAAGTACAATAATTGCAATGTAATGAGGTGTGGGTTCCTTTGATCATGTCTGCTCAAGCAAGGCTGACCTAAGGCTAAACAAAAACTACAACAAGTATATAAGACATAACAAAGTATGGATTTCTAATTTAGGCACAAGGCCAGCAATCTTTTTATTAAATCAATCCCAGTACTTGGCTGGTACTTTATTCTATTAATCCAGGAAGGATGAAAGGCAAAATTGACTTGGTGGAATTTGAATACAGAATGTAAAGAGCCAGAACAAATACTACAATGGCATTTTTACCCAATGCTCTACCAATTCTGCCAAGCAAAATATAAAGAGTAAACCCTCACCTGAAGCTCCTCAGTTTTGCTAATGTAATATGATTTGATCCCATCCTGTTGGTTGGGAACATCATCAATCTCCATTTTCTGCAAGCAAAACAAAACTAAAATTATGAGGTTCATAAAAATAGTACAGAGAAGTACGGAATACCTCGGCCTCGGGATGGTGTCTACATTTTGTGCTTATAAAAAAAATTTGTCGTACATTACCAGGGTTTTTTCTATGTGAAGAAAATCAATACTTTATCGCGAAATAAATACTTTTGTTTATCTTTTGTTATTGTGTATGCACAAATATCTGTACACGAATATATAATTATATATATATATTAAAATAAGAGATTAAGTTTAAGCAAAGAATAGCTGCTTTCACCCTTAACAGGATCTTCTGAAACTATAAGAATATATATATATATATACACACACACGTCATAATAACGTAATGCAGACCTCAGGCATACAGACATATTATAAGGGCGCGACGTTATATCTATGTATCTATCTAAAAAGAGAAAGACTAAGAATTATAGACAGAGATCGCTAAATCGCCTAATGCAGTGCCTAGAGCATTGAAAATTTGATATTTTATTTGCGCAAATGACGCACGGGACCATAAATATTACATGTGTGAAGTTTGGAAAAACTCGGTTGGGTGGTTCTCGAGTTTTAGTGATTGGACAGACAAACATACATTCTCTGTTTTAGTAATATAGACTAGCAGAAATCCACCCGGTGGGCGGTTTTCTGCTAGCAAATCTAGTGTATATACTGATATTGTTGAGATTTGGATGAGAAATGTTTTCGGCACCACATGTTCACCGTCTCTCGGTGTGTCTTTTATGCATGTATAAATATATATGTTATCTATACGGTTAAATCTTTGAAATAAATATATGTTAAAACGAAAAAGGAGAAAAAGAGATTAGTGACGGAAATATAAACGTTATGATACATAAACGTTATGATATAACGATGGAAATATATAAACGTTTACGATAAAACGATGGAAATAGAAACGTTTATATATAATGATAAGCCGAAACACTCGTAAGCCGAAACACTCGTAAGTCGAAACACTCGTAAAGCGAAACGTATAAATAAAGATTAATGTAATGAATTTGAAAAGCATAGAGATTTGAAACCGCGTCTATTTGTTTCCTTGGCATTTTTTACAGACGGACAGACAGCAAACAAACAGAGAAATGCCCATTATATATTTACGATCTGAGTTCAAATCCCGCCGAGGTTGACTTTGCCTTTCATCCTTACGGGGTCGATAAAATAAAGTACCAGTAATGCACTGGGTGATTGCTGGCCTTGTGCCTAAAGTAGAAACAATTATATATTATAAGTAGACTTGGCATGGTGTCAAGTCAGAACCGCCTCGAACTGGTTACTTCTGGCTTGTGCAAGTGTCTCTATAGCAACCAGCGAATCCCTCGGCCTCGGTGACCAAAGTCAGTGGAGAGGGGAAGGTAATGTTTCTATAGCGACAGTGTTTCTCTTGGTAGTACCAAAGTGGAGAAAGGAAGGGGAAGGTAATATTTCTGTAGTACCTACATTTGAGTTTTAGGGAAGGACAGACAGACAGACAGACAAACAGAGAAATGCCCATATATTTCTGTGTGTGTGTATATATATATATATATATTACGCACACAGAAATGTATATATATTTCTGTGTGCATATATATATATATATTACACACACAGAAATGTATATATATTTCTGTGTGTATATATATATATTTCTTAGAACAAAATTATTATTGTTTTGCTGTTCATAACAATTGGAATTGAAAAATTACTTTTGAAATTATTAGTTATTTTACTAATGCTGAGATATGTAAAAATGAAGCAATGTTTCTAATAATTGTTTCTACTTTTGGCACAAGGCCAGCAATTACCCAGTACATTACTGGTACTTTATTTTATCGACCCCGTGAGGATGAAAGGCAAAGTTAACCTCGGCGGTATTTGAACTCAGGCAGTAAAGGGACGTAACTCCATGCTATGAAGCATGGTGTTCGACTCTCTACAGATTCTGCCAATCCACCGCCCTAATGTCTGTACGTAATGAGGGAGTCAGAGGGGAGAGAAAGAAAGGCAGAGGTGAAGTGACGAAGTGACTCTCTCCTCCTCCTCCATCTCCCCATTCGTCACAGCGATAGAGGGGAGGAATGTTAGTGTGTTACAAAGAGAAAGAGTGAGAGTGAGAGAAACAGACAGACTAAAAGAGAGGGATAGCTGGAGAGAGAGAGAGAGAGATAGCAACAGATACAGTACAGTAGCTAAGGGATGTATATATATATTTCTGTGTGTATATATATATACATTTCTGTGTGTGTAATATATATATATATATATACACACAGAAATATATATACATTTCTGTGTGTGTATATATATATATATATATATTACACACACAGAAATGTATATATATTTCTGTGTGTATATATATATATTTCTGTGTGTGTATATATATATATATTACACACACACAGAAATGTATATATGTTTCTGTAGCACTCCTCAATTCCCCCTCTCTCCCTCCCATTATCCTCCTCTTGTAGTCTGTCTCTTTCTTTCACACTCAATCTCTCTCTACGCATGCGCAAAAAACATTCGCACGCGCGCACGTGTTTCCACTGTCGGACAGACAGACAGAGAAATTGCTGGTTATATATTATAAGGAGATTAATTCTTTATGCTTAATTTGGAAAAGTTGCATTTCTAAATTCATGTATGTGTGAACATTTTGAAACCTTAAAAACTGCATCTTCAGAATCAGAATGGTCATGTACATAACAGTGATTGTAAATTATCATGGGAGATAATGGTAGTAGATTGTACACACCTGATTTTAAAATTCTGAATTGTTCAAGTATGGCAGCATTAACCCTTTAGCATTTACATTACTCCATATATATATATATATTAATATATATATTAATATATATATATATTAATATATATATATATATATATATATATATAATATATATATATATATATTAATATATATA
>OZ024741.1:146681634-147045804 GCA_964016885.1 Eledone cirrhosa | reverse complement strand
GTTTTGAAGTGTATCAGTGTGTATGGTTTGCAAGTACGAGCAGAGAAATCCAGCTAAGGAATACCAAGAATATATCTTGGTTTTATCATTGATGCAGATGGATACCATCCGGACCCAATTATGTAGCAGTTGTCAAGTCAATGCTTGAACTTCATGACATTCATACACATCGAACATTTATTGGTTTAGTCAGCTATTAAAGTGAATTCCTAAAAAAGTTTCATAAGATGATGTGGGAACAGAAGTTTATGCTCTTTACAGATCATAAACAGCTTCTGGCAATTTTTAGCTCCAAGAAAGGCATACAGCAAATCATTAACAATGATGTGCAGCAACCACATTAACAGTAGACAAAATCTAGTATCAGACAAAACATAAATTTGGTCAAACTGATGCATTCTCGTCTTATTGTTAATTCTCCCCCACCCCAGAAAAGGTTGTCATGGCAATATTTGTGGCAGAAACTGTGGCACAAAAATACTATCTGATGCATCTTGGACACTACCAATAACAACAGATTGTATCAAACATTATACAGAAAAAACAAGCTCCTCCAACATATTATCAGTTATCTATGTTGCGGTGGCCAAAAATAAATGATGGTATAATAAAACAGTTTTCCAATCGTCACTATCAGTGGTCAATGGATGTTTAGTGTTTGATGAATGGGTTTTGGTTCCACAGTTGCCACAGGTGGCAGTCATCAAGCAGTTTCCCATAGGATATCCAGGTATCAACCGGATGAAAGCAATCGCCCAAAATTTTGTTTATTGGCTTTATTTGAATCAAGAGCTAGAACAATTTTGTAAAAAACTGTGATGGTTGTATTCATGCCCTTTAACATCCACCGAAGCATGAACCACAAAGCTGGCCACAAGATCAACAATGGAAGCACATTCACGTAAATTTTGCTGGTCCAATTGATGGAGTTATGTATATGACTTTGGTCGACACATATTCAAAGTGACCAGAGATCAGAATAATGCCAAACACTACTAGTGTAACAACAGTTGTCGTTCTGAAACAGTTGTGTATTCAATTTGGAATTCCTAAATCTATCCTCACAGACAATGGTAGTTAATTTACTAGTGCAATTTTTTGCAAAGGTGCAATAAAAACGGCATTCATCATATGAAGTCACCCCTGATCATCCACTGCCTAATGCTCAGGCAGGACACTTCATCAAAACATTCAAGTGGGCGTTATTTAAGTCAAAGGGAGTGGGGTGCCAAAGGAAATATCAACCTTCCTATATGCCTAGAGAAGCACAACTAATCCAAATGTACCAGGTGGAAAATCACAGGTGTTCGGAAGAATACTAAGAATGTTTAATTTCTTGATTCTAATGCATTAGAATGCACATAATGACTACAAAAACGAAAAATCACAATGACTATGGAAGGTTCAACCATGTGATACCGTATTTTTCTCAACCATCGTGGACCAAGAAGATGAATAAGGGGAGTGGTTATATGCAAATGGGGAAAGCTGATTTAAGACATCCAAGATGGACAAAACATCTGGACTAGACATATTAACCAAATGCATTACAAAGACGGACTTTTACATTAATGTCAACATGGGTTGCATCTAACACTTGAAATAATTTTAAATACCTTCAATCTACCTGTCACAAAGAATAGTCAAAGATTGAACCAAACACTTGAATGTTCTACTCACCAAAGGAAACAAGTATCACCTCGTCTCTGGTCATATGTCCAATGACTTCAAGGGAAAGGTGTTAGGAAGAGTATAGGTGAGAATCAAAATCATTACTTTTAAATTATCAAGGAAAACCAAGGCATTGCTTTTTGATGAATATAAAATAATCTACTCAGTGTGGGGGGGGGGGGGGAGCAGGTGTGAATATTTTGTATGCAAATTGGATTGGTCGAAACTAGGACAAGTATCATTAATTGGGCAAATCTATTATTGTGCAATCAGAGTATGACACACATGCACGTTCCAGAACATTCTAAAAATTTAGAGAACATTTTGTAATGTTTTTGGTGGTTTGTATATCGTCAAAACGTCAGTATTTCAATATATTCACTTACTCATCTTTTTCTTTGCGTTTTCTTTTCAATTATTTGGAAAACAATACAAACAACTCCATAATAATGAAAAGTTATCTATTTTACTAAATCTTTCAATTTCTTTTTATTTTTGAAATTAATTGAAACACATAGGTGATGTATTTTATTAGAAATACCAGCATAGTACCCTTAAAAAATGATGTGGTTTGTATAATGATATTTAATTTAATTCTTTGATTACAACATCCTATGTCTGAAAATAGATTGGTAGATATTTATAGATAGCAGCTGTTCAACCACAGACTCTTTTGCCAACAGTGTAAGAGAGGGCAATATCGAATTCCCATTTTCCAAACAAATCTAGCACAAAGTAGTTAGGTGACACTCGTGTTTTATTATAAAGGTAATTACAAAAGGGTTAATGCAGTGAGCATAACAATCAAAAGATATTAATGTGGAAAGAAGAGGAAACACATTTTTGTCACGTTTATATGATTGAATGCTTGAGTATTTTTCCTGGTGTTAGGAACTCCAAATACAAAATCTTGAAAGTCAATCCTATTTTTCACTAATAACTAAGCCAAAGGTAAATTAATTTTACTCTGTAGAATGTTGCTTTTTTTTATTTCAAACAAAACCAGAAAAATCCTTTTTAAAAAATATTGTGTAGACCAGCTCAATTCATTATATAGTGGGAAAGCTATGCATCACACAAAAACCAAAATTTTGTAAACATATTTTCATACATATTGGTAAATAGCAATAACTGATGACTGTAACAGTTAAAATGCACAATTGATTGATTGGAGGGTTCTTGTGCATAGCTAGGTTGGCAGTCACACTGCCATGCACAGCACTAACATGATTAGTGTTAGTTCTGTGTTTGCAATTAATGTAAATGTTATTCTTTCCAGAATGTTTGGTAGGGTTTTTCTGTCTGTTTGAGTCCCATGCCCATCAACAAACAGTTTACAGCATGGACTGTATGCATTGTATGTGTCATCAGCACTAGAGAAGTTGTCTGTCAGGGTTTAAAAGTTCTCTCTACTCTGTGCAATCTATTTTATTCAGTCACTGTTCATATAGACATTCTGTTTTCCTCACAGTTTATGGAGATCACGTCTACCCTGTGCAGGCTTATTTATTTGGAGTAACTACTCTCCAGTATATTAAGATATTGACCACAAAGAAAAGAGATACATTTACACTCCCAGGTTCATAACAATACAATATCTTTCAGATACATATAAATGCTGACAATATACACAGAGAAAAATGTAACAGAATAAGAGATAAATACTTCAAACATATTGCTACTTGTCTGAACACTAAGTTGTAATAATTAGGAAGCAAAACTTTGACAAACTTCCCTTGGCACTACAGATATTTCTGAAGAAGAGATATACACAATCTCACTCATCCACATCCATTGTATCAACAATTTCTCATCCGATTGTTCCCTGGTTGTTGAAATTAGAAAGCAGTCAGAGAAATTGCCACTTTGAGGAATGACAGTTTTGCTTTGCATGTAAAGAGCAGTTATCACTGATTCTAGGAATAAATGGTTTAGAAGACTAAAGTTATCTGTTGTCTGTTTAAGCAGTCATTAATTATGAGGTGGTTAGTCCCAAACAAGATATCTAGCTATTAAATACAACATCAAATGAAGATAATAATGTGCTGTATTAAATACTAAGCTATGCTTAAATAAGTTGCTATAGTAAATATTACAATGTGTGTGTGAATACATATAGCCATATATATATATGGGGAGGTGGAATAGCCCTCCGTCGGTTTCAATGATGAATGTTTCAGTTGTTTGATCAATGGAACAGCCTGTTCATAAAATTGTGTAAGTGGCTGAGCATTTCACATACATGTGTACCCTTAAATGTAGTTCTCAGGAAGATTTAGCATGACACGTTGTCTGAAAAGGCCGACCTTTTGAATTACAAGTAGAATTCATCTGACAGGCTTCAAAACTGTTTCTATCTACTGAGCTTCACTCCCATGCTTGAACCAACTTGAAACTATAAATGAGACTTGCCCAAGATGCCATGTGGCAGGATCAAACCTGGGGCCTAATGATTGTGAAGTGAACTTCTTAATCATTTGGTCATGTTGCATCTACATATATGCTTAGGTATGTGTATATGCCTATGTTTATATATCAGTGTGTATATGTTTAAAGATGCATGTGTGTGAATGGTTGTAATGGTTGTGCAGACACTCCTTTGACATGTGTGTGTGAGTATACAAGCAAATAAGGAATATCTAAGAAATAACTATATGAGTTTATAACTGTACCTTCTATTTCTAATTTAGTCTTTTCATTACCATATTTCAAAAGAAAATGATTAAAATATTGGAGAAATTTAGTAAAACAATTAACTTATTATTTATCTGGTATTTGGAGCATAATGTAACAAAGGTTCTTACATAAACAGTTTTGTATGGTAGAACCAGAGTTAGTTTCAGGCAGTTTTGTATTAAAGATTTATGTTGTGGAAGAAATGTGAATATAATCTATTAGACTGTTTGCTTTACTGTTTTGTTCAGAACTACTATTAACTTTTAAACCTACTCAGAATTGACTCTATTTCTGTTAAACAAAATCACTTGTTTTAAAAGGTTTCTATTTAAGTTTAAATCTTAAACTAAACATTTTATATAAAACCCCTTTGTTAAATTATGTTACAAATACCATTTTAATATTGAAATAATTAATCATTTTAGTAAACTTTTAAACGTTCTCATTAATTGAAATTGCAGTATATTTCATTAGGAATTGTTGAAACAAGGTAGTTATGTTTCATGAATAAAATTAAGCTAAAATATAGGATTAACAAAATAAAACAAGTGTCGTCTTTTCCTCTGCCAAATTATGAAGTTATGTCTAAATACTGATTTCTATTACTTCACATATCTAAAAGTATTATGAATTTAAAAACATGTATATAGGTGCAAGCAGTCATGTGGTTAAAAACATTGCAGACATATGCTTCCAGGTTCAGTCCCACTATGCAGCATTTTGGGCATGTGCTTTCTACTGTATTCTTGGGTTGACAAACTGCTAATGCTCTATTAATAGAAGTTGGTTGACATAAGTCATGTGAACTGAAGCTGCAGTAGAGGAAGACCAAAGAAGGCCTCGGCAGATGTGGAAGCTAACAAATCAATGAAGCTCAAGGAAGAGATCATGGACTGCAATGAGTGAAAGGGTACTGTGCTTGAAAAAAAAACCGAACATCTCCAACACAAACAGTCATGGAAAAGCAGATGTGAAACGATATATATTGCATTGCCTCATGTTTGAGGGTAGGCAAAAATTAGATGAAAATTTCCTCTCCATCCTTTTCTATCCTTAACCATAACTTCCATTTCAATAAATTTATTGATGACTATTTTTGCTCAATCAAACCAAATGATTTGTTTACTGCTTGGTGTAGTAGTGATAAATTCCTTCAAATCCATCCCACCAACATCATGTAATATATGTCCAAGATATTACAATTGTCAACTCCTAATGTCTTGTAGTAGTATTGGGATCAACAATCACATCTTAAGTTACTCACTTTCTAAGTCCAAGGAATTTTCAATATCTGACTGTAGCCTCGCATTTCAAAAGCTATCTTTCTCATTATATCCTTAGCCGTGAGCTATACCATGTAACCATATCAAATATATATAAATTATATAGTAATGTCTTTTCCTACTGGAGTAGAAGTGAGTCACTTGTTTCTACCCACTCCTCTGCTAACACTATGCCCTACCCATCCCACAATCATGTTGGCGATTTCAAACAAACAGAACAGTTCTAGTCATGTAGAAGTCGTTTATATATGAAATAAATATCTACTTTCTTTACTAATGTATTAACTTATTGAACTGTGATTCTCTTCCCCTCCAGAAAAAACATTCTTATAAATATATATATATATATATATAGGTACGTTATTCCGGGTTGAATCAGAGGTAACCACAGTAAGTAAGGTACTCAATACATAGCAGAGTATAAAAGTTTTAATATAGATGAGATTCTACAGGACTAGAACTGTTTCATTCTTTAGAAATCATCAGGAATTTTGAATTAATATATATATATATATTAATTCAAAATATTAACAAAGTAGATATTCTTGTGATCAATTATATTTTATTATACATATTTGAGAGGTAGTGAGTTAAGTTCAACAGTACGTCCTCATCAGATAAAATAAATGATACATGACATACCCTGACATAGTAGATGGTTAAGATTCAGACATGGTAGTGATTAACTTATGACAAAACTCAATATTTATACCCTAATATTGAGAACATGAGATAATATAATACAAACAATAGAGAGGGTGCGTGTAATACAGCTTAAAAAATACATGGCATCAATATCACAGTTTAAACATTTTTTTTAAATCTGTTTTTTCAAGCCACCTACTAAATATATTATCACATCAACTGTTTCTTCCTCTATGCTTTCCTTCCCTCCTCTTTCTCCAGTAGTTTAAAAAAAATAAATTTATAACTGTTATATTGATGCCATCTATTTTTTAAGCTGTATTACACGCACCCTCTCTATTGTTTGTATTATGTTATCTCATGTTCTCAATATTAGGGTATAAATATTGAGTTTTGTCATAAGTTAATCACTACCATGACTGAATCTTAACCATCTACTATGTCAGGGTATGTCATGCATCATCTTATTTTATCTGACGAGGACGTACTGTTGAACTTAACTCAGTACCTCTGAAATATGTATAATAAAATATAATTGATCACAAGAATATCTACTTTGTTAATATTTTGAATTAATATTAATAACTCTGGAAAACCTTTACCTGTTGAGTGCTTCCAATCTATTGTAAAACTCATTCTTTGATGTATTCATTGAACCTTGTTTAACTTTTAAATATATATATATATATATATATATATATATATATATATATACATACATATATGTGTGCACATGGAGATGTGTGTGTATACTTATACATATATGTTTATGTATGTGTAAATGTATATATATATCTATTTATATATATATTTATATATACATATATATATACTTACATATGTTCTTAAAAATGTGTGTATGCATATGTATGTATATATATATATATATGTGTGTGTGTGTGTGTGTGTGTGTGTGTATTAGGGATACCAGAAGGTAATGCAATTTTTTTAAGATAACTTAAAAATGGTGAAAATGCAAAAGTTACATTTCATCAATTACCTGTCTAGGCATCAGTTGAACTGTTTCTCTGGATGCATAAAATCTTATTTTGATTTTCTCTATTTTAAATAAGCTATGGAAGATAAAGAATTTAAAGAAAATCATATGGCATTGTATGCTGTATAAATGTATTATTATATAATTGTAGCTGTCATGAGTAAAAGCACCCAGCGCACACTGTAAAGTGGTCATGTAGGTGTCATGATAAAAAGCACCCAGCACACACTGTAAATGTGGTTGGCATTAGGAAGGGCATCCGGCTGTAGAATTCTAGCCAGAGACAGTCCTATATGTGCAAGACACAGTCACCTGACCCGACTTGCCTCTAATGGGACAACCCATCTAACCCATGCTAGCATGGAAAATGGATGTTAAACAATGATGAAGTGGATGATATATTATAGTTATTGTCTTCAACACATAAATATATATGTGTATATAAGTATATAATTGTGTATATATGTATATAATTGTTTTATTCTTTGTCTAAGACTTGATATTTTCTTTGAAATCAAAGTTTTTGTTTGGGACGCTAAAATACTATCTACTTGCCATCAGGCAAGCTGACAACCTGTCCAGTCGGCCACTGTGTGTGTGTGTGATCATTGTCATTTTGATATCTGCTTTCCCTACAAGCAAGGTTTGGATGAGTCAGTACTGAAGTGCATCCACCGATGTGGCAGGCAGGCCAGGGATTGGATATGTCTATGTTCTGAGTTCTAGGTGATAGTTTTGTCTGTAGGTAACTGAAATTCTGTATAAGAACACATCCTTTTTAAGGAGAAGGTCTTAAGCTGAACAACATTTTCTGAAATTTGTTCTTTTAGCTCACGAGAGAAAAACTAAAAATACTGCATATTCCTGATCATTGCAATAAACATTTGAAAAAATTACTGATTAAAAAAAAAAATCGGTACCGTATTTTGAAAAAAAACATTTTTTCTTAGAAATTAAACTATATAAAAACAAAATACTTTCTGTTCTATATTTGTTTATTCTTTTGTGCAACAGTTTATACTTTTACCTTACATTTCAAGATATTTCATTGCTAGAACCCCTTTTTTATAAGAAAGAAATGGAGTGTGATAATGATGGCGAGATAAATTCAACTGAGTGAATTCTGAGTGAATCAACATTGTCGAGCAAACTAAAGATTGCCTGTATTTCAAGTATTTTATCAAAAATTTCTGTGATTGTATATATTTTAATAAACCCATATAATGGTCGGTATGACCTAATATAATATAGGATGATGTATTTTTTACTTGGCACAAGTCCTATTTATATAGGGTAAACTGTGCACTCAGTTACACTGACTTCAACACTTTATTGTTGCATTACAGAGTTGCTCAATTTTTTTTAGAATACTTGCATTAGGATGTATATAAGTCATGGAAGCAGAGTTTTGAGAAAAAGTTAGCATGAATAATGTTGAGACGGTTCTTGGTGCATCTACCTAATGAATCTGACATTAGCATTGATGGCTGCTTCAATACGAGGTCTGAAATGTTAACATGTGCAAATCAGACATGACATCTCCCTCATTGCTCACAACTTCCAGAACCATTACAGTTGTTGGAAACTTGTGTACATGGCATTGGAATGTCTTTAGGGTCTCTGCATAACGATCTGTCATTCCTTCAGTTGATCTTTTGGTGCCAATTAGTTTTTCTCATCAGAGAAAAACCAAAGCATTCCAAGCTCTTGATATTACAGCTTGCTCAACTAGCACTTTGTACAGATCAGTCTGTCTGTTATCTTTTGTCTTTTTAGACAGGAATTGGCCTCTCAGCATCACATATAACTTGTATCAAAGGGCTTCATGCACAATTCTTCTGATAGTATTTAGAAACCATGAGCTCCTAAGCAGCGACACAAATTGACTTTATGGGGTACTTGTTGATAATTTTCTGGACTTTTCGTACACATTTTGTTGTTCTGGTGTAACTAGCATTCTTAGCAGATGATTTCTATTTGGCTACTGCTGTAGAATCCATGTCTTCCAGTTTCCAGCACTTTGTGAGCTTTGACAACAAATGACCACGCAACTTTTAGGAAGCCTGCAATCTCTAAACCCCTGTGCTCTGTTTTTAAGGCAACGATTACAGCGTGCCTATTCATTTGATTAATGCATGTCATCATTTATCTGAAAAGAAATGATAATTAGAAGTTTAAAAAAGCTAGGACTATTAAAAGGCATATTCTCAAAGAACTGAGCTACCCTGTAGATATTGGATGAAAAAATAAAAGCAACAACTCGAAGTGTAAGGGAATGAATCATACTAGTATAAAGCATTTAAATAGATTCTCTAATGTTTCCGCCATTTAACCATGTTTTATCTATATCAATAGGTTGAGGAGAGCCATACTGAATGGTGTATCCAAAATTATGTATGGATATATGTTATATATGTAATATTGATTTCCATGATGAGAACATAGCTCCGAATTTGTAGGTGAAGAGAGGCATGATTCAAACAAACCTATTTCTGCTTAGTACATATTTATTGGTTGTGGACAGATAAATTACTGAATCAACTCTAGTGAGATTTGGACTTCAAATGTAAAGAGATATAAACTGAATGGTGTAAGACATTATCGTTGGCTTTCTATGGTTTCTCTTACTTCACTGTACAGAATACTTGAATTTCATTTATATGAAATATCTCCCTACATCCCCAGTTTATTTATTTCCCCCTATATATATATTACATCAAATGCTTATACATTGATACATACTCACATAATAATAATAATTATTTCTACTTTTGGCACAAGGCCAGTAATTACCCCAGTGAATTACTGGTGCTGTATTTTATCGGCCCCCATAAGGATGAAAGGCAAAGTTGAACTCAGACCATACACCACCGTAACTCTATGCTGCAAAGCGTGGCGTCCAACCCTCTACCAATACTGCTAATAATAACAATAATTTATCTGTCCACAATCAATAAATATGTACTAAGTAGAAATAGGCTTGTTTGAATCATACTTCTCTCTTTACCAACAAATTTGTAGCTATGTTCTCATCATGAAAATCAATGAGATGAAGATTGCACACAACAGACCAGATATTGTTGTAATTTAGAAGGATAGAAGCTGTACTCTCATAGATGTAGTAGTCCTTTTGACACCAGAATTGAACGAAGAGAGGAAAAAGTAGTGGCTTATACTAACTTAAAATATGAGATCTTGTCCCAGTGGTGATTGGTGCTCTTGGCATAGTGACAAAGAACCTTGAAAACTACCTGTCGAAAATAGACTTTGCACAATGGATTGAACCACTCCAGAAGACATGTCTACTGGGAACAGTCCAAATATTGAGAAAGGTTCTAGACTACCAGCAGTAGTGAAATGACAAGCAATGATATGAAAAAGCTAGAGTTACCCTAGGTTAGTAGTTGTAGCCTAGTATTTCCTGCAATAACCAGTCAAAATCAACATCAAAGTTGGTCAGGATAAATAGTCAAATAATAATAACAAATGTTTTTATTGTTGGTTTTATTCATGGCTAGTGTGCAACCCTGTCAAATGCCTTTTGGTAGTTAATTTATCCCATAGATTTTTTTTTTTTTTTTTCACTTTTTTGTTATGGTTTTATTGATTAGCAACTGGTCTTTACAACCATAAGAGCCTTTGCAGTGTACTTTCTGTTCTTCTGGAAGCAGGTTGATATTTTTCCAGGTGTTTGGTCAGGTTCTGTGATACTATTGTAGTTGAAGTTTGGTATATAGTAAGCAGGTATGTTATGGGCCTGTAGTTTTGGAGTTTGCTGTGTCATTATTCTTGGGTATCAAGCTGGTTATCCCTCTTAGTGTGCTAGTCAGGTGTTTTTTCTGACTCTGTCAGAATCTCATTAAACTTTTTTACAAGTACTCCATGTGTCCTTGTTAAATATTTCAACCAAAAGTTTAAGATCTTGTCATGTCCTGGTACTTTCCAGTTGCTTGCTATTTTCAGTATGCTAGGCTCATCATCTGTTGTAATACCTTTCCACAGTTGTTCAAGTGCTGTATTCATTGTTCTTGTAATTCCCCTTTTCCTTCTACTCATAATATTCTCCAGGACTCTTCCACTCTTTTTACTTTGGGCATTACATTTTCTTCTATTTTGTTCCTATTAAGTTCCTGATAGAGTTGGTTGGGGTTTTGAGTGAAATAGCTGGTTTTGTTAAAAATACATTTGGTGCTTTTCATATCTCTGGATTCTTTGTGCCTTTTTAAATATTTGTTTTAGGCATTCCTTAGTCTCTGGGGTTTCTTTTTCTATTCTTTTTCTATTCTTTTTCTTTTATTTTCTATCATTTGTATCTTTGACTTCCATGTTTCTGTGGGTTTTGTTATTCTTGTTTGTGTAAATCTAAGTTTGTAACAATAGCAGCTGCTGCATATATTATGTTATTTAGCCTTGTGATACTAACTTGATTCAAATTATGCAAGCTGATCTAAACAAAATGCAGACAACAGAAATCTGAAACAGAACATTTTATACTGGCTGCACAATACTAATTGCCTTACCACAAACATTATCAGGCAAACATAATGATAGAAAATAATGATTCAAAATGCAGGCTCTGCGACAGAAATACTGAAACAGTAAATTACCTAATATTTGCCTGCACCAACTTAACAGAGACATGACAGAGTGGAGCAGTAGATCCACTGGTAAATATGCAAATTTTATGGAACTAAAACAATGAAAAACTGGTATCAACACATCCAGACCCAATAACAGAAATTTGTAATATCATAATATGTGGGATTTCACAATACACATTGACAGGTACGTACTGATAGCAATGAGCCTTTTAAAATATTTGACAAAATTTCGAAGTACAAGGATCTTGAAATAGAGATTAAAAAAATGTTGGGTATGAAAGTCATCACAACTCCAGTTATAGTTGGAGAACTGAGGCTGATAAACAAGGGAACTGATAAATTCTTGGATCATATGCCAGGTGCATTTTGTATAAAAGAAATTCAAAACATTTTACTCACTGGTACTGCCAACATTTTCCGAAGAGCATTGTCAATGTAATTTTGGGAAAGTGGATGCAGAAAATATGCAATGAAGGATGATGGACGTACAAGGTTAATGTGAGTGAAAGACAAAGCACAGAGGGATCAGATGTAGTATGCTAGAGAGAAGAGTGCACTGGTATGGACATGTGATGCAAATGGATGATGGTCACTAAGTGAAAAATTGCCAAGAAATCCCAATGGAAGGAAGCCACAGTAAAGGTAGACCAAGTAAAACCTAGGAGTAAGTGGTGAAAGCTGATTTAAAGTCACTGAAGCCCACAGAGGAATTAATGAAGGAACATGATGAGTGGAGAGATTATGTGCCAGAAAAGACCTGTCCAACACATGTGAGCCTGGAACAGTGGACTTAAAAGGATGATGATGAGGAGCATATATATCATCATCATTTTTAGGGCTGTTTTTTAATGCAACCACTATGTTGAAGGTAGGAAGTGGACTAATAGGTATAATAGCAGGGTGGGGAGGGGGTTATTACAGACAGGACTAAAGTCAACTCATCTTACATGGGTGACATGGTACAGTGAGTATACGAGTGTGTGGATGGATATTATCGGAAGGAGAAGATCAAGTGGTTCTAATACCATGCCTGGTTACATGGACAGTATGGTACATTGGCTAGGGGAAGGGTTTGGTGAGGGAAAGTGCAGGAAATTGGAGGGCAGAGGTAAGAATTAAGGAGGACATTTTAAGGCACCCAAATAGCAGAGTTGTTAGAATTTTGAGTTGAATGCATTGCAGTATTGGCTCCAGTGTTCTGGGCTCTGAGTTCAAATTTCATTAAGGTTAACTTTGCCTTTCATCCTTTTGAGGTCCATGAATATAGTACCAGTCCAATACTGTGGTTGATTCTTCCTCTATATCTCTTTCTCACTTCTCTTTTGCTGTGTCTCTTTCTAATTTCTCTGCAAGAAATTGACTATGCGCTGATCTACAATGAGATGGAACTGCCAGGTTTAAATACCTGTCATATGTCACGATGACACCCTCACAAATCAATCAGAAGTTAAGGTCTCATAAATAGCATAAATATTGGGTGAGAGAGGCAATGTAGCTAGTTATACATCTCCAACATTACTACAATTTTTGATAGATCTATATTACAATAAAGATTTCCGTTTTGGCTTTCTAACTTCTATGAATGTTCAAGAGGATATTTTTATCTTGTGATATTTTACTTTTTATTGGTTATTGGTTGTTACCTTTCTGTATTGATCTGTCTTTTGTTGATAGGGTTTTGTTGTCGTCTATTGTAAATCTCCAAAGTTATTGACTATTCTTGATATTGACTCTATTCTGTCCAGAGTACTGCACAGACACACATATACACACATATATATATACATATATATATATATATATATATATATATAGTGTGTGTGTGTTCATATATAATGAATGTTATATGCTGTTTATATTTCACCTTTAAAATCCTCAGCTTCACACACTCACACACACACACACACACACATACGCACACATGAAAGTAGAGGAAGGCAAAGAGCTGATCTCGAAACACTGTACCTGACAAAAGAAGACTGCAACTGGGTGCTGGAGAGGACTTATTCAATCCATGCAGTTATCGTAAAGCAGATGTCAAGTGATGACGATGATGTTGATATATATATATTGTGCTTTGAGTTCAAAACTTGCTGAAGTCAACTTTGTTTTCATTTTCTTGAGGTCAATAAAAAAGGTACCAGTCCATTATTCCCCTATCTCTCTTTCTCACTTCCTCTCTCTCCTCTGGAAGAGACCAGGAAAATGATAGGCTCTGCCAGATTTAAAATGCCCAAGACATACCAACTGCCACCATGGTGTCCCTACGACTCCATTTGCAGATGGGTACATATATATATATAAAATACTCATACACGCGTGTGGGTATATGGAGGCATGACTCTGTGTTTAAAGAGTTAGCATTACAACCATGTGGTTTTGAATTTAATCTCACTGCATGGCACATTGTGCACCATTTTTCTGCTATATCCTTGTGTTGACCAATGCCTTGTGAGTGAAATTTGGTAAACAGAATCTGCAAAAACCCATCATATAATGTGTGTAGGTGACAATAAGCCTTTTGTTGCATATTATGAGATGCTGGGATATGGTGCACATAGTCTATAAAGTCAAATACATATTCAGAAGCAGTGCTCAGCTTGACATCATGATACTCCATTTCTTTTCTTTCGTAAGAAATATCATGAAAATATTGTTTGTTTGAGTATATTCTTCTTTCCATTCCGTAATATGTAACTTGGAATGTACCAGCCTGCCCCAAAAATGCTTCTCTCCCTCTCTCTCTCTCTCTCTCTCTCTCTCTCTCTCTCTAGGTGCTTGGCTGAGTGGTTACAGAATTGGATTCGCAATTATGAGGTTGTGATCTTGTTAAACGAATGAGGCCTGGGATCTTGTCGATTGACTGTCGATATATATATCATCATCATCATCATCACCGTTTTACATTCATTCTTCCATGCTAGCATGGGTTAGATGGGTTGTCTTGTTGTGGGCAGTGCCAGGTCGGGTGACCTTGTCTTGCTCATATGGGAACTGATGTTGGCTTGAGTTCTACAGCTGGATGCCCTTCCTAATACCAACCTCATTTACAGTGAGTGCTGGGTGCTTTTTTTTCCGTTGCGCCTACACATCCACTTACAGTGTGGGCTGGGTGCTTTTATGTCATGATACCTCCACGTTGCAGTGGGTGGGGGTGGGGGCATATTGTCTATATACTTCAGCTTTTGCTTGTACCCGTGGGAAGTCAGGTCTTCTGTATTACTGCATGATGCCAGAGGTCACGGTCCTGTGTCATTGCCTTTGAGAGGTGCAATTGGGTAAGGTCGGCTTTTATCACCTCATCCCAGGTCTTCTTGGGTCTCTCCACTCCGTGGCTTCCATCGACTTTTAGTGCTCTGTGCCTTTTTATGCAGCTGTCATTCTTCATACACATCACATGTCCACACCAACACAACCTCCTCTCCTGCACACAGCATTAGATTTCTCTTATGCTCACTCTCTCTCTCAATTCGTTTATGCTTTGCTGTTCGCGTATATTACTATTACACATCCATCGGAGCATGCAATATATATATATATATATGTGTGTGTGTGTGTGTATATATTATATATATAAATAAAAAGAACTGTTAATCAACTAAGATTTACTCCTAAATAAAGGCCTGACGATGGTGTTGACCATTGAGAATAAATATTATTTTCTAAATAAAATGATTTACGATAAACACTGAAATATTTCAATTGGTACAGCTTATTCAACTAGGTCTGTATACAGTCATTTTTCAATGAATGTTATCTGCTGTTTATATTTCACCTTTAAAATCCTCAGCTTCACACACTCACACACACACACAAACATGTGTATAGATATAATCAAGATATTATATACATGCATATACAAATTTATGTATAGATAAATATGTATACATCCATATGTACACACACAGACATATATATATATATATATACATATACATACATATATATATATATACAAATCAGCAGCTTTTTGAGTTTCCTGTTTTTGTTCCATTAGATCAATGATGTATTATTCCATAAGGACAATCAAGTGATGTTCCATCATATTCTGTCTTTAAAGAGCCACTATCTATGTGTTTGTGATATGTATCAGAATTGTGTCATTTAATTCCCTGTACAACTTTCTATTGTTATTCATTCTCCATTCAGTTTAGCTAAGCCATATTTATTATACTTTTATCACCACCAGTGAAACTGATGATGCCATTAATAATGTATGATACGTGGGCAGCAAATTGGCAGAATCATTAAAACATCAGATAAATGTTTTGGGGTTTTTGTTATGGCTCTTTATGTTCTCACTTCAAATATCTCTGATGTCAACTTTGCCTTTCATCCTTTCAGAGTTCTATGAAATAAAGTACCAGTCAAGTATTGGGGTTGATTTAATTGACTTTATGCTCCCCAAAATTACTGGCCATGTGCCTAAATTAGAAATCATTATTGGCAGTATTGGTAGAGGGTCGGACGCCATGCTTTCCAGCATAGTTACGTCCCTTTACAATCCGAGTTCAAATCCCGCCGAGGTTGACTTTGCCTTTCATCCTTACGGGGGTCGATAAAATAAAGTACCAGTAATGCACTGGGTAATTGCTGGCCTTGTGCCTAAAGTAGAAACAATTATTAGTGTGGGATGTTAATAATTGGAGAGTATGAAGGGAATAGAAATGAGTGAAGAGAAAAGGAATGAGATGGCTAGATCATGTGTTGAGGAAAGATGAAAGTGACTAGGTGAAAAGAATAGAGCCAGTTATGAATGTTATGAAAAGAAATGGAATGAGATGGCTAGGTCATGTGTTGAGAAAGGAAGAGTGAGTAGTGATGGAAAAGAGTGTATAAGAGGAAGATCATGAGAGACACAGCTAAAATAATGGAGGAGGAAGTGAAAGCACGGGGGTTGAGGGGAAAATAGAGAAACTCGTAATGGGGCCAGCATGTTTTAGTAGGTAAGATAGTCTTAAAACTTATTGTTTGTAATGTCATGGGCTATTGTGGATGAAGTGTACTAACAGGTAGACTGTAGTTTGTATTTCAAAATTCTGTCTGTTTATTCTTGTCATTCCCATTAACAAAATTTACTATTCCTGATTCATTCCAGTTGACTTAATCTTCAAGGATTTGTGTGTGTGCATGTATGTGTGTGTGTGTGCGCGTATAGGCAAAATTTATAGAGACTATGATTGGAGGTGTTTATTTATGATACACACATATGGCACATGCACACATATACACACATTGTACATATCACACACACTCATATCATCATTATTGTTGTATGTCTACTTTACTATGCTGGCATGGGCTGGATGGGACTTTTTAAAACAATATCTTTCATCTGATTGCCCTTCCTGATGTTAACACTTCATCTACTTCTCACATCTACATGTACATACATGTGTATGGGTGTGTGTGTGTATAAATACACATGGAACCCTAAGAAGTGTTAGGCCTGGGAAAACGTGGGAATGTGCAGTGAAGGTCAATGTCATGTAATTGAATTTCACAAAGAAGATGACCTGGGATCAAGAAAACTGGCGATATTCCATAATACAGAGAACTCGCCTTTCCATGAAAGTGGAATGGAGCAACACAAAGGGGATGGCAAAACCACCTAGCTCCTTCCACCCTAAACCCAAAGAAGCAGAGAGGTGTTACAACACTCAGGTACCAGCCCCTACCGGCCAGTATAATCCTGAACACCCTGCCTGCATGCCTCCGATTCTCTTCTCCATACTAAACCCAAAGAAGCAGAGAGATGAAACAACTCCCAGGTGCCTGCCTGGCCCAACCCATGCTAGCATGAAAAACTAGGATAACTCTTGACTGATTCACCATTCCTACTGAACTTTTGCACCACCAACACTTTCCTAGCCCAGGGCACACCCCAAAATGACAGACATAACCCACCTACTTGTTCCAAGCAGCATATAAACATCCCTCCTGCTTTTAGGCCATCAAAGGAAACCAGGCGCACTCCTACAATATGTCATACCATCTAATTCAAAGCCATCACTATGTCCCCCTCTCTAGATTGTGCTGCTACAGAAGCACTCATTCCATCCTGTATGGTGCTAGTGCTGGTGCCATGACAAAGAACACCCAATCCAAACTGTAAGGTGCTAGTGTTGGTGCCATGTAAAAAGCACCCAGTCTACCCTCTAAAAGTGGATGTGCTAGAGTCACAATAAAATGCTCCCAGTACATGTTGTAAAGTGAATGGCATTAGATAGGGCCATTGAAACCAAGCCAAAAATAAATGTACACGCAGTACCTGGTCACCTGACCAGTCAGGCCTCAGCATGTGATAGCCATCTAACCTGTGCAATGGCCAACTGAATACTCACATCATTTTCTCCCCACTTTTTTTCTCATTTTCCCCGTTCCTTCCCCTCATCACTCTTTACTTTCTATTTATTTTCTATTTCTAATTCTATCTTCTGATAAAGGGCTACTGTTTGAAATGCTAAGACTCTCTTCCTGCTATTGCAAGCATTAAACTAAAATATTTCTTCCATGTACTGTGTCGTTTGTTTTATTATTTTTGTTATTTCTGTTTACCTTTTACATGCGCGCACACACACACACACACTTATGTTTACATGTATATGTATGTGTATACAAATCTATACATTACTTATATCATCATCTGGCATATGTAACATCAGAAAAGCAGCCATCGTTTTTGTTATACATTTTATGTTTTTTTGCATGGTTACTTCTTTGTTTGATGTTGTGGTTGCATCAATAACTGTAAGGAAAGACAACAGTGTCACTGTGTGGGCTAAAAGAATCTGGACATTCCCTGGTAGTCTCATTATTGCTTGAGCACAACTGGAGGAAGATATACTGTTGGAAGTAGTTGTCAAAATCTTTGTGATCTCTAGCCAATTTCTGATGAATGAAATGTTCTATAGTGCAAGCATTATACAGAATATTGGCTTCACTTGAAAGCTGAAAAAATCATAGATGTGTGTAAGCAGCTTCAAAGAATTGCTGAAAATTAATGAATATATATATATATATATGCTCTTTTAAATTTCTTTTCTGCTTTTAGTCATTAGATCGCAGCCATGGGATTTAATCAATCATATCGATCCCAGTAATTATTTTTTCAAGCCTGGTATTTATTTTATCAATCACTTTTTGTCAGGACATAAACAGATATTAAACATAAATACGGATAAGGCCACATAAATGAATATACATGTTTGGCTTCCAAACAGTTTTCATCTCCCAAATTCTACTCACAAGTTATTGGCTAACCTGAGGTTTTAGCAGAAGACATGCTATAGCAGTGTTGTGCACTGGGAGCGAATCTGTAAACATGTATAACATGTATAACCTGTAAACATGCAAAGCAAACTCCTTAGTCACACAACCAAGCCTGCACACACAAATGCATTTGTGCACATGATTTATAGAAATTTCAAAGCCATACAATCGTTTTAATAGTTTGAATCTTGGAAGGTGTGAAAAATATTTTTTAGTTGAAATATAAATATAAAGTTTCAATCTATTAAAAACTTATCATCTTTTATCATAGAGTGTATTGAAACAATAATTTCTAACTATATATATATATACACTTTTATATATACATTTCCAAGGTATTGTATATCTGCTCTGATATCTGTTTTGTATCCATTTTCTAATGGGTTTATATTATTTGAATATATCATTACGATAGTTTACTTTTAGTGCAAGCTGGAAATATATTACAGTGCAGATTACAAAGTAGATATCAAAACACACTCATACACACATGCACACACACACACACATACACACACACACATACACACATGCACACACACACACACACACACACACACACACAATAACTTACAAAGTAGATATCAATAAAGAAAAAAAATCCAGCTGCTATGTATATGTAAGTATATAAGGATTGGTGCAGTAGCATCATTTTCAACTGCTACAAAGGTAAAGGTGATGCACTAGTGGAGCTGGCGTCATGCAGTAATAGAGAAGACCCGACCCCCCCCCCCCATGGATACAAGCCGAAGCTGAAGCATATAAACAATATGCCCCCACACTCCCCCACTGAAAAGTGATCGTGGATGTGCCATGGCAAAAAAGCACCCAGTCCACACTGAAAAGTGAACGTGTAGGCGCCACGGAAAAAAGCACCCAGCACTCACTGTAAATGTGGTTGGTGTTAGGAAGGGCATCCAGCTGTAGAAATCAAGCCAGAATCAGTTCCCGTATAAGCAAGACAAGGTCAGCCGACCGGACACTGCCTAAACAGGGCAACCTGTCTAACCCATGCTACGTGGAAGAATGGATCTAAAACGGTGATGATGATGATAAGTACATTATATGTGTATCCAATTTAGAATTCATATGATGTCGAAAGAGGTGACTAAAAGGGTTTTGTGACAGGAAAGGTATCCAGCCATAACAATCTTGTCTCAAAAAAAACTTCATGCGGAATGTGATTAAGCCTGTCATAAGGTTTGTAGTAAGATCCTGTTAAGGGTGAAAGCAGCGATTCTTTGCTTAAACTTTAATCTGCTATTTTAATAAATATATATATATATACATATATATATATACATATATAAATATATACATACATACATATATATATATGTATAAATGTACCACAGAAAAACGAGATGGAGTAAACAGAATAATGACCAGAAAGAAGAGGAGACAGAGAGAATATAGTGTTTCAGGATAATATAGTGTTTCAGGAGATCATGGAATGTGTCACAAAAGACCTTTGATGAAATAACTAATAATAATAAATCTGAAGTGAAAGTCAAATAGTGTGTTTTTTATTGGCAAAATTGGCAACATGATCATCCACAAATTATCATCATCATCATCATCATCATCATCATTTTACGTTTGCTTTTTCCTGCTTGCAAGGGTTGAACGGGTTCTATTCAGCACAGCATCTCCACTTGTCACTTTCCTTCGTCATCTCGGTGAGTTTCAGCGATCTGAGGTCTGCTCTCACCACCTCCACCCATGTTTTTTGTGGTCTACCTCTACTGCGTCTTCCCTCCACTGGAACTTCCTGGCACTTCTTCACCCAGCGGTCATCCTCCATGCGCATCACATGTCCATACCATCTCAGCCTTCTCTCCTGCACACAACTTATCCTTCTTATAACCCAGTTTCTTTCTCAACTCGTCTATACTTGGTCGTTCACGCACATTGACATTGCATATCCAACGGAGCATACTTGCTTCATTTCTCTCCAGCCATCGCATATCTTCTGCAGTTTCTGCCCATGTCTCACTACCATGCAGTATCGCACATTTTACACAGGCATCATATAACTGTCCTTTCATATGCAGGGAGAAACCCTTCTTTGTCAACAGAGGAAGCAGCTCCCTAAACTTCTTCCAACCCGTCCTTATTCTAGATACTATGGCCTCGGAACACCCCCTTCCCATGCTAATCTGATCACCTATGTACCAGAAGCTATCAACCACTTCTATAGAACCCACCTGCATTGGAAAAATGAGTCTATCGCAAAGATTACTACTGCCAACTTTCCCTGTACATCTATTGCATACGTAGTTTTCCCTACCTGTTAGTTTGCCTGCTATCCCACTACATCTCTTGTGTACCCAAGATCTGCATTGCGTACATTTTATGGAATTTATGCCAGTTCCTTTGCTACATATCTAATATGGCCATTTCCCTGATGGAATCAGAGTATTGTCCTCTCTTCTACTTATCAACACTTTTGTTTTAGCTATGTTCACTCTCAGGCCTCTTGATTCCAACTGTTGTTTCCATAGCCAGAATTTATTCTCTAGCTCCTCTACTGATTCTGCTATAAGAGTCAGATCATCAGAATAGAGAAGTTCCCATGGGCATCTAGTCTTAAACTCCTCTGTTATGGCTTGGAGGACTATAATGAACAAGAGTGGGCTGAGGACGGAACCTTGATGTACACCTACTTGTATCTGGAATCCTTCACTGAACTCCATTCCTACCCTCACTTTACTGACAGCACCCCTGTACATAGCTTGCACTGCCCTCACAAGCCATTCCTCTACACCTAGTTTCCTTATATATATATCAGAATGGAAGCAGTGAAAACTAGTTAGACCATTATTCACCTATTCACCAGAGTACTTTATACTTGGGGTAGTATAGTGGGTAATATGAACAATTCAAGACCTCGAACATTCAGATATAGCTGTTGAAATGGCAGGAGTTCAGCCGTTGGGGTTCTGAATTTTTCATACATATAATTTATAATTTCACATGGTTTGGATGGCTAACACTGATTTCAGGGGTTTCCGGTTTGTTAGGAGGAATAGCATTATAGAGTTTTTAAATAAATCTATCTGTTAATCACAGGTAAGTAGTTGGTGTAGATTTGTATGCAATGTGGTGATAGTCACTGCAGATAAAAATAAGTATTGTTTACTATTATACAGAAACAGTGTAACATGACCACTGCAGCTTAAAAAAGTTTGTCTCCCCCATACTGGTAATTAGAGAGGGCTTGTGGTTTGTTTACAGATAAGTCAAAAATATGGATGATGTCTTAGTGTAGGCATTTAGTTTATAGTTGACTTAGTTTTACTAAGGTCTTATTCCATGAGGGTTACGTTCATAGTTGGCTTTGTTTTTCTTTGTGTTCAAATTGAGTTTAAGACAACTTTGCCTTTCATTCTTCTGGGGTTGATGAAATAAAGTACCAGTCCTAAACTGCCTCTATCAAAGTGTTCAAATTTAAATTCAAAACTTGGACTGAAGTCTCATTCTTACATGACAAATAATATTAGTTTTCCGTAGTTAAATATTTGTCATTTATTATTGAATTGAAACCTAGTTATTTCTCTGTACCTCTCATAATTCTCAATTACTTTGTTAAACCACAAAAGGTAGTATATTCTTGTTAGAAATATGGTAAGAAAAGAATTACTTAATTGCTGATACATGTCTACATGCAATGGGCTAGCATGGAACAGTAGAGTCCAAATCTCCCGTCCAGCCACAGGACTCGAACAACAGGTGGAATGTTACTTCAGTTGATGTACAGTGCTGTCACTTCAATATTATCTATCTGTAACTCTCTATATTACTGGCATATTTTCCTTCATACACACGCACAGAATGGAGGACCTCTGTTTCTTTCAGTAATGAGTGTTTTAGCTGTTCGATTAACAGTGCTGTTTGCTCATGAAATTACCATGCAAGTGTTTGAGCATTCCACTGATGTGTACTTAATGTAATTCTGAAAGAGATTCAACACAACAATGCTGGCTTTTTGAATTCAAGTACAGTCCATGCAAACGGCTTCCAAATAATTTCCTTCTACCATATGTCACTCATAAGGCTTGGGTTGACCTGGAACTATGGTAAATGACACTGAGATTTAACCTAGGACCTAATGATTGTGAAGTGAATTTATTTACTATTCAGCACATGCACATACACATCCTCTCTCTCTCTCTCAAAAAGAGCCGCTCCTCCATTAAAAAAAATGACAACTCTAAAGTGTTGATGTCATACATATATATGTGTGAGGATGCTAGAGAAAATAATCCCTTTCTCTTAAAAGGAAGAGTTTAGAAACATTTGTCATGTTAGCCAAACATTTATCATATAAATCTGTCAGAAAAATAATGAAATCACTATTTTTATAACAAGCTGCTTCTTCTTCTTTTTTGTGAACCTTTTCTGCCCAAATGTATATCTTGCCTTTATGGTTTTCAGTTTGACATGTTTTACATGTCAATAAACATGACAATAGGGAACCTGTTTGATAAATGTTTTTAAACCCTAGTAATTCTGCATTTTGCTTATCATATAATATGATTTTGTTTTATAGCATCCATATTTTTTGTTATAAAATAGGTTGGTGTAAGTATTCTCTCTTATTAATAATGGTACCATAAAAGAAATATCACAGAAATGTTGAGGTTATAGGACTATAAACGAAAATTGCTACAGATATTTACTGTTAACACCCTGTAATGGTTTAGTGGAAAACATCTAAAAATGGGATTGTTAATTCAAATGTTTATAGTATCTTTACTAGAGGATAGATCGTTGTGAAAATTTGCATTATTAGAGTCAATACTTGAATGTTTAAAGTGATGGAGCTATAGTGCTGTTTTGAACTTTTCAAGAATGTCTTGCTAATGCAGTTTCATGTGGTACAGGATATTAAGAATTAATATTTCACAAGCATTGAGAGTAATGATATCATATCTAAAAGTAATGATAAGTAGCAAACCTAATTACTAATTAAGCCATTTCACTCAATTACTCAGCCAATTTCCTTGCCAAAAAATTAACATAATTCCTTATTTTGAAAAGATTGAAATAAATGAATATTTAGTCATTCTTATATGTTCTCTATTTGTTGAACTGCTAAGTTACAGGGTACACACACACACACACACACATACATACACCTACAGACATGTGTACATACACATATATAGCAGTTATTGTAGAGTACTATAGAAACTATGTAATATGATGGTGGTAGACTGATGGTGTCTGTCACCCTGTACTAGTAATTAGTGCAGGTTGGTTATTGTTTGGTTGAGAGGGCTGGGGTATGTGTTTGGATTTTATTTTTTCTTGTGCAGTATGGGTTTGGTGACTGAAGTTCAATGTAGGTTTATCAATTGCATTTGCTTGAGATTGTGGATAACATTCAATTTATATAGATTTATTTACATTTAAATTAAGGCATCCTTATCCCACCCACCAACCTACTGTCATACACCCATAACTTCATACTTGCCATCTTTCTTTCTTATCCTCATTCTCACTCCTTATACACACTACCATGGGACTAAGTACCTGCTCTGCATAAAGTAGAGAAGAGAGTTCTTTAATCAAATGAATAACTAAAGATTTTTCTAGCACTGGTGTCTAGGTTGGTGTTAGGAGGGGTATCTCATCATAGAAATCATGCCAAAAGTATCTAGTAGACATTTCACTGACATGACAGCCTCACTAATTCTGATGCTACAGAAAATGCATGTGGTACACTCTGTAAAGTGGTTGATGAGAGTAAAGATGTCCATCTGTAGAAAACTTGCCAAAAAAGGGTTGAGAAGATCCTGAGGGTGTGTCGAGCATAACAACACTCCTAGTTGTAGTGCCATGATAAAATACACCCAGTACACTCTGTAAGGTGTTGGAATGTATCTGAGATTTAACCCCCAGTCCATCTGTAAGCACATTGGTTCTGATTGAGTGCTCACTTGGTCTGTGACAACCCATCCAATCTATACTAGCATGGAAAAATGAACGTTTCCAACTATGAAATTCCACCCACAAAGCATTGGTCAACCTAAAGCTACAATAGAAGAGACTTACCTAAAGTTTCACACAGTAGAATGAAACCTATATCCACATGGTTTCGAAGTGAGCTCCTTAATCACACAGCTATGGCCGTATAACTGTAGTATGGAAGAAATGTTTGGTGGAAATTGAGAATACTGTAATTATAATAAAGTGTGTTATAATAATGCATATTACAATTAAAATAAGTATGTTTCTATTATTACTTTGTTTGATGAATGAGAAATAGTTTTGTTAATCGCTGTCTCATGCTTGCTAATTTCATAAACATACAATACAGAATTCATTAAGACATAATATTTAAATTTCCATATAGAATAATGCTCTGAAACTGACTCAGAAAAGTTGTATTGACATGATTTATAAATTTTGCTATAAATTTAATTTATTTGTTTGAATTCTACAATCCTTAGAAAAGTAGGCAGTGAATCAATGAAGAGAACACATAAGCACTAATAACAATAATAATAATAAGAAGAAATCTAAGGAAACAATAAAGACAGGAATAATAATTGGTTCTACTTTTGGCACAAGGCCAGCAATTACCCAGTGCATTACTGGTACTTTATTTTATCGACCCCATAAGGATGAAAGGCAAAGTCAACCTCAGCGGGATTTGAACTCAGATCGTTAAGGGACGTAACTATGCTGGAAAGCATGGCGTCTGACCCTCTAGCGATACTGCCAATCCACCGCCTAATAATAATAATAATAATAATAATAATAATAATTGTTTCTACTTTTGGCACAAGGCCAGCAATTAAATCAGTGTATTACTGGTACTTTATTTTATCGACGCCGTAAGCATGAAAGGCAAAGTTAACCTCGCCTTTCATCCTTACGGGGTCGATAAAATAATAATAGTAATAATAATGACAGAGTTGGCCAATATCTACAGTGGGTAATATGTCGGCATTACAAAATCAAAGCTGAAGACAAGTGGTACAATCATCACCCTAAGGCTGTAACTGAAGGAGAAAAAGTAACAATTCTTTGGGACTTTCCTGTACATACTGACAGGGCCATAAAAGCAAATAGACCTGACATCATTATAAAAGATCAACATAACAAGCATCCCATGTGATCACAATATCGCGGCAAAAGAATTTGACAAGCTATGAAAATATAAAGATCTGCTTATTGAAATTGAGAAAATGTGGCACCTCAAGGCAGTTACAATACCAGTGATTGTGGGATGACGGGAATGATCAAGAAAGGAACAGACAATATTTGAGAATGATTCCTGGTTTACCCTCTCTGCACGAGGTGCCAAAAATTGTTTTGACTGGTACTGCACACGTATTGAGAAGAGCACTATCTCTGTAAAATTGATATCCCTCCTTGTATTTACATATGGACATGTGTATATATGTATACTGTTTTTTCTAAAATTATAATCAATGTGCTGTATTAACTGGCTTACCAATGCACACTGTGAATTTATTTGCCCTAGGTGTCACGAAGACACTCGGCATATATCTCAGAAACAACAATGAAAGAAAATAATAATAATAATAATAATAATAATAATAGTAATAATGAATGATATGTGAATTAAATGATGGAAATTAATAAAATATGAATATGAATTAGAAAGTTTTCTGGCTAAAGTAATATCTTTTTCCAAAGTAGTACATAATTGAATTTTTCTGAAATTCTTTCAGGGTTTGACCAAATATAATTAAATATATTTTTTTGTTGTTTAAAATTTAGAATATTTCATTAGGCTTCTTGATGTAATTAAGTCATTAATTATTTGTTTGTATAATGTGTTTGTACTGCTCTTCTTACCTGTGATATGAAATAAGTTTCTAGAATGGAGAGGAGATATTGATTCATGTGTTGATTTCAGATGGAAGCTTCTCTCTTCTTCACTTTATTCTTTGAAAGAATTTATTTTTATGTGTGTGTACATATAAATATATATGTGTACATATGTGTGTGTGTGTGAGAGACAGTGAGTTAACAAGCAATATGACCAGGAATTATGAAGAATAGAACAAATAGATTTTAGTTAATCATGTAATATTGACATGAGCATCTGCACAATATTATTAAATGCTTTATTCTGTAATTAAGTTTATCCAGAAATATTAGTAGTAGAAATATGGTAGAAGATAACAATAGAAATTGCTGTACTGGCAGAAATATAGACGATGTCATAAAAACAAAGGCTAGATTCCATAATTATAAGCAAACTACAATTCTGTCTCTATACACCTAACAATTCTTATATTAGAAATGTTGGAAAGCTGCTGATGTTAGGAAATTAAATAATTAGGAAATGGTTAGGTTGTATTTAAATCAAGTTATATCGGTTATATATTAAATGCATTGCTGTTGTTGTTGCCATCATTGTCATCATTATCATTCTTATTATCATCATCGTAACCAGTGGTCCCATTGTCATCATCAACATTGTCATCATCCTCCACCTTATCATTACTATTCAGTTAGAAATGTTGGAGCTAAGGTGGAGGTGGGGTGACCTTTCAACAGATTGGCATTCTATCCAGGAGCTATTCTTGTGCTCTTAGTTACTTAATGCTGCATTAAACCAGAATAATCATCAGCTTAATAAACCTCTGGTCTCAAGAAAGATGTTACCCACCTAAATAACATTTTCAAATACACCACAGCCCACTCTTTGAGGTGGTAATTCTGGTACCTTCATAAACAGCACCCAGTCCATCCTGTAAGGTGGTAGTACTGGTGACATAATAAGCACCCAGTTGATCATGTAAGGTGGTAGTGCTGGTGACATGAAAAAGGCTCCATGTCCAAGCTTTAAATCTTTTGGCATTAGGTAGGGAAGAAATCAAGCCCAAATCAGAACATAAAAGCAAGTCATGGTCACCTGACCTGCCTGGCTTCAGAATGTGACAACCTGTCTAACCCATGCAAGTATAAACATTAGATGTTAAATGATGTTGATGATGATGACAGCAATAGAAACGAGCATAAACTATTTCAAAGTTACTCGCTTAAACAATTAAAATAATTGTTTCTACTTTTCACACAAGGCCAGCAATTATCCCAGTGAATGAATTCCTGGTACTTTATTTTATCGACCATGTAAGGATAAAGAGGGGGGGGGGGTTAAAATAAAGTACCAGGAATACACTGGATAATTGCTGGCCTTGTGCCAAAAGTAGAAACAATTATTTTAATTGTTTAAGGGAGTAACAATGAAAATAATATAAGAAAGAAATACTTCTGGAATGCTTTATAACAATGAATAAGATAAATGAAATCTTAATTAGTATTACCCTTAACCCTTTAGCAGTTACATTACTCTATATTTACTATTGTATATTTCGTGGTATATAGGCTTTATCTCACATAATATCAAATCTATGAGATTTTGATATTATTTATTTTGAGAACAATAACTTAACATCAGTATGAGTGGCCAGTTACAGTTTGAACAGAAAGAGGTGATAGTATGCTGGCTGAATATGGTCGGTTTAAATGCTAAAGTGTTAAAACATTAATTAAATTAATAACTACTCCTTTTTTAACTTGAATTAGATTCTAACAAGTCAACAGTATTCTGCTTATAACTTTATAAATAGCAAATATTTTTATGTATTATTTAGTTTGCGTAAGCAGATTTTAATGTTTTTTTTTTATTTTTTATTTTTATTTATTTATTAATTTATTTTGGTTCACTTGCCATAGCACATCTGATCTAAAGTTTAGGTAATTCTATTAAACATTTTATATTCTGACCAACCATTGGCTGTGATATATATTTTATTTGACAAAATAGCTTTCTTTGAACTTATCCTAACTTAGATGTATTTGCTTTGTATGTATGTCATCATTATCATTATCCTCATCATACATTCATTTTTCCATGCTGACAAGAGTGGGATAGGTCGTTACAGAACACATCAGTACTTAATCAGATCTACTGTCTTCCTTGTTCAATACATTCTATTTTTTCAGTTAAGTGGACTGAAGCAATGGGAATTTACATGTCTTGCTCAATGTCAGAAGGTGCCACCTGTTCTGAGAACAAAACCTGTGACCTTATAATCATAAGTCCAGCACTCGAACCACTAGGCTATGTGCCACTACCAAGTTGAAAGCATGGATAGTGTAATTCTTAGCTAAAAGAAAATTCTTGATTATTTTCAAAATGATTTAAACATTATAGATATTGTTTTTTTTTACAAGATATAAGGTTAAAGTTACTGAAGCTGGAATCAAGCACTAAGTCAATAGTTCATAGTTATTCAGAGAAGGCTTAACATTTGAGCACTAAATACAATATAATTGATATTCCTTTCACCATCATATTTCTAATGAAAAGATACTTCCTATTAATTAGAAAATAATGGAGAATTTGGAAGGATTTAGTAAAATAAATAATTTCTCCATTATGAAACTGATATTTAGAACATAACTGATAGAAATGCTCTTATGTAAAATTATGATGAAAAATGTTAATTTAAATGTGAATACTTTAAATTAAGAAGCAGTCATTGGTTGGTTGGTATCAAATGAGTTAAAGGAATTGAGTGTGAGGATTTTTGGCTGACTTAACTTGGATGGACTATGTGAAGGTGAACTGTTTAGTTGTTTGCCATTAAGCATAATGGAATATTTTCATTTTACCAAATAGCTGCTACTTATTTGAAATGTAATTACCAATGTATTGATAGAAACAGTAGGTTTTTTTTTCCTTTCTTGTTTCCTTTTATTTCTCTTTTTTTATGTTTTCTAGATCTTATTGTAGAAACTCACAAGAATGAAAGTGATTCATCCATTAATAAATTCTTCAAAATATATGGTCTTTTTTTTTTTACATATTTATCATTTATTTTTCTTCTTTCATTAAATGTCTTTCTGGCAAAAATGAGGCAAAAAAAATCAGAATATATATATATAATGTGTGTGTATATGTGTATGTGTGTGCGTATATATATATTTTAGGTATGGATATACAAATGAGAGAAACAAAACTAAATATAAGTTATACTATAAATACAAAAGTATACCAGTGATTCACTAGTTTTATGATTCACTGAGTGTTATGCTTCAGCAGACTCTTGAGAGTTCTTTCTTTTATTTTTTGCAATTGTGGAAATAATGTGTATCATCATTATCACTGTTTAACATCTATTTTCCATGATTGCATGGATTAGATAAGTTGTTGTACTCTGAGGCTTCTGGTTAGGTGACCATGCCATGACTTGCTCATATGTTCTGTTTTTAGTTTGGTTTCTATTGTTAGAGGCTCTACCTAATACCAAACCCTTTACTGGATGCTTTTGTCATTGCACCAGCACTAAGTAAGCTGGATGTATTTGGGTATAATTATATATATAGGCGGTGGATTGGCAGTATCGGTAGAGGGTTGGACGCCATGCTTTGACGCATAGAGTTACGGCCTTTGCCATTCTGAGTTCAAATCCCGCCGAGGTTAACTTTGCCTTTCATCCTTACGCGGTCGATAAAATAAAGTACCAGTAATACACTGGGTAATTGCTGGCCTTGTGCCTATAGTAGAAACAATTATATACATATATGTATATATATATACACATACATACATACAAACATATATATATATATATATATATATATATATATACACATATATATATGTATATATATATACATATATATATACATATATATACATATATACATATACATATATATATATATATATATACATACATATATATACATATATATATACATATATATACATATATGTGTATATATATACATATATATATATACATATATATATATATATGTATATATATATTTACATATATATATATACATACATATATATGTATATATATATAATAGCACAACTAGTCAGAGAGAGAATTGATCTACATGAAATGCAGTTCGGATTTGTGTCAGGTAAAAGTACCACAGACGCTCTTTTCATTGTACGACAACTACAAGAGAAGTACCTAGCTAAAAGTAAACCCCTATACTTAGCTTTTGTCAATTTGGAGAAAGCCTTCGACAGAGTTCCCCTCTCCATTATCTGGTGGGCTCTTAGAAAACTATGTGTTGATGAATGGCTTGTGAGAGCTATGCAAGCCTTGTATAAAGAAACAGTCAGTAAGGTTAGAATTAACAACGAATATAGTGAAGATTTTAGCGTAAAAGTTGGTGTTCATCAGGGATCCGTTCTTAGCCCCCTACTATTTATTATTGCCCTTGAGGCTATAACAATGGAGTTCAAGACCGGCTGCCCATGGGAACTCCTATACGCAGATGATCTAAAGCTCATAGCTGAATCAATGGCCGTACTAGAGAAGAAATTCCAAACATGGAAGCATGACCTAGAATCAATAGGCCTTAAAATTAACCTGTCTAAGACTAAAGTTCTAGTTTGTAGGAAGGAAAATAGGGCACCGGTCCCATCTGGGAAATGGCCATGCTCAGTGTGTAGGAAAGGAGTAGGTAGAAACTCCATTTTATGTCCCAAATGCAAAGTATGGGTGCATAAAAGATGTAGTGGGATCACAGGTAAGCTAACTAAGAACATAGATTTTATATGTGGCCGGTGCTCTGGTGCAATAAGTAGCAGCAAGTGCATACAGAATACTAGCTCATTCCATTGCACAGATGGTTCTATAGAAATAGTGGACACCTTCTGTTACTTGGTGACAAAATCAGCAGTGGGGGAGGGTGTCTGAAAGTATAGTAGCTAGAGTCAGAACTGGATCGAAAAAGTTCAGAGGGCTTATACCACTATTAGCCGCTAAAGGGTTCTCCCTAAAAATGAAAGGCAGGCTGTATGATGCCTGCATACGAACAGCAATATTACATGGCAGTGAGACCTGGGCATTGTGTGCAGAGGATATACGCAGACTGGTGAGGAACGAAGCTTGCATGCTCCGCTGGATGTGTAATAGTAATATACGTGAACGGCAAAGCATAAACGATCTAAGGAAAAAATTAGAAATAAGAGGGATCAGATGTTGTTTACTCGAGAGAAGGCTACGTTGGTATGGACACGTGATGCGCATGAAAGTCGATAGCTGTATAACAAAGTGCAGGGCAATAAAGATAGACGGTAGCCACGGAATAGGCAGACCTAGAAAAACCTGGGACGAGCTGATAAACTCCGACCTCACACACTTACACCTCTCCAAGACAATGTCACTGGACCGAGACCTTTGGCGGTACTCAGTAATAGAGAAGACCCGCCTTACCTAAATACATAGTAAAACCTACTACAGTCAGTAGGCACCTCTAACAAAATACAACCCTGTCCCACTACCCCCACCCCATCCACACCACCCCTTTCAATGTAAAGTTATGTTGGCATCACAACATCCAGTCCGAAACAAATGAGGTCGTGTAGGTGTCACGGCAAAAAAACACACAGTCCACGCTGTAATGTGGCCATGTAGGTAACATGGTAAAAACCTCCCAGTCCACACTGTAAACGTGGTTGGTGTTAGGAAGGGCATCCAGCCGTAGAAAACCCGCCAGACAGTCCTATGCGAGCAAGACAACCACTCTTGCCTCAAGTGGGAAAACTCCCGTCCAAACCCATGCAAGCGTGGAAGATGGACGTTAAACGATGATGATGATGATGATGATGATGATGATGATGATGATACATATATGTACATATATATACATATATGTGTACATATATATATATATATATATATATATATATATATATATATATATATATATATATATTCACACACACATGCTTCCAAAGTTGACAAAATAATACTATGAAAATAGATATATGATGTAATATAATAAAATATAATATTAAAAGGAAAATGTATTTGAAATGCTTTGAAGTTGACCTATAACATTGATTTTATTAAATTCTAGGAATTTACTGTTCCTTCATTGACAGTTAGCAGCCAATAAAGAAAAATGAAACGAATGTAAATTAATAAATATTTTATATTAAAATCTTACACCTAAGCAGATGACTAATAGCAGAAAATATACGTCTGCTCTTATTACTGCCAAATGTAGAAAGTTTCAGTGGCTCTTCAGACAATCTCATAGCTCAATAGTTATTTACAAATAATTACAGATATTTATTAGATACTGGCGTATGGTTAGTTTGGACATCTTCCAAATCCGACATCCTGTTAATTATTTTCCCATATATCTCATCTCTCTAATCATTGTTTTTTTTTTCTTTGCTAATAAGTTTGCAGTAACTTTTACTATCGTAAACAAAGATCTTATCTGATTTGAAAGATATTTTCAGCAAAAATACACACACACATTGACATATACGTTCATACATACATGTGTACAGAAGCATGCATCAGATACACACACACAAATGATAAAGACTGGCATTCGTTTAGACAGCTCTTAATGAAAACATTCAATTATATATTTAGTGCATAATTTCCTATTAGACTGAAAACAATAATTTTTGTTGACATTGTCATCACTGGGATGATGATGATCACAATACGAATCCTGATATCAATCATAATGATGATGATTTCATCTTCTTCACCAGCATCATTATCATCATCATCATCAACAGCAGCAGCATTATGACCATGAACATCATTATCATCAGGATTCCATAATCAAGGTATTCCTATCATAATCAAGATGATTTCGTCATTGTCAAGATTATTTCATCATCATCATCATCATCATATTTAGCCCAAGACCAATAAATGTCAACATATAACACACCTAGTCAACTATATCAAGTCTAGTTCTTCAATTTATTTTACTGTTCCTGGATAGATAAAATGCAGGGCCAGCCTCAGAGGGATTGGAACTCAAAACCGAAAGAGACATAACTAAATACTGAAAGGCACTTTGTTGAAATTCTATAGATTATGCTATTCTAAATACCAATAATCAAGCAAAATTGTTAACACATAACGTCCTCTGCCAATCGAAACACCATTAGCAAGACATTCTTCAAAAGTACAAAGCTGCACAATGACTGCATCCCATTCAAATTTTCAAGTCTAATACTGCAAACTTTCACAAATGTCATCACACTAGTAAAGATGTTATAAACATGTGAATTAATAAACCAGATTTTAGATATTTTCTGCTAAATCATTGCAAGATGTTGTGTTAGCCCTTATGTCTTTCGTTTGTAAACTGATCCTACTAAATCAACCATCAACAGCTCTTCAGAGTAATTAAAATGGTTAAGCATGTGATTAAAGTAATTGTTTTTATTTTGCCATTGTACATGTCTGGCAAGTGACTTCATCTGAGACACTGTGTTGAAACTAAAGTAATTACATCACAAAGATTCAGTTTAGCCAATCAAAAATCACTCAGAAACTGGTAACTTCCCATTACATTTATCATTTACTTCTTAGTGTCAAAGTTTTCATTGCTCTGTCAGTGACCAAATTGCAAATAGTTCGATGAAAACTTTGACACCAAGAAATAAATGTAAAGTGAAGTTAGTTTTTATGCATTCTTGAATGGTTGAAATGATTTTGCTCTGATGTAATAGTTTTAGTATTTAGTTTTGTCATGGAATGTTCAGATCCTGCTTTGATCAATTTTGCCTTTCATTCATCCAGGGCTATTAGGATAAATATTGCATATTCACCTTAGTTTAATAATACTAATGTGAATTCTATCAAGCTTATCCTTGCTGGCAAATTTCTGACCTTATGTCAGTGTAAAGAATCAATATAACATAGAATGAAAGGTAATGTATTTGGCTCAGTTTGTAAATGGCCAAACTAAAATTGGCTTAGTGCCTAAGTAAGAAAATAATATTATTTCAAATGATATGAGAAACAAGGTAGCTGCAGTGAATATGTAACAAATACTCAAAGGTACCAATCCATGTGCAGGTGTATGTCCAAGTGGTTAGAGTGTTGAACTGGCAATCAAGGTTATGACTTCAATTCTTGGACCAAATGGTACATCGTGATCTTGAGCAAGATGCTTCATTTCATGTTGCTTTTCATGACAAGACTGGGATCCTTAACAGTAAAACACTCTAGAAACCTCCAATGATATTTAACCTTGTGAGAGGTTAGCTAAACCTACATTCTTTTCACTTAAAATAATTGTTTTCTCTGTTTGGAAATTATATTTCCATTGGTTTTTCCGTTGCTGATATTATCTGCAAGTCACAACTTCTTGCAGGAAGTGGTGGGATCAGATAGATACAACAAAGCTTCCCATTTGCCTTTTTAACAATTCTGCCAATCCACTGCACTGGTCTGTTAATTTATTCACACTGAAAGGATGAAAGGCAACGTTAACTTTGATGAGATTTGAACTCAGATCACAAAGAGCTGGAACAAAAATCCAGTGGCATTTAATCCAGTGCTCTAATGACTGCCAATTTTCTGTCTTTCAATGTATAAAACTTTATATATTTCAGATTAAACATGGGATTTTGTTATTCGGGCATTTATTAATGTATATTTTCTTAGTGTTTCTTTGGTTATTTCTCATATTCATAAATGTGTGTGTGTGTGTATGCATATATATTTGTATAAGACTCATGGTGTTGTGTAATATCTTTTAGTCATACTAGATGAAAAACAAATCTACATCTTTTTTTTTTTTGCATCTATTCAATCATCTTCTAGTTTGCCTACCATTTCCCCTAATAACTATTAAATATGTAAAGAAATCATGGTACTAATATTTGTAACTGTAGAAGATATACACTTCATTGCTATTGAAACATGAGAAATGTGGGATGAAACTACCTAGCCTCACCATTTGAAAAATCAACAACAAAACATTTCTGGATTAGTGTAATCATGTTTTTTTTTATTTCTTCACTACCTTTGATAGTATATTTAAAATGGATAGTAAAAGCTGTGTCTTGCGAGATTTCACTTCTCTATTCCAACTTACTATCAGCAGTGTATTTCCAATGAAAAGAAATATTAATTCTTATTGCTCTATATAAAGAATTGACTTATCTTCAAACTTCTATATAGAAGTTCCTAATCTTTTATGCTTGTTTTGGAGTTTGGCTTTCTTTCTTCATTCATTCAATACAGAAATAAAGACCACCATACTATGACTGTAAGTTTTTCTTTCTTTTTATATTTCCTGCTCTCTTTCTCCTTCCTTTCTCTCCACCTCTCTCTTTCTCTCTCTCTCACTTGATATATATACATACACAGAAGTGCACACATATACACACAAATACAACATATATGAGTGCACAAACATGTACACACATATATAAATTCTTGAGCACTTAATAAAAATGTAGAGAAACATATACACATGCTCATACTCACAAATACAAGTACATACAAATGCAAACAAAACTACAAATATGCAAGCCTGCATGCAGACACACACACACACACACACACACACACACTCAGATACATGGACAAATATAAATACACACACATGTCTGCTTACAAGCCCACACTAAAACATTTATATGTATTTATTGTGTACTTGATGAGTTCTTTATTTATCAGAAACTCCTCATTATCTAGAAAATTCACTCATGCAGAAATGCTGTAAGAATGAAATTGTTTTCATGGCCCTGAGATCTAATGCAAAACTTAATATATTTGTTATGTTCTGATCATGGAAACTGAATGTAAAATCACAGATGTGTGTCAATGATTTCTTCACAGTGTGTTGGGTTTCATAGGTACATAAATACAGATGAATGCAGTTCTAGCTGCATAATGTTTCCTCTTGACCATTTACTTGGTCATGGAGAATTAATTCAATACACATAGTGCAATATTTTTATCTGTGTGTCTAGATTTTAGAAATAACTGCAGAATCATGGATTTTTGATATAATAAAATAATCCTTTTATTGCCATATTCTATGATTATACCAACGACTTTGAAAATAATCAAGAATTTGGAGGAATTTAATAATATAATTAACATTCTCATTATTAGGTTAGTGTTAGGAGCATAACTTAGTTTCTTACATAAAATCATAGTTGAAGGTTTTCAGATAAACACTTTAACCCTTTCATTAACATATTGTTTAATGAAAGACACTGCCTATGATTTTGTTATTGCTGCTGCTGTTGTTATTATTGTTTTCATAACTGCAATTATTGTTGTTGCTGTCATTATCATTGTTTTTATTGTGTAATAAAGACTTTTTGTTTGTATAAAGACTAGAAACCTAGGTGAATCTCTTTATTTAATCAACTTGTTCAATAAATCCAATCTTGAGCCAACTAGGAAGTCATGCCAGAAATAGTAATCAAATATCCCTCAAATCATATGCTACTGTTTCTTTTTCTTTTTAGAAAGAATTACATTGTATAATATAGCACTAGATGTGGAGGCACATGGCTTAGTGGTTAGAGCATTGGTCTTGTAATCGAAAGGTTGTGAGTTCAATTCTCAGACTGGGTGATGTGTTGTTTCCTTGAGCAAGACACTTTATTTCACATTGCTCCAGTTTACTCAGCTGTAGAAGTGAGATGATAGGGACTGGGATCCCTATCATTCCACTGCAAAGTGGTCGGGGAGGTGCCACGGCAAAAAAGCACCTAGCACTCACTGTAAATGAGGTTGGTGTTAGGAAGGGCATCCAGCTGTAGAAATCAAGCCACAATCAGTTCCTGTCCCACCCTTGCAAGCAGGGAAAAGCGGACGTAAAATGATGATGATGATGATGATGATGATGATACAATGTTTGACTGAAAACAACAACAAAAATGCCCACAAAACATGATCCTTCCTGGAATGTCTTTGATAATATGATCAGGGTTACCTTGAAGCTAAACAACAGCAAATACACTCTGACATGTGTGTTTGTGTTGTTAAAAGTGCATCAGGTTTCTATATATTGATTTAAATTGTGAGGCTGTTTAAAACCAGATGTTGATATTATATTATAGTGTACAGGTGTGTATTTTATCTGAAATAATACAATTTCCAAGATGAATAGTATTATAATGAGACAGAAAAATGTTAAATCTTTTGTTACCATATTTCTAATGAAAGACACTGCTCATAATTATCAAATAATTTTGAAAATAATCGAGAATTTAAGGGATTTACTAATATAACTAATTCCCTCATTATTAAGTTTGTGTTTGAAACAACATTTAACAGAGGTTAGCACAAATTTATGGCAGAAGATTTTTAGATAAATATAAACACTTTAAAACAAACAGTTTTGTATCATAGAAAGAGGGACAGTTTCAGGTAATTTGATACAAATGAGTTAATAAAGAATCTTGAAGAAATTGAAATTTAAAGGTAACCAAAGCCATCATATTTCTAATGAAAAACACTGCCTGTAATTTTCCATTAATTTGTAAAATAACCAACAATTTAAAGTGACTTATTAATGTAACTAACTCTCTTATTATTAGGCAGTGGATTGGCAGTATCGGTAGAGGGTTGGACGCCATGCTTTGACGCATAGAGTTACGGCCCTTGCCATTCTGAGTTCAAATCCCGCCGAGGTTAACTTTGCCTTTCATCCTTACGGGGTCGATAAAATAAAGTACGAGTAATGTACTGGGTAATTGCTGGCCTTGTGCCAAAAGTAGAAACAATTATTATTACGCTGTTGCTTGGAACATAATTTAACCTAAAATTATGTTAGAGGGTTTTAGATAAATATAAACAATAGAAAATATGCCCCCACACTCTCCCACTGCAAAGTGGTCACGGAGGTGCCACGGCAAAAAAGCACCCAGCCCACACTGTAAGGTGGACGTGTAGGCGCCACAGAAAAAAGCACCCAGCACTCACTGTAATTGAGGTTGGTGTTAGGAAGGGCATCCTGCTGTAGAAATCAAGCCAAGATCAGTTCTTTTATGAGCAAGGCATGGTCAGCTGACCAGACACTGCCCACAACAGGACAACCCGTCTAACCTACGCTAGCATGGAAGAACGGACGTAAAAATGGTGATGATGATGATGATGATAAACACTTTAAAATATCAGAGCCTTGGGTGGTTTCAGATGGTTTTGTATTAAAAAGGTTAAAGAATCATTCTGATTTAAAAAAAAAATAGATGAAATTAAAACTAAAATAGAATTACTTCACGTGTTCATTTCCCCAAAATTTGCCTCCCAAAATATCGAAGTTAAGATCTGTGTATGATTTTGGAATAACAATCAATTATTTTAATTTGGGTAGCAGATATTGTAGTAGTTTAGTGTAGTGGACGTTCTTGGCAAACTTAGTAAACAAAGTAGCCTTCATTACCAGTTGTAATTATTTCAGTTACAATGTTAATACATTTGGAAAAGGACTGAAAAACAACAACAGCTCTTCCATTTCTCCAATCCTATAAATCAGAGGCACCATGCCAAAATAAGAAATCATTATTATCACAGCCCAATCTCCTTTATTGTAACTTTAATTTTGCTCTTTTTCTCCACTAGTTTGTATTTTTATTTTTTTTTGTTGTTTTTTCCTTTTATCTTTTTCTTCACAAAATGCTCATAATTCATTAACCTCGTTATTGAAGCAATACTTGCAAACAACACTAAAAGACTTTAATTGCCATTTTAATCCTAAAACATTCCCAGGAGTCTCATATTTTCATTGAAATGAAGTAAAAGAGACATGGAAGCAGCAAATATGGTATCTGATACTAAACTTTTATTTCATTCCAACCACTTTTAGAAAACAAAATAAATAGAAATAAAGAAAAATATTTGTAACTAATGTTTACTCTGTTAACAAATTCTCCTTCTTCCACTCTGCTTCTTACTCATTAGGATAGAACAGTCCACAGCTGGATATTTTCCTCTTCAAGCTCCTTCCATTCTTTTCTGTTCATTATCAAAACCAGTCCTGTACTGCCTCTGATCACCATCATGTATTATTGAATACCATTCCTTCATATCCTCTTCTGCCTCTCCTTTCTCTGGCATAGAATCCACCTTGTTGTTCTTTTTTGTGTCTCTCTTGTCCTTTGTTCTGATTAAATGTCCTGCTCACTTCCATTTGGTTGTTTGCTATATACTGAAGTATATCTGTAACTCCTGTCTTCATCGGTGGTTTTTTCATCTATCTATTATCTTCTGCACTGACTAAATATTCTACCCCTATTTCAGTGCATATTGTTCACTATCCTCTGAGGTAACACGTTTTCTGTTCTGTCAAATGGGATTTGAAGTGGAATAAACCTGGGGTTCTACACACCAGGGAGGCAGAGTGGATGAATGGAGTATGTGGGTGAGTGCATGACAACCTTTCATTCACTGGTTTGTACTGTAACTATTAGCCATAACATACAATTAGAGCAGATAGTACTGTGTGTGTATATATATATATATCATCATCATCACCATTTAACGTCCATTTTTCCACGCTAGCATGGGTTAGACGAATTGTGAGAAATGCCAGATCAGGTGACCATGCCTTGCTCATACAAAGTGGTTTGGGCTTGGTTTCTATATCTGGATGCCCTTCCTAACGCCAACCAAATTTACAGTGTGGGCTGGGTGCTTTTTTGTCATGACACTTACATGACCACTTTACAGTGATGGCTGGGGACATTGGTGAAAGAGGTGCGTGGGGATTGGTGAGTTGGGTATATGGGTGTGTGGGAGGTAAATGGAAGGAGGTGGAGGTGAAGGTGGTGCACACTAGATGTATGCTCCAGCCTGTGCTCATGACAGTTTTATGGAAGGGGGTGGAGTGGAAGTCAAGGTGGTGAATACTGTATGTGTGCTTCAGCTTATGCTCACGAAGAGTTGGGTCTTCTGTATTACTGCATAATGCCAGAGATCTCAGTCCTGTGAGAAGTGCAATTGTACAAGTCTTCCTGGGTCTTCCTACACCATGGCTTCCATCAATTTTGAGTGCTCCAAGTCTTTTTATACAGCTGTCATATTTATATTGTATCACATGTCCATACCAACGCAGTCTACTTTCCTGCACACTGCATCTGATTCCTCTTATGCCTAGTTTCTCTCTCAGTTTGTTTATGCTTTGCTGTTCATGTATATTACTATTACACATCCATCGAAGCATGCGAGCTTCATTTCTTTTCAATCTTTGCAAGTTCTCTATATACAGCGCCCATGCCTCACTACCATGCAACATTGCTCTTTGTATGCATGAATCATACAGTATACCATTCATTTTGATGGAAAAGCCTTTTGTATCTAGCAGTGATAGTAGTTCCCTGAGCTTCTTCCATTCCATTCTCACTCTGGCTACTATACTTTCGGAACACCCACCCCCACTGCTAATTTGGTCACCCAAGTAGTAGAAGCTGTCTACCGCTTCTACCGAGCCTCCCTAGAATTTGATAGAGCTTGTTTCCTGTGGTCATTTGCTGCTTACTGCTCCGGTGCAACTGCTACTTGTAAAACCTATATTCTTAGCTAAACTCCCTGAGATCCCACTACATCTCTTATGTACCCATTGCTTGCATTTGGGATGGAGAATGAAATTTCTACCTACACCTTTCCTACACACTGAGTAAGGCCATTTCCCCAACTTCTACTTACTATGACCTTAGTCTTTCTCAGGTTGACTTTAAGACCCTTTGTTTCTAGACCATGATTCCTGATTTGGAATTTCTTTTCTAACTCTGCCATAGACTCAGCTATGAGCGTAAATCATCCATGTACAGGAGTTCCCAGGAGAGCCTGCAATACGATAATAAACAGGAGAGGGCTAAGAACAGAGCCCTGGTGGACACCAACATGCATGCTAAATTCTTCACAATAGTTGCTGTTAATCCTAACTTTGTTGACTGTTCCCCTATACATGGTTTGTACAGGATTCACAAGCCACTCATCTATTCCTAGTTTTCTATGAAGGCTTTCTCCAGATCAACAAATGCCAGGTAGTGTGGCTTACTTTTAGTTAGGTACTTCTCCGGTATCTGCTTCACAAGAAAGAGAGCATCTGTGGTGCTTTTACCTGGCACAAATCCAAACTGCTTTTATTTCACATTTCTCCAGTTTAGTCATATAAATATACATAATTTTATTTATTACACACACCACATGTACACCATCTCTGAATACAGAGGAACAAAACTCCCATTGTCATTGCTTCGATCCCTCCTGCCCTCCCCATCTCTCACTATTATGAGCAAATGGGGTCCCATGTGCTGACTGCCCCACGGCCCCGGCTGACAGAATAAAGAAGGCATTTCCCTGCTGGATAGTGAGGGAGATGCACTGGAAGAGCCATTCCAGCTTGTGAGGCTCACATCTGCAGCTAGCAAGCTCTGCGTTGATGGTGGTGAGTAGGGAGGTGGCCCTAGGGCCAGGGACATCAGAAGTCTCCATTGGTACGGGCTCGACTGCAAACCTCTCAGAGAGTGACTGATATTTGGAGAGTTTACCCTCCTTAACCCGAAGTGCAGCAGAGTCTAAGTTAGTTGCAGACTGCACCAGGTTGCCACTGGAGAATGTGTCGCTTCATGTAGCATCCCAGATGAGGTGTTTACCACTGCGGAATGAGAAGATGGTCATGCCATCTGTCCTTTTGCCATCCCATTGGTTCAGCCCCACTGACTTGAGCTGGGAGGGTAAGCCTGCAGCATCCAATCCATGCTTTATGACTTTGTTGAGAGCAGCATGCTATAGAAGGCAACCGGCACTGTAGTGGCAGGAAAGCAGGTGGAGGCCGAAAGAGTCTATGGTTGATCTGCAGTGATTATGTCTGAACATAAACTATATGAACCAATGAGGGAGGTTCTACTGAGTTGTTCACTCTGTACAGTGCAACAACTAAATCTCCCTAATCAAACTCTATATAATCTTTCACATAACAGCTGCATATTTTATTAATTCACCCTTTTATTACCAGCTTTTCAACAAAAATGTATACTGCCATTGCATTCCAAAACTGTGTTTGAAACACAACAAAATGATCTCACATAAAATTATGAAGGAAATTTTATATTTAAATATAATCAATGTAAAATGAGAAATTATATATCATAGAATCCTCAGCAGTCTCATGTGGTTGGCATTGAAAAGGTTAATCATCAAAATAATCAATTATTATGAACAGTTAAATGCAATAATTAATATCTAACATAATAAAAGACAAATATAAACTATTGAAATCTAACATTATTTTCCTTGTAGGATTTCAGTCCAAAATTTGAATTTAAATATGAACACTTTAACAATGAGGGTTTCAGACAGTTTGGTACTTAAGATGTTAAATCTTGGAGAAACATTTCCCAATGTAAGCCATGCAACAATTGTTGTTGGACCTCTATTGGTTCTGATGTTGAGTTTCCCAATTGTTTGATTAATGGAACAATCTGCTCATGAAATTAATGAACAAATAACTGAGGATTCTCCAAATATATCTAACACCGTTAATGTAATTCTGAAGGAAATTCAGTGTGCCACAGTGTGTGACAAAGCTGTCCCTTTCAATTATAGTTACAACTCATTTTTTCCATCAGAGTGTATTAAAGCAACATGAAATAAAGGGTCTTGCTCAAGGACATAATATGCCACTGGGAATTGAACTTATAACCTCAAAGTCACATGACTTTTGTGATGGCAGCTAAAATGTCAAATGAATCATATTATGGGTCTGCTGAAATCAAACTCTCACATTATTCTAAAATAACAATTTCAAACCACTTAAATGAAAATAGTTTATCTTAATTCCATTTGTTTTCTTTGCAGTGCTTTTCTTCTTATTTTGTTTTAATATTATAAATTACTTATAATTTAAAAGAATTTTCTATATATTTTTGTGTTGAATTATTTCCTGGCTCATGAAATTGTTATACAGGGAAAAAACAAGAAAAAAACTAAAATCTTTGCTACAGTATCAGGAAAAAATGTTTTTTTTTAAAATAAATATATTGGCCTATCTCATTGTTTATTCATATTTCTATCATAGAAATCATAAAATTTGACCAGTCATCCATAGAAGATGATTCCATAACCTCAGGTACTGGAGCTCTGATAATACATTCATATACATCTTATTCTCATTCCACATATATAACTAACCAACAAATAAAGCAAAAAAATATATTTCATATCTATTTTTATTTCTTATAAATTCATCTTGAAAAGAGGATATAAAAAAAATTAAGAATTATGTCAAAAGAAGAATTTATAGTGGAAAAGATAAAGTAAAGCAAAAAGTAAAGTTTTCTAAAAATCGCAACTATCTGACTATGTTTTAGTCATGTGGTTAGAAAATCAATGTAGTCTATCTGAATAATAATGTTTTATTTTGTCTAGACACAGGGGTCCTATAATATTAAGAAAGGAAATACAAGTGCGAAGCTGATGCTTATATCAAAAAGATTACTTTTATAAGTGAATGAAGGGGTTTCACTATTGGAGTTAAAGTTTGTCCCTTTCTAATGACTAGTAGTAGCTTTAGAAGAAACAGTACCAGAAATGGTCATTACCAAGACTGTAATAGCAGTAGTAGAAGTGGTATTGGTTTTAGTGGTAGCTGTCATGGTGGTGGTGGTGGTAGTAGTAGTAGTGGTGGTGGTGGTGGTAGTAGTAGTAGTTTTAGAAGAAACAGAACTAGAGACAGTAGTATTAGACATGACCTAAAGCTAGATCTGTCTTGGTATTAGCCAAGCAGAAGTGAGGGCTTTTGTGTTTGTTGATAGTAATCATTGTTTATAGCCATGGATTGGCAGTATCGGCAGAGGGTCGGACGTCATGCTTTGACACATAGAGTTACGGCCCTTGCCATTCTGAGTTCAAATCCCGCCGAGGTTAACTTTGCCTTTCATCCTTACGGGGTCGATAAAATAAAGTACCAGTAATACACTGGGTATTTGCTGGCCTTGTTGCAAAAGTAGAAACAATTGTTTATAGCCATGTCTGTAGAGAGAGCAGCCTGATATGATACATAGGGGTTTAGTGAAAGAAGTTCCAGAAATTCAGTGTTCCATATATGCCATACTGTTACCTCAAAGAGGAAGGTACATAGCCTAGAGGTTAGGGTGTTGGCCTCATGGTTATTAGGATGTGAGTTCAAATCCTGGACTAGACATCACAAAACACTTCATTTCATGTTCTAATCCACTCAGCTGAAATTTAAAAAAATCATTAGTAACCAGCAGCTTAGAATTAAACTGCAATGGATAGTAACCCTGTTTGAGGAGTAGTCTTGTACTCACAGTCATTTAATACCAATGTAGCCCAAAGCTCTGGTTTAATGAACCTCAATGTGTGAGAGAGAGACTTGAAATTTAATTTTACCTCAAGGTGAACCACACTGTGGACAGGGCTTTATTAAGGTGAAGATGATGTATGTGGGTGTTATAGAAAGAAAATTAAGTTTAGAATGATGTATCCTCACTTGGTTTCACCAATGAGCATTTAGTTATTCAGTCAACTGAATGTCCAATTTGTGAATTAACACATAAATAGTGGAGTGTTCCACAGACACATGTACACTTCATGTAATTTCAAAGCTGAATAAGCATAGCACAATATACAACATGGTTAGACCTCTGAAATAGAGAGACAATTTAACCAACAAGCTTTCATACAGTTACTGTCTACCACAATTTCACTCACAATCTTTGTGTTAACACAAAGCTATGTTAAAAAAAAAACTTGCCTAAATTTTCATACAGTGGGACCTCATGATTGTGAAAAAAAAATCTTAACCTTTTAGCTATGCCTATATCTACAGTTTAGAATTACATCTCCCTATCAAGTTACAGCCAGCAAATTAGCAGTCATTAGAACATTAAATGTAATATCTTAAAGTATTTGTTTTGGCTCTCTGCATTTTGAGTAGAAAACCTGTTGAGGTCAATTATGATTTTCATCCTTTTGAGCTCAATAACAAAGTACCAGTCCAGTACTCAGGTTGATTCTTTCTCTATAAATCTTTCTTACATCCTCCCTCTTGTCTTCATTGGTAGAAATTGGCTGTGTTAAGACCTGAAGATAGGATGGGCTCTGCCAAGTTTAACATGCCCAAGACTCACTGAATATCACTACAGCATCTCTATGACTCCACCAGAAATTACAGGTCCATACATACATACATACACACATTTACACACACACACATGAGGATCAGCTGAAAAGTTCATACGCTGACTTCATAAGATATAGTACTTTCTATTTATGGTACTTTCTATTTACTTTCTATTTATAGTACTGGTATAGTACTTTCTATTTATGTTGTGGCCCTTTTGAAGACAATGCCTTTTGCATCCCTTAAACTCAAGTCATCACCTTCCCTGCAGATGAAATGACCTTGGCCTTCTTTGGAGCAGGTGATACGAGGTGTTTCCACTGCATGGATTGTCTCTTTCTCTATGGCTAAAAGTGATGAACCCAACACTTATCCTGCGTTAGGAACTCTTCAAAGAAACCAGCTGGATCTGCCTCAAACATTGTCTGATTTTCCCATGGTGATCAACCTGGTGTGTTTTTGATCAGAAACCTTCGTCGCGCCAAGTTAATTGTGCAGAATATTCTTAACTCTCTCATGGGATATGCTAATAGTATTGGCTATTTGATTTATAGTCAATTGCCTGTCATCCATCACTACGTGGTGAACATGATCAACGTTTTCTTCAGTGGTGACAGTTGCAGGACATCTAGACCCTGGGTCATGTTCAAGACTCTCCCTTCCCCTCCTAAATTCAGCTGCCCACATTTTCACTTTTGATAAATCTGGAACACCATCCCCTAATGTAGCAACCATGTCAGCATGAATGTCCTTGGGAACTAAACTATTTTACTGCAGGCACTTGATAACACCACGATGCCAAATTGTGTCCATTTTCAAGAGAAGACACTACTAGTTACTGTTGAAGTTGTCTTTGAACAGTCAGGTGTTAGCTGACCTGGAAAGAAACAATGCAGTTATTAATAGGAAGAGTTGAAATTAATGCATGCAAGATTTCACAACCCTAGTATCACTCCCTCATAGTCAGCCTATGAACTTCTCAGTCTATCCTCGTACATAGTACATACAGTAAGTTACATGAGCGGTATTATCATTTTAATACAAAATATTTATATCATATTGTTCTCTGCTATATATTGGACAAACATTATGTTTTGGCAAGTGTTTTTCTGTTAGGTTTTGTATGACAGACAACTATATATTTCACATATATATTTATGTATATATGTGAGAGAGAGAAAGAAAAAAATACCTTTATATATATATGTCTGTATGTGCACTCATTATAACATAAGACAAAGTTTAATTTATAGTCTGTTCTGTACCTATGTTTAAGAACATATTCCCAGAAAAGTAATTATCATAAAAACAATAATGTCCTCTTCTAAAGTGAACAACATTATAAAAAATGAATAAAATGAAGTGGAGAAGCACTGAAGACAACACATGGACACATATATATATTTGTGTGTGTGTGTAAATATATGTATACATATGTGTGTGTATGTATATATGTGGGTGTATATATATGTGTGTGTATGTGTATGTATATGTGTGTATGTATAATTGTGTGTGTATATGTATGTGTTTGTGTATATATATATATATATATGAATATATGTATGTATGTATATAGATATGCAACAAATATATATCTATATATATACAGACACAAATATATATGTGTGTGTATTTGTAGGCACATATATATATATATACATAAATAAAAATATGTGTGTGTGTGGCTAAATGGTTAATATATTTTCTTCACAATCATAAGGACCTGGGTTCGAGCCTATTCTGTCACATCTTGGGCAAATGTCATATACCATAGCCTCACGTTGTCCTGTGCTTTATGAGTTAAATTGGGATAAGCAAAAACTGTTTGGAAGCCTTTCTGATGGACAGTACTTATAATTCAAAGGGCCAGTTTAGTTTCATACTGTATCATGCTGAATTTCTATTAGAATTATGTTAGGGTGTTCATATGTAAGAGGAATGCTCGGCCATCTACATGTTAATTTTATAAGCAGGCTGTACCATTGATCAAATTATTGGATTACTCGTTATCGAAACTGACTGAGGCCCATTCCATATATCATTCTCATATTATTTAATTAGTTTTCCTTTCTAGCATGGGTTTGACAAATCATAGACAAAGTTTGTACTTAATTGAAGTTACTGGTCGAGTGTTGCATGTAACTTGTGTTCTTGCATTCTACAATGTGGACTAGTTGTATTTCATTTTTTGCAGCAGCAATAGGAAGGTTGTCATGTCTTCAATACAGTCAAAGAGTCCTCTCTATCCTCTGTTTGCAGGTTTTCTATGGCTGAATGCCCTCCTTATTACCAACCACTTTACAGAATGATTTTATTGTCACCAACACTAATGCCCTTGACATAACTGAAGAGCACTCTCAACACTTTTGGACATAGTTTCATCACCAACCACTTTACAGGATGTACTGGGTACATTTTTCATGGCACCAGCACAAGAGAGGGTGCTGTGTCATAACAGGAGGGCCTCTTAACCCATTTTGCCATGATTTCTACAGCTACATGCTCTTCCTACAACAACTATGTTATGAAGTGTGTTAGGTGCACTACATCATGGGACCATCACTAGAGAGGTTATTGGGTTATTTGACTTGATTTGACTGAAGAGCTCTCTATACCCTATGTGGAGGAGAAGATGCATGTAGGTAAGAAGAGTCATAAGTATGCCCTGGGTAAGGAACAATAGATGAGATGAGAGGATGGCAAGTGTAATGTCATGGGTGTTTGACAGGTGTGGTGGGATTCAAAGAAGTGATGTGTGTGTGGGGGGGGGGGGGCATTGGTTTATGACAAATGTGATGGAATTTGACAGGGTGTTGTGTGGATGATCTTGAATAGTGTGGAACACTGGTTAGAACAACAGTTACTAAAGTGTTATGACTGATGTGATAGGATTTAAAAGGGGTGGGTATGCAGTGTTGGTGTGAATAATTACTAAGGAGCAATTGTGGAGAGGTTTATGAATGGATCAGGTCACATTATGCTGGCAACAAGTCTTCCCCAGTACTGCATGTCACCAATACTCATGATTCTTTGTCATTTCTATCACAAGATTCAGCTTCCTAAGGTCGGTTTCCTCTACTTTATCCCATGTCTTTCTATGTCTACCTCTTCCATGCGTCTGAATGAAATAAAACAACCCATTTTAAAGCATTCCCATTTAAATAAAAATCTTCCAACATAATTTGATATAAGAGTCTTTTCTTCAGATATATTACAAATTTCTTCTTAATAATAAAATAATTAATAATATTAGTAAACCCCTCGAAATTATTTATTAATGAATTGAAATACAGTGTATTTCATTAGAAATTTGACCATGAAAGAGGAACAAACACTGTCAAAATAAATTCAAGTAGAATTCAAATTTAAAAAGCAGCGAGTTGACAGAAGTCAATTCCTCTGTGTCTGCTATTTTACTATTTAATTAGAATATTGATATCTCTAACAAAAGATATATTGAAAATCGGAAAGAAAATATTAAAAATATTTTGGATATATAAAAAATTATCTACTTTTAATATATTGTAAATTTTTGAGAGAAAATTATTTTGAAATAAGATATGAGTAAGATTAAAATACTGGGAATTAGCGACATTTGAAATGAAACCATCTTAATTTTAATTAGACTTAAAATATCATAAGAAATGAAAATAGGTTTATTAGAAATGGGTATCTAAACCAAAAGAAAAAAATAAATAAACAAACAAAATAAAAAACCAAATAATATAGAGATGTTATTTAATGGGAAACTATATAAGGTCACAGGGTTGTTTAGCATATAAGGACAATATAATGGATTCATAGAATTTCACAAAAGATAGGTTTTCTCAGCGATGTTTAAGATAAGAATTACAAAAATTGATAAAAATTATTATATACAGAATGCTTTAAATATCATCAATATTTCAATTACAGCTTAAATTATTATTTTTTTCTTTTTGTTATTTGTTTTGTTAGCTTTTTAGATTCTTTATTATAGCAAAATATATTCAAATTATATACTAGCTATTTTAGGCGGGTTGGTCGTCAGTCATCCCGTCTAATTGGATATTGTTTACTGGCACATAGTCAAACAAGGAATAAGGAACATACCTCAATTTTATGTTATAGAAACATTTTTTAATAGGAGCAATTACAGAATATATTCAAATACATTAGTGCTCCTAGGTTGGGATATATTTAAGTCGTCATATACTGCCGCATGGTGTGATATCATCCTTTGGATCACTGCATAGAGATAGCACGTCTATTGTCTCCGAGTTCTCATCGTCCAAGAGCTATTGTCTCAGCTACTGACGTCAGAACTAAGGGCAGTTAATCGACTGCCTTCACAGTCGACGCTAGATGGCGTGATCTTCTACACTATCTTCAATAATAACTTCTTTTCCAAGTTTGGAAAAAGTACATTTTTGCTCTAAAAATATAATCTTTAAAATTAAATATTTTACACAGGTGATATTATAAACTGAGTGCATCAACTATTCATACGTGGTATGATTCTAAGGAAAACAGTCAAATTATTTTGGTAGCATTTACATCTATCCTTCTTGCTTTCGTAGATAAATAATTCATTATCCTTTTCTTTACTATAATTCTAATGAAAGTCCTTGCTGATGATTTTAAAATCAGCTTTAAAATAATTAAGAATTTGAAGGTATTTGTAACTTTTTCATTATTAAACTGGAATTTGAAACATAACTTAAAGGTTCATATATAAAATTATGATGGAAGGGTCCTTAAATAAATATAAGAGTTTTAAAGCAGTTTTGTATTGTAAAACAGCTTCAAGTGGTTTGATAACATACATTAACCTTTTCATTACCATATTTCTAATGAAATAGTTGATGAAGAGGTAGTTGATGAAGGAATTTACTAAAATTATGAATTATCTCATTATTAAGATGTCATTTGTAACATAACTTGAGAAAAATTTCTTAGAGCGAATTATGTTCTAGGATGTTAATTAAAATAGTGACCATTTAACATGAATGTTTTTATTTCATAGAACCAGAGGCATTTTTAGGTGGATTTTTAGGTGGATTGGTAACTTTTAACGTCCTGTACCACGTGAAACTATATTAGCAAAACATTCTTGAAAAGTTCAAACCATAACTATGGCTGCATCACATTGAGAATTTAAGTCTTTAATTTACTGAAAATTTTCACAACAATCTGTCCACTAGTAAAGATATTATAATCATTTGAATTAATATACTTGTTTCTTTTAGATAGTTTCTGCTAAATCATTTTAAGATGTTTAGAGTTAACAGTAACTTACCAACCATCAAGCAAGTCTTGTATAAGTTTTGCAAAAAAATCTTTAATCTCAACTTCAAATAGTAAAGTGTCATAATTTTATCTTTGTAGCTGTCTTTCACATAATTCGGTTTTGAGTTTTAGTTATTTAATTATGTCTTATATTTTTGTTCCTAGCTCATATTTGATTTCTTATAAAAACATTTTAAATGTGGCACCTGATTTTTCTATATCAACTAAAACCAAATTTCATCAAAAGTCAGGGTTATTTGAAGATTTATGCTCCATTAAATTTCCTGTGAAAATTGTTGACATTGTAAATATAGTGACACAAGGTTTATAATACAGCATTTCACATAATATAAAAACTATTGTATTCTCAAAAAGAATGTTAAAAATAATATCTCACTAGAATCATTTCTGATAAATGGAATAGCATTTCTGAAATTAATATACGGAGCATTCCACAGAGGTGTACTCTTAACATAATTCTCAGGACGATTCAATGTGACACAGCATGTGACAAGGCTGCTGCTTTCAATTACAAATACAACTCATTTTTTCCAGCTGTGAGATCTGGAGCAATGTGAAATAAAGTGTTTTGTTCAAGAATACCATATATTGCCAGGAATTGAACTCATGACTTTCTCTAAAATTAGATGTGCGTCTTTAATTTGTTTCTGGTGGTTAAGTAACAGGACGTAGTATGCTGTGTGAGCTTTGACTGGGGTATGGATTAGTGGGTTGCGTCACCATGTGACATAACATCCGAGGAGTATATAACTGCGATGTCAGCTTTCTGAAGCCATTGTATGTTTTTTCATGTGCTTTTGTTAAGAGCTTCTCAATTTTGGGCAGTCAAGCAATGGGCCCAGAGCAACGAACCCACCTGTATTTTCTGGTCTGGCTGGGGAAATCTCTGTCAGAAGCACTCAGAATACTGTAGCAAGTGTATGGAGATGAAGCATTGTCATGCTCATGGACTTTTCAGTGGCACAAAAGTTTCAAAGAGGAATGTAAGGACATGAAAGACAAACTCAAATGAGGAAGGCCTTCATAAAGCAGGATTGGGCTAATGTTGAGTGTGTGAAGCAAGTGGTGCATGGCAATCATTGACTGATTGCCAATGAGCTTGGCATGAACCATGACAGCATTTTGAAGAGTTGTAGCAGGATAATTTGTGGCTGCTTCCCCATGACAATATAGTAGCCCACAACACTCTAAGCATCCGGCAATTCCTGGCTGAGAAGAACATCACCTTGCTGAAGCAACCTCTGTATTCACCTGGCCTGGCTCAGCATGATTTTTACTTTTTTCCCAAGATCAAATGGGCCATCAGAAGGCCCTGTTTTCTGGATGCGGAAGCCATCAAAAGGGCTGTGATGCTAGAGCTGCAGAAAATTCCTGGAGTCATGGATGCATGGTGAAGAAGGATGGTAAAGTGTGTTATACTCGAATTTGTAGTTTAGTTTTGAAATATTACATTTGCAATCCTAGTCCTGTTTCTTTTCTGACACATTTCATATAATAAAATATTCTGATTTATTAGAGACAAGTAAGTAGTTACAAAACTTGCACACAACAAATTCAATGGGCAGAATATAGTAAAATCCCCATATTGGATTAATCTGGTGTGAATCTGTATCAGCAACAAGTATCCCCAAGAAAATGTGGAGTACATCCATGGATGTGTGAAGAATATGAAATTAATGAATTTAATATAAAGGTAACTTTATTGTTATTTTGGGCTTGTGCTGTTTGTTAACACAGAGAAGAGAGAACATTCTATGTACAGTTATATAAGTCATGATAGTAATGTAGAGTTATGTGAACTAACATTTATTTATAACACATAGCTGGTGTTTTATAAAATCAAAAATTTTTGCAATTACTGATTTTTGGTTGCATCCTCAAATTACCCCAAAATATGCATCATTTTCCAGAGACATTAATCAAAGATTGCATTTATGGTCTAGTACTTCCTTGAAAATAGAATCATTATAGATGATAATAGTAATGTTTGTTAAAATCAGTGATAATTTTTTTTCTGTTTGCTTTTAGGATAATTTTTTGTATGATTTTGTTGTTTCGTATATGTTTTTATGTTAGCAGTGAATTCAAGTTGAGTGTTAAAGCTGCAAATATTTATTTCCTACAACATTTTAGGCTAGACAGGCTGGAAAGATTCAATTATAATAAATGCTTTTGGATTGACCTTATTGTCTGCTCTTCCACTTCAAATCATTATTGGAGTCTTCCTTTTTACCAGTGTCTTCGAAACTGTGAAGATGGGTGGGTTAATGGTTAGGGTGTTGAGCTTACATAATGTTTTGGGTTTGATTTCCAGAGTAGGTGACACATGGTGTTACTGAACAAAACATAACATTTCATGCTACTCCAAGTTCACTTGTATCATCATCAGTAGCAGCTGTTGGAGTCAAGCTCTGTGGCAGACTGGCATTATGTCTAGAGAGAGTTATGAAATCTGAATAACCTCCAGGCCTTTTATAACCCGTGCAAGAATGATAAAAGCAATTCTACATCTAATTCTTTTAAGTTGAACCACCTAGACTATTTATTACAAAAATTAGAATATTGATTCATACCCTGTTATACAAAATTCAAACTTTTTTCAGGAAAACTAATTTATTAAAATATTTGAATTTATCAGAAAATATATATATATTTTTTCTTTTTACCAAATATCAGGTGGTGAACATTTCATAGTTATAAATAAGATTCTGAAGAAATGAATCTTCAAGCAGTTTCAATATTTCATGAAGACTATTTACTTAGGATACTTATGTTTTCAAAAGATGCGCAGAAGCCACAACTTCTAATCTTATGAAATTATTCAAACAGAAAATAACATGAAATTCATATTCTGAGAATACAAGAGAAATTTTACAGAGATTATAAGACAATTTAAATACTTGAAACAAAGGAATGACATTTTGTTTTGATTTGGCAAATGAACTAAAATTTATAGTAGGTTATAGAAAATAGAGTGTTCCTTATTCCTTGCTTCTTGAGCATTTATAGTATAAATGGGATAAAATTCAAGAATAGGCTGTTGGTGGAGAAATTAAATGTCATAGATATGTAAAACCCTTGTGTGTGTGATGACAGATGCTATAGAATGTAGCAACCTATATCATCTAATGATACCTGCCTAGACAGTGTGGGAGAGTTTTCTCTGGTGTGCAGAATCCACAGTGCAAGCTCATGGTTCCAGCAGACAGAATAGAGAGTGTTACCCCCGAGGATAATAAGGGAGATGCATTGAAATAGCCATTCAAGCTCATAGGCCTCACTTCTGTGGGTGGTCAACTCTGTCCTGATAGAAGTGAGTAGGAAGGTGATTCAGGGACAGAGAATGCCAGACAAACCTATTGGAAAGTGACTAATGTTTCAACAGCTTGCAATCTAACTCTATATCTGATCATTAGAAATTCAAAACAATTTGAAAATCATACATGGTTTTTCATTAGAAATATGGTAATAAAAGGATTAAGTTTCAAATATCAAAATCCACATGGCTGTAAATTAGTACCACAGAAGAACACAACCTCCTTCTGTAAGACAGCAGCAGTAGCAGTATTATCAACAAATGTTTTGTTTTAGTTTGAATTTCTCAGTTCAAATTCTATAAAGATAGCAATTTAGAGAATGATTTCTCATATTAAGTGATAGTTTTATGACTCAGAAAGTTACAATGCTCACTTCTATAAATTGGTAACACAATGATTTACCTCAACCCATAATTTAAATTCCTAAGACAGCTATTACTGCTGAATTGTTTTTAGACTGGCTCATCATCTACTTATATCTAGAAAATTGTAAATTCTCTCTTGTAATGGCACCAATCCATCAATGATTTCATTGATTTGGCAAAAGATATTCTTATCTTAAATATTTTCAAAAACCAGTTTGAAGTGTCATTTGATCTAAAAATAATTCTTTATAATTTCTCTGATATTTTGGCAAGAGTTTCAGTATTGATTCTTGATATTGGCACAAGGCTACACATTTCTATAGAAGATTCAATTGAATCAATTTAGTATGTAACTGCTTTATATTTTTTATTGACCCTACTTTAGCATAATTTGAACTCTTAACCCTTTTGATACCAAAATGCTTAGATTTTTCCTGGTTCTACTATACAAAACTGTTTGATTTGTAATGTTCATGTTTATCTAGAAACATTTCATTATAATTTAATTTAAAAACCTTCGTTTTGTTGCCAACATCTGGTTAATGCTTCACATCCTGTACCACATAAAACTGATTTACAAAATATTCTTGAAAAGTACAAACAGTACTGAGTCTATATCACATTAAAAATTAAAGTCTAGTTTACTGCAAATTTTCACATAAATCTGTTCATTAGCAAAGATATAAGTATTTGAATTAACAAGCCTATTTTTAGATATTTTCTGTTGTTTTTCTGAGTAAATAATGAAAAAGTTAGTTATATTATTAAATCCTTTCAAAGTTTGGATTATTTCGAAAATGATTTGAAACTCACAGGCAGTGATATTCATTAGAAATATGGTAATGAAAGAGTTAGGAACAATTCTGTTAGTACAGTACTCTAGTAGGTTTTCGGTTCCATCACACAAGTTTCAATATTATCTATGACACATTAAAGAAAATAAAAGTTTATCTGTCAGCTAGAAAACAATGCAAAATCTGATTCCCAAATTTATTTCGGTAAAACACCTCTGTTAGTGTCCTTTATGTAGTTAACTCTTTTGATACTAAACTGCTTGAAATTACCCTGGTTCTATGATACAAAACAGTTTATTTTATGTAAAAACAGCCTTGGAGGATTTTAATTTAAATAGGAACCCATTAAAATGTCAAAGGACGAGAGGCAGTTTTGGGTGGGTTGTTATCAAAAGAGTTAATAATGAAAATGTTAGTTATTTCACAAAACCCCTCCAAATTCTTGATTATTTGCAGGTTTATTTAAAAGCGAAAGACTATCTTTCATTAGAAATATAGTAATGAAAGAGTTAAACAACATTTAGAACTTTATGAATGTCTGATATTAGGGATGTTTTTTCTATAATATATTAAGTGATTGGAAGACCACTTCATGTAGTGTAACAAGAGTAAGTCAGCCTGCTGATAGTTATAATTTCTTTGTTTTCAATATTAAATACAAATAGAAAATTCTTAGACTCAGTACTACACACTATCATACTCCTTCTCATCATCATTAACGTTTTTATGTCCACTTACCTCACTGGCATTAGTTGGACAGGTTGTGATTTTCTGAGGCGTGATCATTCAGGTAGCTTCGTATTTGGCATGGTTTCTATGGCTGAATGCTCTACCTAACACCTATCATCTTACAGGGTGTACTGGATGTGTTTTTTCATGACACCAGCAATACTACTTTACTGAGTGGTCTGGGTGCATTTTAACATGGCACCAGCAATACTACTTTACAAACATGGAGTGGGTGCGTTTTATCATGGTACCTGCACTAGAAGTTGTCACGTGATCATCCAGACTGAAGAGGCCTCTTAGACTCTGCATTGTCTCTGTTTAAATGCCAAACATAGTAGTGTTCAGTTTCTCACTACATTTACTTTTAATGTCACAGAAATATTAATAATTACGACATTCCATTTCTTGCTTTGAGCAATGAGCTGTTTTATAAGGTGGTAATTATTGACACCAATGTGGTTTGGAGTATTAAAAGACAAGCATCTTTGCAATGAGCCCAATGTAATGCTGGTGAGTGAACATGAATTGATCACTTTTTGGTTAACAGTCCAACACCCTATTAACTCAACTATTTGTGATTCCTATATGGTTGTTGTTGTTGTTGTTTTATGTTCAAGTCATCCTGGGCCTGATTAAGTCATTTTGATGCCCAATACATATCTTATTTTGCTTAATGGTTAAACTGTCCCTGAATTCAAACACTGAATAAGCACACATGATCAAAAAGAAATCCAGACATGACTATCCCATGTCACAACAAAAAGCACCCAGCCCACACTGTAAAGTTGTTGTGTAGGAGTCACGATGAAAAGCACCAAGCACACACTGTAATGTGGTTGGGTAGGAGTCATGATAAAAAGCACCCATCACTCACTGTAATGTGGTCATGTAGGAGTCATGAGCCATAAAAACCTAGCCAGAAACAGTTCTATATGAGTAAGACATGGTCACCTGACCCAACTTGCCTCAAATGAGACAACCCGTCTAACCCATGTTAGTGTGGAAAATGGACGTTAAACAATGATGATGATGATGAAAACCGGGATAAACTCTGACTTTTTGAATCTCTTGGTTTAGGATAGACTTTGTTTTTAACTCTTTCTAAAGTATTTTTGTTATGAGTAAAAACCTAATACAGCTGGCAGTACACAAGCTTCTAAACTACATTCCCAAAGCTACAAATTCTCGATGTGATTACATTGAGGTAAATAGTTTTTCCATTCTAAACCATATGTCAATATTAAAGCAAAATATTTAAAGTGAACTTGCACACATATTTCAATCTCGTTCCATTTACAGTTCCCAAATATAAATTTCTCAATGAAACACATTTAATATAATAATGACAATGCAGTATTACTAATCTACTCTTTCCTCTGTTCACCAACCCATTACAAAAAAAAAAATAAAACAAAAAACGAATATATTTGAAAAGCCATCAATCAAAATATTTATTGTTTATTAATTTCTCATTGTTTTAAATCACCATTGTTTTTACTTTTCATGACTGAAGAATAACATGACACAAAATAGCAACTGGTAGACATTATAAACTCATTTTCTTTATGGATGCCATTGAAATTTATCCAATTATGAATTGTAACACATTAAGAATTTTCGATCTTTAATCTTCACAACTTGCTGCCACAATTTAAATTATTTTTGCATTGCCAAATTTCAAATTGTTGAATTAGCAAACATGGTGTGGTAGAGGATATCTATATTATTCCTAATAGATCTACAGAAAGGCCACACTGTTAATATAATGGTTTGCCACTTTATTTTTTCTATTGATTCTTTGGTTTTTTGCCAGCTTAGAGTTGAATGATGGCAGTGAGTTCACACATAATTCTTGAATAAACATTAGTTTTATTTTATGCTCAAACGTAAAGAGTGATTCAACATTTTAAAATTAATTAATTATGGAATCTGACATTTTTATTTTCACCATTCATTGAAATGCAAATAATAGATAATGACCTTCAAATTAATTCCATTCCTCTGCTATGAATCTTGCTCAACTAAGCAAACATTCTCTTTCTTTTATTCATTATATTTACTTTCCCTTCCACACTACACTCTGATCTGTCAAATATTATTATAAAATTAATATTGTTTTTGAATTGAATTGGATTCAAAGGACATCTAAATCATTCTACCTTATAAGGAGGCCAATGGAGAAACTTCTAGCTGGTCACTCAACCAGCTAAATATAGCAGCTAAATTTCCATCAAATCAAATATTTTGGTACCAACTTGGACTAAACTGCCTCTGGTTATATGAAACAAAACCACACATTTTAAAGGGTTTCTATTTAAATTAGAATCTTCCAAAATAATTTTATTTAAGAATAATTTGTTACAAATAACGGTATAATTAATGGTTTTAGTAAATCTCTCCAAGTTCTTCATTAACCAATTGAAGGGCAGTAAAAAATGGTTGGGGTTAAGAAGGGCAGCGAGGCATAAGAACCAAGCCAAATGGAATATATGAGCAAGACATGTTCTCCTGACTGGTCTTGTTATGGAACATGGCAAATTTAGCCTATACAAGCATAGGAAATAGATGTGGAGGTAGTGGTGATGATGATGATGATACTAATGTATGTCATTGGAAATATGGTAGTGAAAGAGTTCACCATTCAGATTCAGTAACATGAATTTTATCTACACTCCAATTTTTCTCCAGAACTTTGTACTTTCCTGCTCATCTTCCATCACCTATTCCTGACTTATATTGCCATTTTATTTCATATACATATCTGTTTTGGGTCCATATGGAATATACTGTTTTGTATGTGTTGGTTTATTCTTTGTTCATATCTTTTAATCTTTGGTGATTTGATTAAAAACCTCTGTTTAATTTCCACAACAACAGTTATTGTTATGCTGTATTTTCTTTCTAAATCAAAATACTTTTCCCTTGGCCATTTCAGTTGAGCTTTCCTTTAGCTTTTCAATAAATTTACATCAGATTTCAATACTTGTACATCCCCTTGTATTCTTGAAATCCCCTCTTCCACCATGATTCTTGCCTCCCAATCCCCCTTGTGATGCCTTTCTAGCCTAGCTTCTCCACCATGCCACTCATACATTAGCTCTTTTAGCAAGTAGTTGATTTTAGTTAAATTGTTTGTTCACATGAGGGATAATTCTATTTAATTTTGTTGTTATCTTCTCCAGTGTAATTCTATCAGATTTCTTAAACAAATTTCGCCACCAAAATTTTTACCATGATTAGAACAATTTTTCACAGCACTGCTTGGTTTTCATTGAATCCATTACAGTAATTTAACAATATGTTTCTCTCGCTCCCTCTGCACTTTTATCTCAGACTCAAGCTGTTCATTCACCTGAGAGTTGTCCACTGTTTTTAACCTTTCAACACAACATTTACTATTACATTTTCTATTCTCATCTTCCCCCTAATTGCTTCAAGTTCCCATTTGTTAAGTCATCCATCCTTTCTTATCCCTTGATTTGGTCATAAATTCTTTGCATGGTAACATCAAACAATTATCTGTATAGTTTGATTTCAAATCTCACCAAAGTCAACATTGACTTTTATCCTTCCAGGGTTGATAAATTAAAGTATGGGTTAAATATTAATGTTATGAATGGGATACTTTGTGGCAGCTGTTCCAGCACTTTGTGTTCAGAGTTCAATTCCTCCTACAGTTAACTAAAGCTAATCACCCAAACATGGTACCACAACTGATTATAAGAGCTGCAATTGATGGAGGAGGATTGTGGCTGTCTGTTACTGCAGTAAAATATAATTGTTTCTACTTTTGGCACAAGGCCAGCAATTACCCAGTACATTACTGGTACTTTATTTTATCGACCGTAAGGATGAAAGGCAAAGTTGACCTCGGCGAGATTTGAACTCAGAATGGAAAGGGCCATAATTCTATGCGTCAAAGCAGTAAAATATAATGATGTCCATCTCAACATCCAGATTATGTTAATTTTACGTTTTAAGTACTTTGTAAAGCTGCTGCCCCAATAAAGTACCCCGTACACTCTGTAATGTGGTCATCATTAAGAAGGGAATCCAACTGTAGACAAAGAGGAAACATACGAATAAGGCCTGGTCCTTTGACCTATCTAGTTTCCAACCATGCCAGCCTATCTAACCCATGACAACATGGAAAATACGTTTGATGAAGATGATGTTGATGATGTTTGTTGCAAGGTATTGAGATCTCTATCAAAGCACAGAAATTCTCATTCTTACCTTCAAAATTATATTTAAATGGTTTTCCCTGACATGTATGCTTCAGATTATTGTAGCCAGATTGTTGTTGTCATGTATTGTGTTATCTACATATTTTTATAACTTCTTTTTGGTTTTCATGTTAAAGAATTGACATGTTGACTAGTGGGTATAGCTGCCAACACAGTTCATGTCCATGAATATATTCTGATTTTATAAGATCTACACAACCTAAAATTATTTGCACTATTGTTTTGTCTTGTTGATTGGATAGTCAGCTCTTAATATTAAACTGTGATTTCATTGTTTTATTCTTATAATCATTGTTGGACAGGTTGTCATAGTCTGAGATTAGACAGATCAAGGAAGAACTCATGCCTTACTCATTTATTCCATTTTTGGCATGATTTCTATGGCTAGTTCTCATTCCTAACACCAAACACTTTATAGAGTGTATTTTATACAGATATATAAGCCCATATACAATATATTTACATGTAATAAACATACATTTAGTCTTAGAGTAAATATTTTAATCTGTAACCTGAGTTCATATACCTCTTACAGGGTTGATAAAATAAAGTATCAATAACATACTGAGGTCAATTTAATCGACTTCCCCTTTCCAAAATTGTTAGTCTTGTGCTTAAATCATAAATCATTATTATTATTATTTGTTTAGCCTAGCAGTGAACAAAACTTCACTAGTGTTGCAACCACAATAAAATGTACCCAGTAGTTGTTATTAGGAAGGTCATTCAGTTATAGAAACCATGCCAAAATGAAGCATAAGAATATGACATGGTCCAGCAACCTGTCTAGGAGGGCAGTAACTCTGAATAAGAACAACCATGAATTACGACAACCTGTCTAACCCTTGCTAGCATGAAAAGCAAGCATAAAATTATCATGATGATTGTGATGATTGTTATGATGATAATACTATGATCATTACAACAAAGTTTTGCATTAATTCTGTCACTGGAATTATGTCATGTGATTTAGTAGATATGAAGGGCATTAAACAACTGTGGTGGTGATGATGAATTCTTGTCAACTCACAATGATATCATGAAGAATAGGAGATGACAATATTTTTTACAATTTAGCTGTTTCCAATATTTCTGCATCTCTTGAACAGCTGTTTTGGCATTGTTTTCTTTACTTCTCTGACAACATCGATAACTTCCACTCACATATCTCAAAAGTGTTCTCAGTTGTTTAACAAAAGAGAACGGATACTTTTAATCTTATCTGTTTCTTTAGCGTTCACACTATTATCATATTGTAAAGTAAAATCTATATTACTGTAGTACATCCCTTTTTCCCTTTTCATTATTATTATTATTAAGATTGGCAGTGTCATCAGAGCATCAGCCAATGTGCTTCGCAGCATAGAATTGTGGCCCTTTATGCTTTGATTTCAAATCCTGCTGGGGTTAACTTTGCCTTTCAACCTTACGGGGTCAATAAAATAAAGTACCAGTCATGCACTGTGGTAGATTTAATTGACTTTCCCCTCCCCATAAATTACTGGCCTTGTGCCTATACAAGGAATACGAAGTGGTGACAGGAGCAAAGATAAACCAGGAAAAGTCGGTGGGCTTGCAGCTCGGCACCTGGAGAGGCAAGTACATGTCGTCTGACAGCATCATGGGGCGTTGGCTGAACGGACCGGTTAAATTGCTTGGAGTCTGGTTCGGACCGGACCTCCAGATGGAGAAAAACTGGAGTGAGGTGATGAGCAGGGTGGACTCCCTCACCCAGAAATGGGCCGAGAGGAAGCTGTCCCTGAAAGGCCGGGTGGAGGTGGCGAATGCGTACATTGCATCCGTCATCTATAACCGTCTCACCATCGTCCCTTGCCCTGGCCCAACTCTCACCAAAATGGAGCGCCTCCTCTTCCGCTTTTTGTGGAAGGGACGTGCTCCCATGGTCAGACGATCCATCTGCTGTCAACACCCATTGTGTGGAGGACTGGACATGCCATGGCTGATGATGCGCAAACATGTGCTGAGGCTGCGACATCTCTGTTGCTTCCTTGACGGTGAACAGGTGTGGTCGCCGTTCACCAGGCACGTTTTCCCACAGTTCGTCTCCTTGACGGAGCTGCAGTCCTGGGTCAGGAAAAGACCGAGGGATAGCGGTTGGAAACTGGAATGTCTCCACCAGGCGCTCACTGCCCTCTGCCAGCTGGGCACCAGTATCGGTGGAACATCCACCTTGACGTTCTATAGAGGACTAGTGGAGGGGAAGAGTGGCAACGTTTTTGGAGAGATCCTGGGCATCGAAGAAGATCAGCTGTTTGCTCTCTTCCGGAGAACTTTCAGCCCAGGGTCTATGGATAAATTCCAAAAATCCCTGGCCTGGCAGTGCTACCAGGGAGCATTGCCGGTTCGAGATAAGCTCTACAGGCACGGAAGTGCCGTCAGCTGAGCCTGTCAGAGATGTGCGCAGAGCGACGAAACCGTTGTGCATGCACTCGTTCAGTGACCGAGCATTGCTGACTTGTGGAGCTATGTCGAACAATTGCTGTCGCGTGTAGGACTGATCTGGTTATCGACTGAGTCCATTGTGCAGATGGTCTCGCCGTCTTCCTTTGAGGAGGAAGGGCAGGCGGTTTTCATTTGCCTGGTGGCCATGGCGAAAGAGATTGTGTGATGGACAAGGTTAAAAGGGTTAAAGACAGACACTTTCCTCTTTGGCGAATCCCTAATTAACTTTTTCAAGTTTCACTTGAAGAGGAAAATCAGGGTGGAGAGGCAAGTGCTGCCTTCTAGCAAGTTTGTTGAAAGGTGGGCGAATGTAGTGAGAATGGTCTGACTGAACGGGACTGCTCTGAATATACGCCTGTAGTTTGAGAAATGTAAAATTTGAGAGAGGGCGCTTGCCCTGGTGGTCAGGGTGGCCATGGTCTTTTGTGTGGTTTTCGCCACGAGTAACCCTCAGAGGTTTCCCGCCTATTGGGAAATTTTTCATTGTTTCAATTTTCATTTTTATTGTTTATATATATATATGTTTCTATGTCTTTTTCTTTTTCTTTTCTTATATAAATAATAAAATCTTTACACGAACAAAACCCACATCGTACCGTCCTGTGCCGTCTGTAATGTTTTTCTTGATGTCAGCCCTTGTGGCCAATAAAGAAATCATTATTATTATTATTATTATTATTATTATTGTTCTTTGAGTCTCAGTCATTGATGTTATTTAACTGGAAAGTTTGTTGAAATGAATATCAAGCCGCTACCTTCAGCCTCAGATATTCAGGGCGTATCGGAGGTTTCTTACTGTTCTCAGCAAGCATGCCTTTGGAAGTGTTCCAAAAAGCGGGGCTGGACTTTTAACCATCTTAACTTTTTAACTTTTAACTTTTTAACTTCATCATTTTAACTTCTTTAACCATCCTTGGAAACACTTTGAGATAGTACCTAGTGCGCCTTATTATTATCCTCTGTTTTTGTTTTTCTTACACGCAGAAATGTCCATTCGTACCGTCCTGTATTGTCCTGTATTGTCCTGTACTGTCCTTAATATCTTACTTTGTGTAAACCCTTTTCAGGCGCTCACAGCCCTCGACCAGTCGGGCAATGTGATCGGTGGAAACTCCACCTTGGTGTTCTATAGAGGATTAGTGGAGGGGAAGAGCGACGACGTACTTGGGGAAACTCTAGGCATTGACGAAAATCAACTAGCCAATCTCTTCAGAAGAACTTTCAGGCTGGGGCCTATGGACAATTTCCAGAAATCCCTGGCCGGGCAGTGCTACCGAGGGGCTTTTGCCAGTTCTGGATAAACTCTACAGGCATGAAATTGCCATCAGCCGGGCATATCGGAGATGCGCGCAGGGCAACGAAACCGTCCTGCACGCACTCGTCCAGTGTCCGAGCATTGCTGACTTGTGGATTTATGTCGAACACCTGTTGTCGCATGTAGAAAGAATCTGGCTATCAGCTGAGGCCATCGTGAGGATTGCCCCGCCCTCTTCCTTTAGCCGGGAAGGGCAGGCAGTTTTTATCTGTTTGGTGGCCATGGCGAAAGAGATAGTATGGTGGACGCGTCTGAAAGGGCTGAAGACGAGCACTTACCTCTTCGGTGATGCCCTGATTAACTTTTTCAAATTTCATTTGAAAAGAAAAATCAAGGTAGAGAGGGAAGTGCTCTCTTCCCAGCATTTTGTTGAAAGATGGGTGAGAGAGGCAAGAATGGCCTGAGTGAATGGGCCTACTCTGAGTATGTGCCTGTAAATTAAAGGTGGAAAACTGGAAGAGGGCACTTGCCCTGATGGCCAGGGTCACCGTGGCTTTTTTTAATGGGCTTTCTCCACGATGGCCCTTGGAAGTCTCCCCCCTATTGGGGAATTTTTCATTGTTCCTTTTTTGTTACATCCTCTGTTCTTTTTTTTTTTACACGCAGTAAGGCCCATTTGTACCATCCTGTATTGAATGTACCATCCTTAATGTCTTACTTTGTGTAAACCCTTGTGGTTAATAAAGAAAGCATTATTATTATTATTATTATTATTATTATGGTGCTGGATTGGGAGAATCATTAGAGCATTGGTTAAAATGCTTTGTGGTATTTAGCTCTGACTCTATATTTTCTAAGTTCAAATTCTACGAAGGTCAACTATGTATTTCATCCCCCTGGGATCAATGAAATGATGGTCCAGTCAAGTACTGTGGTCAGTTTAATCAACTTCATCCCCACTTGTTGGCCTTGTGTCTAAATTATAATCCATTATTATTATTATCAAGAGAACTGTAAACAGCACTGGACAATATGACTTGCATTATTAAACATGTCAGAGGGGAGTGGATTAGCAGTACTGGTAGAGCGTTGGACACCATGCTTCGTAGCTTAGAGTTACGGCTCTTTACGTTGTGTGTTCATATCCTGCCAAGGTTAACTTTGCCTTTCATCCTTACAGGTTTGATAAAATAAAGTAAACACTGGAGGTAATTTAATCGACTTTCTCCTTCCCTTCAAATTGCTGGTCTTGTGCCTAAAGTAGAAACAATTATTAAACATATCACTTTACAGCCAATGATCAAATTTTGCCAATATCAAATTTATTATTCATTCATTTAAGATTAATAGAATACTATCTGGCCCGTCCGGCTGGCGCCTCGCTAGGTATACCTGCCCCCACCACTCCACTGCAAAGATACCACACACCCTCTCTCTCCCTCTCTGAATAACTAACACTTTAATTGTATCTTTCTCGGTCTAACGGCCGATCTTTCTCTTTTCCTCTCCCTTTGTTTTTCTGTCTCTCTCAGTAGATGTGTGTGTGTGTAGTTTTCCTAATCTTTCTCTCTCTCTCTCTCTTTCTCTCTCTCTCCCTCTCTCTCTCCCTCTCTCTCTCCCGCTCTCTCTCTCTATGTGTATATATTGAAGGGAGATACGGAAACTAAAACAGTGTTGTCATATAGAGAGTGAAGAGCGACAGAGAGAGTAAAGCAGTTAAATTATAGAGAGGGGGAATGATCTTACATACATACATATAAATTATAGATACGTGTGTGTGTGTTAGTGTATGTGTATGTGTGTTTGTGTATGTGTGTATGTGCATGTGTGTGTCTGTGTTTTGATTTGATGTTATCCTGCAATTGGCAAAATCAGGTGTGAAAGTATGTGTATTTGTGTGTGTGTGTGTGTGTGTGTGTGCGTGTGTGTGTGTTACTTATGCGAGTGACGACAGAAAATGTGTGTGGGATACATACATTATTATATTTGTCTGTATTTTCGTTCTGCAACCATTATATTATGATATTTGTATCCAAATGATTTTAGATGTATGTATTACCTGCTTGCCCGTCCCTCTGTTTCTCTTTCCCTGTCTCTCTCTCTCCTCTCTCTCTCTCTTTAGATGTGTGTGTGTGTGTGTAGTTTTCCTAATCTGTCTCTTTCACTCTCTGTCTCTCTAAGAGGGTTGCCTTTTGATGTATGTATTACCTGCTTGTGTGTTGACCGAATTTGAAGGAGGTTATCCTTTTGAAATAAACATACATACGACGCTCATCTCTATGTTGATATATGATATAAATAATGGGATTGATGAGTTAATATCTGTATACAACAACTACAACCGTACATGATGGGGCCCACCCACAGCCCGGCAGACAGAATGGAGAAGGCCTTTCCCCGGAGGACAGCAAGGGAGATGCGCTGGAAAAGCCACTCCAACTCGCGGGCTCACACCTGTGGTTGGCCAGCTCAGCGCCTATGGTGGTGAGTAAGGAGGTAGCCCCGGGGCCGAGGACACTAGAAGTTTCCACTGCCAGGGATACGACCGCAAACCTGTCGGAGAGCGACCGGTATTTGAGGAGTTTGTCCCCCTCAGCCCGACATGCAACAGAACCTGGGTATATATTGATATATTGAAGGTAGATATGGAAAGTAAAAGAGTGTTGTCATATAGAGAGTGAAGAGAGACAGAGAGTAAAGCAGTTAAATTATAGAGAGGGTGAAAAAGGGACGACGCTCAGCTTTATAATATTTGAGAGTGAAGAGCGACAGAGAGAGTAAAGCAGTTAAATTATAGAGAGGGGAATGATCTATTATAGAGAGAGGGAAGAGCGACGGAGAGAGTAAAGCTAAAAAACTATAGGGAGGTATGTAGGATACATACATACATACATACATACATAATACACATGACACTCAGCTTTATAATATTATAGATGTACCAGTTAAGTATTGGAGTCTTCAAATTGTGCTAGCTACATTTTTTTGGATATGTGATTATGAAAGTTGCAGTGAGTGGAGAGAAGGGGTTTAAACCATCTGCTACTGCAGTCGAACAATGATGATGATGGCCTTTTTTCTATTAACCACTAAACTACGAAATAGGAGTGAAGCATTTTTTTTTAGCCAGTTAGGCAAACTTGAGTTAACCCTTTTGAGACATCACCTGAAACTGCCTTCAGTGCTACTCTCTAAAACTGTTTATATTAAAGTGTTTATATTTATCTAAAAACCTTCTATCATAATTATATGTAAGGACATTTGTTATGTTACAAAAAAACCCCAACTTAATAAGAAAGTTATATTGCTAATGCTAAATCCCTCAACATTTTTATAATTAAAAAAAATATTTAAAAATCACAGATACCCCAGTATATCACAGTTACTTGTTTTACCAATCTTATATGGATAGAAATCAAAGTGGTTCTCATCAGCATATATTATACATATAAAGACATGAAACCAAATAGCCAGGAGCTTCACCAATTCTCTAGCTCACAACTCTTAGCTACTTTAAATATCAAAACTTGCAGCTACAAAATAATGAGAAGCCATATTATTTGACATAATGCTACCCAATTATAAAACGAGCTGCTGTATTTGCTTGAATCTAATTCAGATAGCAATCGAATAAATTTTTCTGGCACATATTTTCATATTATTGACCATTTTGAGTTTGAAATGAATTGTCTTGGAAATTATAACATATATTGCTCAAGGGAACAAACAAATTGCTAAGAAGGTTCTTATTTATTATGAGAGCAGCATATATCTCAGAATATAAATGATAGATAAAATAAATGGTTTGAATATGTTGACAATGTGTTCTTAACCTATCAGATTGTATGAGATTTGGGGTTTTTAATAATATTATCATATGTATATGTCACTCTTGTCAGAGTCTATTTCAAAAGTCGTGAAGGTATGTGGCTGAGTGGTTAAGGTCTTCAGTTCAAGATTGTAAGGTTATAAGTTTGATTCATAGTGGTGCATTGTGTCCGTGGGTAAAACTCTTTATTTCAAGTTAACCAGTTCCACTCAGCTAATAAAAATTGGTTGCTCTTGTAATTCACTCTTGTTCACATACTGACAATTACATGTCTGTTCCAACTGGAACACTCATTGGAATTAACCCAATGTCTAACACATTTCACAACTTGCTGTACTGTGACTAGTGGTACCAACTTATTAAGTTAACAAGTTAATGATATTCAACACTTGCACATTGTTTCTATTATATTTTCACATTTTTTAATTTAGAACTAAGTAGATTATTCTAGTTTAGCCAGTGGAATATATATATATATATATATATACATACATGGTGGCTGCCAACTCGTTTTCGAGTACGGCCACTACTTTATATCCATGTAGGAGAACCCCTACCAAACCCCTACGAGTGTGACTTTTTAGTCCAGCCAGCGACTTGAAAACTCTGGTACAAACACTACACTTGTGACAATTATTGACACATAGTGCTGGAACTATGGTACCATGTGACGACAAGTGCAGAGAGATCTCCAGATATAAAGCAATGCCTGTGCCGTGAAGCTTTTATAGTGAGCAAAGGCACTGCACAAAGCCAGTCCCACTCTCTTAACCAAGATGATATGTACCAAAAAGAAGAACAAGTCAAATCATTGGATACCATCAGGGTTGCAGGTGTTATATCAGAGTTTTCCTTCTCCTAGAATTCTGCCTTGACAAAGGCTAAGGGGTCATCTCTGCCGGTGATATTGGATGGCCATTGACTCTTAAGAGCTCCTTTGCCCTTTGACAGGTTTTGTTTTTAGTCCTGCAGGATGTCCAAAGTCACCCATACATACATACATACATACATACATACATACATACATACATACATACATATATATATATATACACATACATACATACATATATATATATATACACATACATACATACATACATACATATATACATATATATATTCATACATACATACATACATATATATATATATATATATATATATATATATATATATTTCGTTTCTGAATTTGTTTAGCAAGATTCTTTATCTGAAATCGTGTGTTGAAACCGATATTGTTATACTTTGGGAGGGTCATGTTGCCAATAAGAAACACACGCACCAGTTGCTTTCACTTCAATTTAATTTATTATATATTTATAAATTTACAAATTTATAAATTTCTGGTTGGTTGGTTGGTTCCACAACCAGATAGTTGTTTATATATATATAGTCATAGTTCTTTCGTCACACACTCTGTGACCTCTTCAGTGACTGGGGATTTCTTTCTTCGTTTCTGTGCCTTTCCTTTCTTCTATCCTACGCCATTTTGTTTGTGTGTCACAAACAAAACAAAATGGCGTAGGATAGAAGAAAGGAAAGGCACAGAAACGAAGAAAGAAATCCCCAGTCACTGAAGAGGTCACAGAGTGTGTGACGAAAGAACTATGACTATATATATATAAACAACCATCTGGTTGTGGAACCAACCAACCAACCAGAAATTTATAAATTTGTAAATTTATAAATATATAATAAATTAAATTGAAGTGAAAGCAACTGGAGCGTGTGTTTCTTATTGGCAACATGACCCTCCCAAAGTATAACAATATATATATATATATATATATATATATATATATATATTATGGAGGTACATGGCTTAATGGTTAGAGCATTGGCCTTGCAATCAAAATGTTGTGAGCGCAATTCTCAGACCGGGTGATGTGTTGTTTCCTTGAGCAAGACACTTTATTTCACATTGCTACAGTTTACTAAGCTGTAGAAATGAGATGATAGGGACTGGGGTCCCTATCATTCCACTGCAAAGTGGTCGTGGAGGTGTCACGGCAAAAAAGCACCCAGCCCACACTGTAAACTGGATGTGTAGGCGCCATGGAAAAAAAGCACCCAGCACTCAATGTAAATGAGGTTGGTGTTAGGAAGGGTATCCAGATGTAGAAATGAAGCCAGAATCAGTTGCTGTCCCACCCTTGCAAGCATGGAAAAAGCGGATGTGAAATGATGATGATGATATATATATCATCATCATTTGATCATCATTTCCTTTTACGTCCACTTTTCCCTGCTTGCAAGGATGGGACGGGAACAGATTCTGGCTTGATTTCTACAGCTGGATGCCCTTCCTAACACCAACCTCATTTACAGTGAGTGCTGGGTGCTTTTTTGTCGTGGCACCTCCACGACCACTTTGCAGTGGAATGATATGGACCCTAGTCCCTATCTCATTTCTACAGCTGAGTAAACTGGAGCAATGTGAAATAAAGTGTCTTGCTAAAGGAAACAACACATCACCCGGTCTGAGAATTGAACTCACAACCTTTCGATTGCAAGGCCAATGCTCTAACCACTAATATGCGTGTATGTATACACATGGTTAATTAGCAGTGGAGAAAGTTGTTTTGAGAGTATAGTAGTGAGAATAAGAACAGGATGGAAAAAGTTCAAAGAGCTACTACTTCTGTTGACAACAAAAGGTTTCGTTCTACAAATCAAAGGCTGGTTGCATAATACCTGTGTCCAATATGCGATCTTACTAGGATAGTGAATTTAGAAGAAATGTGAAGGCTGGTGAGTAATGAAGCAAACATGCTTTGATGAATGTGCTATGTTAATATGCATGAATGACATGGATGTGCTGAGAGAAATTTGGGTATAAAATGAACTAAGTTCAGTGTGCAGGAGAGAAGACTGCACTGGTAGGGACATGTGATGCTTATGGTTGATTAATGTTGGATAAAGAAGTGCCAAAAAATCCCAGTGGAAGGAAGCTGCTGTAGAAAGACACAAAGGAAGACCTGGGTGGAAGTTCTGAAAGCTGATACCAAACTACTGAACTTCACAGAAGAGATGACAAAGAACCACAACAAATGGAGGAATGTTGTGCTGGAAAAGACATCTGACTGATGCAAGCATGGAAAAACCAAGATAAAATGATGAGGTTAATGATACATATGTATGTGATAAATCAATGAGGAAAAATAACACAGGGGAATGATACAGAACAATGAACATATATATTGATAATATAGTATGAGTTTTAAGGTTTCAGATGTTAATCATCCACCAGAAGATAAAATGAGAGATAGAACAAGAAATAGAAAGAGAGTTGAGAGTAAGAAGAAACAGAAAATGTATCTTAGATATGAGTGTTTTTAAAAGGGAGATAGTTCTTGTATATTTTGAGTGAATGTGTGTGTGTATGTGCAAAGCTTTGAGGGTATGAATGTCTTATGTACGTCAGACAGTGACAAAGCTAGCATTGCTTTTGGAAGTGTATAGTCATGAGGGTGTGCACTCACACACATTAGGTGACTAAGGCAGGGAACAAAATTGGGTGACTAGTTGCGTAGGTGTGTAAGTGTTCACATGCATACGTTTGAGTGCAGTTCCTTTATATAATAATAATACTAATAATAATGAAATTATTGTGTAAAGTGCTCAGGTGCACTATATATGCCTACATACACAGACAATCGTGAGGTTGTGAGTTCAATTCCCAGACAGGGTGATGCGTTGAGTCCTTGAGCATGATACTTTATTTTACATTATTCCAGTTTACTCAGCTGTAGGTATGAAGTGTGATGTCACTGATGCCAAGTTGTATTAGTCATTGCACAACATCTGTAGAGTGGAGAGGGAAGACAGGTATGTATGGGTGACTGTTGGTTTTCCTCAAACAACCTTGCCTGCACTTGTGCCTCAGATGGAAAATCATTAGGTGCAAAGCCCATGATCATTTGTGACCAAACACAGGCACTCAAGTAGACGTGATCTGAAGGTGTTGCAGAACAAGGAAGACCATGGCACATCCATGTGAGTTGCTCTGTCCCATGTCATGTGTGTGGCCAAAAGGGATAGTGCTTATTATTGTGTATGGCACAACGGCAGTGCAATCACAGACTACTGAACTGTACGCCTGGGGTGGGGCTAGAGCCAGGATATGGTAGGGACCCAGAATAAATGTTGGGAAGCATTTACAATTGATGCGTACAAGTATCACATACAAGAGGCACAAGTACACAAGTGACTGCCACCTGTTATTGGGTGTCAGGAGTGTGTGATGCACATACATGTGCATGTGTTTATGCATATGTGTATGCACATAAGCGTGCATGAACCTAAAAGCCAGGAGGCAGTTAAGGTAGATGATATTTAGAGTGACTGTGGGGAGATGTATGCAAGTATATTGCAACAGTGTGTATGTGGTGAGATCGATAGATCGATAGATCAGATAGGGTGGTTATACATGTGTGTGAGGGTTATATGTGTAGAGGTATATATGTGTGTTGGGTGGCATATAAGAGTATTGTGTGAGTAGCTGTGTATTGGGATGATGGCTGGAGTCAGATAGGTATGTGTTTGTATGTGGGCATGGATAAATGGATATATTAGAAACTGCAAGGGAGAGTTAAGGCAATTCTTGAAGGTGGTTTTTAATGTTGAAAGTCAAGTTCTGCTTGGTCCAGGAGTGAGTGGTTGGAGAGCCATAATGTAGGATGATGATATATATGTGTATATAGGTATATATGTGTGTGTATACATATATACTTATAATATTAAAGCAACATTTTCAATAGAAGAAAAATGTCAGCAGCCATCTTGCCCAGATTTATGAATATAAAAATATTGTTAGGATAACCACTGATTGATAAGAGAAACATGAAATATAGCCTGATACAAATCTCTTTTTCAGGAACTTTGGAAGACTACTCAATGCTTGAACAAAATGAAAAAAATGTCCAATTCACTGTGAAGGTTGTACATGGAGACTTGAAATGACAAGCACAAAACATAGAGGGAATAAAACATACTAAAAGCTTGACATGGAGTTCTGACAAGTTCACAGCATCCAACTTTGAAGGATATCTTCATGTAATTCAGGAACAAGAAATCCCTATGTACCTACTACACAAAAAAGGCATGATGTGATAACTAGGATGATCTGGAATGCATTCTAGAAGATGAAAATCAAATCAAATAGGAAAGAATATGTTAAGACAGAGGGCTCAGAGGAATACTGGTGGAACCTATAAATAAAAACAGCCACCAAATTAAAGCACAACTAGCTTGATATTGTTATTTGTGATCATACATTAAACACATGTTCTGTTGGTTGTAGAAGTCAGCTGCTCACTTGACGTCAATGTGATTAGAAAAATGTAAGAGAAGGAAGATATCTATGGACCATTGACAAGGATTTTGCAGATCCAGTATCCAAGATACACATTCAGCTTCATAGTCATCCTTATTGGAGGTACAGGCTATATACCAACCTACCTGGACCAAACTGAGCTTGGATTTGAGGAGAAAGAAATCACTCCTTAATGCATAAGCTACAAATGGTTGCTTTATCTGGAACCTTCAGAATTTGTAAACATTCTTACAATTCAAGAGATGAACGCCACACCTACACAAGGGATGATGACAATTTCCTTTCTTTACAGCCTTGCCACCAGTAAGGTGGCCGGTCAAAACTAAACTTGAAATTAAGAGAAAGAGAGAACATACATACATGCATACATACATGCATGCATACATACATGCATACATACATATTGCTAAGGGTATAGGAAGAGAGACAGTAAAGCATTAATATATTCGATGATATGCACAACTGATGATGTGTAACTGTGATTCACTACATGACTATGAAACCTTCACTAATTATTTCTAAAGATTCTTAATGGAAGCCATTGCCATTAAAACTATTTATATTTACTTTGTTTAGTGTTTATATTGATCTTCTCTGACCAGTCACACAAGACTATTTTCAAACAGTTAGAGGGATACAGTTGGTCGATTCAACCCCAGTTTATTGCTAAGATCAAATAAATCCTTCCACACATCTCATGGGTTAAATGTTGGGGAGGACTGTTACTACACTGCTATGTAAAGTGGATGTAAGACAAATTTCCTCCAATTTGTCACATTTAACTGCTCCATATGAGGAGTTGTCATAAATGTTACATGTAAACAATTCACTCGTTAATTTTGATTCTGCTATTACTGCATATAGTGATTTCTACTTTAGGCACAAGGCCAGCAATTTTGGGGAAGGGAAAGTTAATTAAATTGACCTCAGTGCATTACTGGTGCTTTATTTTATTGTTCTCGTAAGAATGAAAGGCAAAGCTAACCTCAGCAGCATTTGGACTCAGAATGCAAAGAGTCATAACTCTATGCCACAAAGCATATTGTCTGACACACTACCAATTCTTCCAATCTACAATACTACTGCATATAGTGGTGAACTATATCATCCTGTGAACTAGTGAAAGCTGTGAGTTTTAGCTGTGGATGCACAGCAAGCCGGGTTGTCTCCTATTTTATCTTTTGGAAATTATTTTATAAGCCATTTAGAAGAGAAAAGCAAAATCAGCTTGAGCAAAATTCAAATCAAGATTATAGGAAAACATGGTATTTAGACTAGTTCTTAGTCCTCTATGTCAAATCATAGCCCTGTCTTGAGGTTTTGTATTAATTTTTGTTGTTGTCAGACCCGTCAACGGTTCCAGTAGTAAGTGTTCCAGAACAGCCTGCTCATGAAATTAATGTGAAAGTGGCTGAACATTCCATTGACATGTATATCCTTAATATAGTTTAAAGGAGATTTTGCATGACACAGAGTGTGGCAAAAGCTGGACCTTTGAATTAAAGGCACTGCTTGTTTTTGTCATCTAAATATGAAATGAAGTGTCTTGCTGAAGGATACAATGCACAACAAGGAATTGAACACATGACTTTACAATTGTAAGCCAAACACCCTAACAAATAAGCCATGTGCTTTCACATTAATTTCTAAATTAGGAACACAGCCACACAATTTTAGGAAGAGAACAATTTATTATATTGATCTATATACCTAAGTAGTAGTAAGCATTTTAAAGCTATGTTTCTCTGTTAAAGCAGAAATTAGCTTTGTAGGTTCCACGAAAATCTGCTCATCATAGAGTCCTTTTTTAAACGATGTTTTTTGAGCAGATGCCCTTGTTGGTGCTATCTCTTTTAGTTGCTTTTTATGACAATGATATTTCCCACCCCTGCTAGTAGAAAAAACAGACATCAAATGAAGATGATGAGGATGAAGGGATACAGTGCACCTATTCTAAACCATATATACACAGCCTGACTGTCTTAACCCCCCCCTCCATGTAGCTAACTAGTACATACTTTATAAAACCTGGAATACTGAAAAGCAAAGTTGACCTTCATAGGACTGAAAGTCAGATTTTAAGGGACCCAACTAAATACTGTAAAGAGTTTTCTCTGACAGTTTCCTGATTCTTCTAAATTACTGTACTTTTAGTTTTGTTACTAAAATCTATCTAAAATATTACTTATTGTAAATCAGTCACTTTCAAGAATGTCAATGATTGATTACTATATGATTTTATTTAATAATTTAAGACAACCATTTTAAATATACATTTCTCACCCACATCATGGCACATTTTGTCCAATTCCCAGGTGTTAAATTTATATTTCAAATGTATTCTTATTTCTTTGCATTCACTTCTAATTTCTCATATATTTTACTACCGTATTTTCTATCCTGCCATCCATCTTAGTAATGTGAAACACTATGTATAATTTTTGGTTACTTTCACTGTTGCAAAACAGATTTCTATAAATATTTCATATCTATATCAACATTGGTTCTTGGATTGATTTCCAATTTGTTATTTTCCTCACTACTCTGCATTTTTATTGGTACAATTCATTTAAATAGCTACTATTGTAGCAAACACATACACTGTCATTTACAAGATACACCTCTAAAACAAACATAATTGACACCAAAGATACATTTGTAATATTGATTTATAATGGTGATACAAAAAGGTCTTATATTTGAAGAGAACAGTGAAAAAGACATTAACATCATAATGTTAAGTTTATTTGCTTTAATCAATAATCAAAACAAGATTATAATCTTGGTTCATAAGCAACCTATCTCTTACTCTAGTGTGATTTCCATAAGTATAGTTGTAATATATAAAATATAATGTAATCATGTGTCATAAAATAGAAATGTTCAAATATGTATATATACATACAAGGCTAAAATGAATCACTAGAGTTGATTTAGCTACGTTCCAGTCATCCATCCATACAAATCTGGCCAGGTTTTTCAGCCACCACAACACATCTATTTTGTTATCCTCATTTTGTCCCTACCATGCTGACTCTGTCTCTGACTATTTTTCCATCTAAGGCTACAGGCCATGACTGGCTATTATTAATATTATTGTTGCTGTATTCTATCGGCTACTTTGCCATGCTGTATTCTATCCTCTCTCTACCTCACAATTTCCCTCCCACCCACAATAGCCTATTCGACCAATCAAACTTCAGCATGCCATTTCTTCTACTACTACTACTACTACTACTACCTAACTCTCTCCTACCCCATCCCAGCCCAACACACCCTGCCATTATTACCACCACCACTGTTCTAGCCCTGAATTTTTCCTACTGGTATGGATGGATGAGCTGAGAATAAATTGGAGCAACTCTGAATTAATAGATGAAATGAATATGAATCCGCAAGCTACCAAGCACCCATGTGAAGCGCCAATCCAGAGAGAGGAAGCACACACACGCACCCCTGCAAAATTCGACCCTTCCCTACGAGTGTCGACAAATGTCCAAAACTCCGAGTTGGTACCATCAATGTAAGCACGATGAATGGAAGAGCAGGAGAAATCGTAGAGATGCTAGAGCGAAAGGAAATTGATGTATGCTGTGTGCAAGAGACTAGATGGAGAGGAGAGTCTGCTAGAGTCCTTGTAGGAAAAAGTCGGTGTTACAAATTTTTCTGGGTGGGAAATGACGATGGGATGGGTGGTGTAGGTATACTACTAGTTGACAAGTGGGTAGATAAGGTAATCTCAGTGAACAGGGTAAATGCAAGAATCATTAAACTCAGACTAGTCCTGAATAAAACAATTACCACAATAATATCAGCTTATGCACCCCAATCGGGGTTGCCAGACGAACTTAAGGATAGATTTTACGAGTCCCTAATGCACACTACTGCCCTAACAAACGACAATGACTTCCTAATCATCGCAGGAGATTTTAACGGACACATATGTAAACACTGTGACGGCTTCAATAGAGTCCATGGAGGCCATGGGGTTGGCACAAGAAATGAAGAAGGATTCAGACTTCTAGAATTCTGCGACGCCAATGACATGTTGATATGTAACAGAAACTTCAAAAAACCCGACAACCACCTGATCACCTATAGATCAGGGGAGCATTCTAGTCAGATAGATTTTATCCTCATCAGAGGACGTGATAGAAGGACAGTCGTAAACACAAAAGCCTTCCCTAGTGAGGTATGTACCTCCCAACATAGCTTAGTTGTCAGCGACCTCACATTCAGAACTAGACAAACCTGGAAACAGAGGCCAACCTGGAGAAGAAAGATCTGGAAGCTGAAAGACCCCTCAGCCAGTAACAGATTTAAAGATATTTTACTCAACGCCTATGACAGTAAAGAAGAACAGATACAGACATTCAATGTAGAAGAGCAGTGGAAGTTCCTAAAAAATAACTTACTAGAGGCGAGAGATGAGGTCAGTGGCTGGAGTAAAACCACAAGCAGGAGGAGAGTGACTTGGTGGTGGAACAATAAGGTAGATGAGGCAGTTAAGGCCAAGAGACAGGCATGGAAAGAATGGAATAACGGGGGGAGCAGGGTACATTACATACAGACCAAGAGGGAAGCTAGGCAACAAGTATACTTAGCTAGGAGGGAAGTAGAGGATAGAAAATTCAAGCATGTTTTGCAACGTGACGACCTGAAAGAGGAGGTGTTCAAGATTGCGAGACAGTGTGTCAGAGAGATTTGTGATGTCATTGGAGAGAAGTGTATCCGGAATGATAAAGGTGAGCTTGCCCTCACAAGTGCTGAGAAGAAAGATGCATGGAAGAGTCATTATGATAGATTACTAAATGAGGAGAATGCATGGGAAGAAGAGACCCTACGTCAAGTAAACCCTATTGAGGAGCCAGCAGTACAAGTCAGCAGCAGCTGTCAGGCAATCAAAGATATGAAGATGCGGAAGGCATCTGGGTCTGTAGGTCTCACTATAACCACACGTATTGTTAACCAAGTAATACTTGAAGGTGTCATACAAAAAGATTGGTTCAGTAGCATCATTGTCAACTGCTACAAAGGTAAAGGTGATGCACTCGATAGAGGAAACTATAGAGGTATAAAGCTGATGGACCAGGTCATGAAAGTAACAGAAAGAGTAATAGCACAGTTGATTAGGGACCGGGTGAAACTAGATGAGATGCAATTTGGGTTTGTACCAGGAAGAGGCACCACTGATGCCCTCTTCCTTGTGAGGCAGTTACAGGAAAAGTACCTAGCTAAAAGTAAGCCACTCTACCTGGCATTCGTCGATCTCGAGAAAGCCTTTGACAGAGTTCCACGTGCTGTAATCTGGTGGGCTCTTAGAAAACTAGGAGTAGATGATTGGCTTGTGAAAGCTGTACAAGCCATGTATAGGGGAGCAGTCAGCAAAGTTAGGATTAGCAATGAGTATAGCGAGGAATTTAGCGTACAGGTTGGGGTCCACCAGGGCTCTGTTCTTAGCCCTCTCCTGTTCATCATAGTCCTGCAGGCAATAACGGAGGAGTTTAAGACTGGATGCCCATGGGAACTCCTGTGTGCTGATGACCTCGCACTTATAGCTGAATCTATGGTAAAACTAGAGAAGAAATTCCAAACTTGGAAGCAGGGACTAGAAAGAATGGGTCACAAAGTCAACATGACAGAGACTAAGGTCCTTGTAAGTAGATGAGAAAACAGAACCCAGATCCCCTCAGGGAAATGGCCTTGCTCAGTATGTAGGAAAGGTGTAGGTAGGAACTCAATTCTTTGCCCCAAATGCAAACAATGGGTACACAAGAGATGTAGTGCGATCTCAGGAAGCTTAATTAAGAATGTAGGCTTCACATGCAGCAGCTGTGCTGGGACAGCAAGCAGCAAACAGCCACAGGAAACAAGTACCACCAATCTCTGGGAGGGCTCTGTAGAGACAGTAGACAGCTTCTGCTACCTAGGTGACCGAATTAGCAGCGGAGGTGGGTGTTCAGAAAGTACAATATCTAGGGTAAGAACTGGATGGAAGAAGTTCAGGGAACTACTGCCACTGCTAGCAGCAAAAGGCTTCTCATTCAAAATGAAAGGCAGACTATATGATGCGTGTATTCGAACAGCAATGTTACATGGTAGTGAGACCTGGGCGCTGAAGGTGAAGACTTACGTAGATTAGAGAGAAACGACAAAGCATAAATGAAATGAGAGAGAGACTGAACATAAGAGGAATCAAATGCTGTGTGCAGGAGAGGTGGTTGCATTGGTATGGACATGTGATGCGTATGAAGGATGACAACTACATAAAAATGTGCAGAGCACTAGAAGTCAATGCAGACCGCGGAGTGGGGAGACCCAAGAAGACCTGGGATGAGGTGATAAAAGCCGACCTTACCCAATTACACCTCTCAAAGGCGATGACACATGACCATGACCTCTGGCGTCACGCAGTAATACAGAGTACCCAACCTCCCATGGGTACAAGCTGAAGCATATAGACAATATGCTCCCACACCCCCCACCGCAAGGTGGTCGTGGAGGTGCCACGGCAAAAAAGCACCCAGCCCACACTGTAAATTGGACGTGTAGGCGCCACAAAAAAGCACCCAGCACTCACTGTAAATGAGGTTGGTGTTAGGAAGGGCATCCAGCTGTAGAAATCAAGCCAAATCAGTTCCTGTATGAGCAAGGCATGGTCAGCCGAGCAGACACTGCCCACAACAGGACAACCTGTCTAACCCATGCTAGCGTGGAAGAATGGACGTAAAACGGTGATGATGATGATGATGATGATGATACATATATATATATAAATTCCAAACATGGAAGCACGGCCTAGAATCAAAAGGCCTTAACATTAACCTGGCTAAGACTAAAGTTCTAGTTTGTAAGAAAGAAAATAAGGCGGCGGTCCCCTCCGGGAAGTGGCCATGCTCAGTGTGTAGGAAAGGCGTAGGTAGAAACTCCATTTTGTGTCCCAAATGCAAAGTATGGGTGCATAAAAGATGTAGTGGGATCACAGGTAAGCTAACTAAGAACATAGATTTTACATGTGGCCGGTGTTCTCGGGCAATAAGTAGCAGCAAGTGCCCCCAAAATACTAGCTCTTTCAACTGCGCAGAGGGTTCTATAGAAATAGTGGACAGCTTCCGTTACCTGGGTAACAAAATCAGCAGTGGGGGAGGGTGCTCTGAAAGTACAGTAGCTAGAGTCAGAACTGGATGTAAAAAGTTCAGAGAGCTTATACCGCTATTAGCCACTAAAAGGTTCTCCCTAAAAATGAAAGGCAGGTTGTACGATGCCTGCATACGAACAGCAATGTTGCATGGCAGTGAGACCTGGGCATTGTGTGCAGAGGATATACGCAGACTAGAGAGAAACGAAGCTTGCATGCTCCGCTGGATGTGTAATAGTAATATACGTGAACGGCAAAGCATAAACGAACTAAGGAAAAAATTAGAAATAAGAGGGATCAGATGTTGTTTACTCGAGAGAAGGCTACGTTGGTATGGTCACGTGATGCGCATGAAGGACGATAGCTGTATAACAAAGTGCAGGGCAATAAAGATAGACGGTAGCCACGGAATAGGCAGACCCAGAAAAACCTGGGACGAGCTGATAAACTCCGACCTCACACACTTACACCTCACCAAGACAATGTCACTGGACCGAGACATTTGGCGGTACTCAGTAATAGAGAAGACCCGCCTTACCTAAATACAAAGTTAAACCTACTACAGTCAGTAGGCATCTCTAACAAAATACACCCACCCCCCATCCACACCGGCCTTACAATGTAAAGTTATGTTGGTGCCACAACATCCAGGCCGAAACAAATGAGATCGTGTAGGTGTCACGTCAAAAAACACACAGTTCACGCTGTAATGTGGCCGTGTAGGCAACACGGTAAAAACCTCGCAGCCCAACACTGTAAATGTGGTTGGTGTTAGGAAGGGCATCCAGCTGTAGAAAACCCGCCAGATAGTCCTATGCGAGCAAGATAACCACTCTTGCCTCAAGTGGGAAAACCCTCCGTCCAAACCCATGCAAGCGTGAAACACGGACGTTAAACGATGATGATGATGATGATGATGATATATATATATATTGTATATATATATATTGTATATATATATATATATATATTGTATATATATATATATATATTGTATATATATATATATATATATATTGTATATATACATATATATATTGTATATATATATATATATATAGTATATATACATATATATTGTATATATTGTATATATATATATATATTGTATATATATATATATATATATATATATATATTGTATATATATATATATATATATATATATATATATAGTATATATATATATATATATTGTATATATATATATATATATATTGTATATATATATATATATATATATAGTATATATATATATATATATATTGTATATATATATATATATATTGTATATATATATATATATTGTATATATATATATATATTGTATATATATATATATATATTGTATATATATATATATATTGTATATATATATATATATATGTATATATATATATATATTGTATATATATATATATATATATATATGTATATATATATATATTGTATATATATATATATATATGTATATATATATATATTGTATATATATATATATTGTATATATATATATATTGTATATATATATATATATATATTGTATATATATATATGTATATATATATATATTGTATATATATATATATTGTATATATATATATATATATATTAAGATGTAGTGTGATCACAGGTAAGCTAACTAAGAACATAGATTTCACATGTGGCCGGTGTACTGGTGCAATAAGTAGCAGCAAGTGCCCACAAAAATACTAGCTCTTTCAACTGCGCAGAGGGCTCTATAGAAATAGTGGACAGCTCCCGTTACCTGGGTGACAAAATCAGCAGTGGGGGAGGGTGCTCTGAAAGTACAGTAGCTAGAGTCAGAACTGGATGTAAAAAGTTCAGAGAGCTTATACCGCTATTAGCCGCTAAAAGGTTCTCCCTAAAAATGAAAGGCAGGTTGTACGATGCCTGCATATGAACAGCAATGTTGCATGGCAGTGAGACCTGGGCATTGTGTGCAGAGGATATACGCAGACTAGAGAGGAACGAAGCTTGCATGCCCCGCTGGATGTGTAACAGTAATATACGTGAACGGCAAAGCATAAACGAACTAAGGAAAAAATTAGAAATAAGAGGGATCAGATGTTGTTTACTCGAGAGAAGGCTACATTGGTATGGACACATGATGCGCATGAAAGCCGATAGCTGTATAACAAAGTGCAGGGCAATAAAGATAGACGGTAGCTACGGAATAGGCAGACCCAGAAAAACCTGGGACGAACTGATAAACTCCGACCTCACACACTTACACCTCTCCAAGACAATGTCACTGGACCGAGACCTTTGGCGGTACTCAGTAATAGAGAAGACCCGCCTTACCTAAATACATAGTAAAATCTACTACAGCCAGTAGGCATCTCTAACAAAATACACCCCGTCCCAACAACCCCCACCCCATCCACACCGCCCCCTTCTATGTAAAGTTATGTTGGTGCCACACCATCCAGGCCGAAACAAATGAGATCGTGTAGGTGTCACGACAAAAAAACACACAGTCCACGCTGTAATGTGGCCGTGTAGGCAACACGGTAAAAACCTCCCAGCCCGACACTGTAAATGTGGTTGGTGTTAGGAAGGGTATCTAACTGTAGAAAACCTGCCAGAAAGTCCTATGCGAGCAAGACAATCACTCTTGCCTCAAGTGGGAAAACCCCCCGTCCAAACCCATGCAAGCATGGAACACGGACGTTAAACGTTGATGATGATGATGATGATGATATATACATATATAATCATGTATAGGCTTTAGCCTATTCTTGTCTCTATACCGAGTGAGTAAATGTCACTGAGTATGGATAAAACTTCAGAAACAGCTGTCTGGCATTCTCATCATTAGATCACAGCTTAAAAAGAAAACAAAACAGTGGGACTCTCATATATTTATTACACATAAAGCTTAGGTAGATGACATTATTCTCCTGGAAAACACCATCAAAGAAGCTAAGGAGGTGTTATTCAGAGTGGAGGCTATAGTGCAGTCTACTGGTCTTTTCTTGAATACTGACAAAACAGAATTCATGCATCTCAATGCAATATTAAATGACCAAATACATGTGCTAGATGGTTCAGAGATTGAAGAAGTAGATGACTTCTTATACCTTGGCAATTCCATGAACACAGAACATGATGTGGACACTTGCATTAGCTGGACATGTGAAGTGACACAATGAACCAGCTGGAAACCAGATTTATGCAGACAAGTTGAGAAACCAAGCATTACACTGAATGATGTTCTTGAAGGTTACATAAGGCTGGAGGCAAGGGAACTTCAGATGATAATGCTGGACAGAGGGAGCTGGAGTAGGAATTTCATTATGTCACTGGTAATGGATATGTAGATGTTTATTATACATAAACCTATTGTATATAATAATAACGAAACCATTGTCAACAGTGTTCAGGTGCACTACAACTCATCAAAGGTGCATGATCAATGTGCAAATGTACATAGATCAATGTGCAAATGTCAGGAAAGTGAAGAGTGCATGAGTCACGGCATACACACAGATATATGCATGCGTGTGCACGGAGGCAGAACATCAGGAAATTTTTGGCAAATTTTGGGAAGCATGCTTTCATATACACTCTTATTATGAACCACGCTATGTAAGTGCTACTTCTAATTAAATCTATCTATCTATAAATACATACATGCTTATATCTTGATATATATATATATATATATATATATATATATATATATATATATATAGACAAGAAAAGTTCCTAGCCAAGAATAAACCACTGTATTTAGCTTTTGCTGATTTAGAAAAGGCCTTTGATGGAGTACCTCATTCTGTTATCTGGTGGTCCTTAAGGAAATTATGTGTAGAAGAATGGCTTGTGAGAGCAATGCAAGCCCTGTACAGAGGAGCTGTCAGTAAAAGTGAAAGTAGAAAGTGAGTTTAGTGAGGAATTGAAGGTGCTGGTAGGAGTTCATTGGGGCTCAATTCTTAGATCCCTGCTGTTCATTATAGTTTTCCAGGCTATATCAGAGGAGTTTAAGACATGCAGATGATCTTGTCCTTATAGCTGAATCCATAAAAAACTAAAGAATAAGTTCTGATTTGGAAAACAGAATTTGGAATCAAAATCCTTGAGAGTAAACTTAGCCAAAACAAAATGCAAGTAGGAAAGAAAATAGGAACGTGATTCTTTTAGGGATGTGGCCCTGCTCAATATGTAGTAAAAGATTAGGCATAAATTCTAAACTCTATAAGATGAACACAATGTAAATCTTGTGTACACAAGAGATGTAGTGAGATTGCAGGCAGATTGAGAGGAAGGGAAGACTTTGTATATAGAAGATGCACATGGGTAATCAACAGGAAGAGTGTCAGTGATATAAACCTTTTCCAACCACATGAAGGATCCATAGAAGTGGTTAATAGGTTCTGCTATCTAGGTGACCTAATTAGTAGCGGAGGAGGGTGCTCTGAGAGCTATAATAAGGATAAAAAGGAAGAAGTTAAGAGAGCTACAGTACTTCCACTGTTGGTAACAAAAGACTTCTCTACAAAATGATGGCTGTATAATGACTGTGTGTGAAGTCTGATGCTGCATGGTAGAGAAACATGGGGGAGTGACTGTAAAGGACATGTATAGGCTGGAGAAAAATGAAGTGGCTATGCTTCATTGGATGGGCAATGTAAATGTGAGGGAATGGCAGAGCTTGGATGAACTGAGGGATAAACTGGGTTTAAGAGGAATCTAAAGTGGTGTGCAAGTGAGAAAACTACACAGACGTGGGCATGTGATGATCATGGTTGATGATCACTGAGTGAAGAAGAGCTAGGAAATTCCAGTATAAGGAAACTACAGTAGAGGTAGACCAAGCAAACCTGGACAGAGGTGAAAGCTGATCTCAAATCACTGAGACTCGCAGAGGAGATGATGAAGGAATGCGATGTGTGGAGAAATGCTGTGCTGAAAAGAACCCGTCCAACCCATGTGAGCATGGAAAAACGGATGTAAAAATGATGACGATGATGATATACATACATACAAATACATATATGTATATATATTTATACATATATACATATATACAGCAAAAAGTACCCAGGACATACTGTAAATATGGTTAGTGTTACGAAGGGCATCTAGCCGTAGAAAACCAGCCAAAAACAGTCCTATACGAGCAAGACATGGTCACCCGACAAAACTTGCCTCAAATGGGGCAAACCCATCTAACATATGCTAGCATGGAAGATAGACATTAAATGATGATGATGATGACATATACACCTATATATATGTAAATATATTCATATATATATATACATACATATACATATATATATAGTAATAATAATAAATTTGAAGACTAAAATCCAAAGAGGGCTCGATAAGGATAAATATATATCAAATATATAAGAACTGTAGAGCAAATATTTATTAAAATAACAGATTAAAGTTTAAGCAAAGAATCGCTGCTTTCACCCTTAATGGGATCTTCTGAAAATCCCGTTAAGGGTGAAAGCTGCGATTCTTTGCTTAAACTTTAATCTGTTATTTTAATAAATATATATATATTATATCATCCAGCTGTAGAAATCAAGCCAGAATCAGTTCCCGTCCCACCCTTGCAAGCAGGGAGAAGCGGACGTAAAATGATATATATATATATATATATATGTATACATATTTATACACCCTCCACACACATTCACACATATATTGATAGATAATTTATGCTGTACGCTTTCAGCAAGCTCTTTGAGAAGGCTTTCACTCTATTCATATAATATCCACTTATTGATATATTGAATCAATATAGTAATATTAAAGATTCACAGATAAGCTGCAGATGTTGCAACATTTGTAATTTAAAGTCTTCAGTATTATTTGTGGGTTCATATCGAAAACAACCAATAATTACCTCATTAGGAATCTTTGGCTGGTGCAATTTCATTAACCTTATTTGTTCAATCCTATTGAGGTGGAAATTTGTAAGTAGATATATTCTAAAATTAAACAGAAACTGAATACATATTGAAAAGCATTTTACTTTTTCATTTTGAATATATTAATGCCTATTTGTTGTGGCAAAGCATGAAGCCTATTTTACAGGAGAGAGGATATAAACAATAAAATCAACCTGAGCATATTACAGGTATTTTATGTTCTGAGTTCAAGCAGCATGGGAGTAAACTTTGCCTTTCAAACTTCCAAGGTTTATGGATATACCAAGCCTATACTGAAGTCAATAGCTATTCTGTAGATAGACGAAGTATATATTGATGTCATTAGTTGGTTTATAGATATGCCAAGCCTATATTGATCTCAATAGCTATTCTATAGAAAGAAGAAGAAAGCTATTTTATAGAAAGACAAAATGTATGTTAAAGTCAGGTTGTATCGCTTTACTGATATCTTCTTCTTTAACTTCTCCTTCTCCTACTTGTTGCTGAAAGGGTCCTACAGGCAGATTCCTCAAGCACCCCTTCCAGCGGGTCCTGTAAGAAGTAACTGTCTCCAATTGATCCAGTTAGATCCCCAAGTGTGACCAGCCCAACGCATGGATGTCATCCAAACATCTTGCTTGGGGGCTACACTTGGATCTCCTGCCAGTAGGTTTTACCCATAAAATCTCTCCAGTGATTTTTTCCCTGAGTCATTCTAATCGCATGTCCATAATACCAGAGATGTGATCTCTCAATTCAGAGAAGTGGTGGCTCTACCTGAAGTAACTCCCTGATCTGCAAGCTTCACACACTATCAAGTAACATTACTATGGAGACATTTCAGAGGAACCTCATTTCGGCTGCTTCTATTTGCGATTGTATTCTTTTGGTCATTACCCAAGGATTAGCATGAATACCAAATTCAAGATAGTGAGTTTGGTTTTTATATCTACCTCCATTCTTCTGATTACAAAGATTGAAGCTGGAGCAGTAATGCACCAGCTTCTGAAATTCTTGCACTTAATTCAGCCGCCTGCCTTCCATCACTCCTGAACATGACCCTAAGATACTTGAACTTCTTCACCTGCTTCATGTGAGTGAAACTCCCATCATACATTGAGTACACTGCACAGGCTTCCTTGTGAGGACAAGTGTTTCTGTCTTCACAGCACTGATTTTCATTCTAGCCATGAAACACTCAGCACCAAACTTATCAAGTGTCTATCGGAGATCATCTTCTAGTGAGTTAAGTAGTAACATGTCGTCCACCAATTTTAACCAACTGATCCTACACCTAATAGACATGATACCACTTCCAACCCAGCTGTGCCTGTCAATCCTGTCCACGAGGTTTATGAACAGAAGAGGTGAGAATATGGACTTTTGGTGGTGTCTAACACTCATTTTGAATGGTTTTTACCATTTATCCAAACACAAATACTGAAGCATTTGTATAGACATCAAGGTAACAAGAGGCTGTCCATCGATCTCATACTCCTGCAGAACCTTTCACCACAGGTCCTGTGGAACATGGTCATATGCCATTTTGAGGTCTACAAATCAAGAATTCACTTCTTGACAATACTCCCATGATTTCTTGAAGACCTGCCATAGTGTGAATATTTGGTTGGCTCTGCTGCTTCTGTGGTGAAAACCACACTGTTCGTCAGCTAGCTTGGACTAAACAATATCCCTACATCTCTTTGTGAGACACTTAGAATAAACTTTACTGGGGGGGGGGGGGGGGACTTAACCCTATCAGACGTGGGCCCCTTCATCTAAATTTACATAATCACCACCACCCTTGTCAGCATCAGTTGTGCAAGGGTCACATCAAATTCGTTCATCTAAATCCCGACTTTCCTCACCATTTTCACCAATTTCATTGTCTGAATCACTCTTGCTCTCTGCGTAAAGGTAAACTTGTTGAAATTCTTGCACACCTTCGTCCATAGAGTATATATCCTTCATAATTTACTCAAAGCTTGTTTACCAGATGAAGTGCTGGATTCCTCACACACCTGTTTCATCACCAAAAAAAAAAAATCCATTTTTTTTTAATTAAAAACAAAAGTAAACAACAGCTGAAGGGGACTCCATTAAGAATGAATTATAAACACATGTAACCACAATGCTATCATGTTGTCTATTTTTAGTATTTTATCATATTTTTCTGTGTGTTATTCATTACAGCTTTAACAGGAATCTGGTAGAGATTACATCCAGGCTATTCCTGTGACAGGGTTAACAAGGAGATCCCTCTTATAATTGAAACAATCCCTCTTGTCTCTTTTTTGAAAATTGGGATTATCACTCTTGATTGCCATTGTTTAGTTGTATTTCCAAAAATATAGGCTACCCTGCATACACTAGTCAGCCAGAGAATACATTCTCTATTTAAGGCTTTTAACATCTCAGGCTAAATTTCAACCTCTCCAGCAGCTTTGCTATATTTGATCTCTTTAAGTGCTCCTGTGACTCAGCCTCTGAGAGATTAGTCACCGCTCCCAATTGCACCTCATGTACATAAGATGTCATTGTAATTAAGATTAGGAGATCAGCAAAGTATTCTCTTCATCTTGGGAGATGCATTCGAGTTCACCTTATTGCAAAGATATGTGAATGATTTCACATACTTGAGATTCTTCCCATTGACTTTTGTAGGAGTATCTGGGAACTGGTGAACTGACAAGCAAGTATATTTATTCTACTATAGTCTTGTTGACCACTACATTTTGAGTTTAATTTGGTAGTCAGAAACTGCATATATTGTATACAAATATGTGTGTGTGTGTCAATGTCCATGTCCCATAACTTAGCAGTTCATAAAAACAGTGATTGATTAAATAAGTACTGGTGTCTGTATGATAGATTGAAATCCTTTTAAGATTGATGCTCCAGGAAGGTTGTAGTTTGATGACTGCATAAACCTGTATAAGAATACCATATTTATATGAATTATGTTCTTCTATACTTAATTCAGATAACCAATTATTTAAAAATCCTGAAGGAATTTTCTTCAAATTTTTCCTCATTTCTATGTCATTTTAAAAACCTGCTTGAAAGTGAATTTATATTTGCATTTTGAAAATAAATTATATCCCTTGCATAAAATAAAATATTCTCAACATAACTATCGACATTTTAATATTGAATGTAAATTGAATATGCAAATAAAAATTGTATTTATATTTTTTTAAATAGAAACAACAGTCGAACTTGGCTTCTGTTTGATTTTCAGGCATAAATATTCCTATTTTGGAAAGATAACAGCTTTAATTATGTGGCTAAATAAACACTTCTTATCATAATTTGGTAGTTTTAAAAGCTATAGTTTAGATTTTTGTAGAGGAATTTTAATTCTTAGTTTAAAAACAAAAGGAAAATATTAGGATGTTGTCATCTGGAAAATAGATTATAACCATATTTTGTGTTTAACATTTAAAACAAAAATAAAAATTTGACCCCAACTACAAGCATTTCAGTTGTAGCTATATCTATACAGCAATATATGCTTGTATATATGTGGAAACAACATGGCAGAATGGTTAAGAAGTTTTTTTCGTAATCATAAGGTTCTGGGTTTAATTCCATTGTTTGGAATCTTGGGCAAGTGTCATTTATCACAGCCTCAAGTCAATCCAAACCTTGTTAGTGAAATTGGGATGATGGAAACTGCTCAGAAGCTCATTGGATAGACTGTACATGCAATTCAATGGACTAGCATTGTCACACACTGTCATGCTAAATCTTTCTGAGAATTACATTAAGGTTACACACATCTGTGGAATGTTCAGCTATTTGCACATTAATTCTCCAAGCAGTCTGTTCAATTGGTCAAACAACTGAAATTGGAACCAGTGAAGGTTCATTTAGCATATGTATGAATACATGTGTGTACATGTATCTATATATTTCTGTGTTCATATTTGTATATAATATATTTGTGTGTAAATGCATATGTTTATGTGTATGTGTTTACATTTATGTGTGCCTATTTATACATATACATGAAGATGAACTAAAAGATTTAAAAAGAAAATTTAGATAAAACCATTACTCATATATGAATGCTTGTTATTACAGTCAAATTGTAAGTTTATCAGCTAATCAGAATTTATTGTATACACCTGAATGCTTGTGTAATGATTGTATTCAGCTGAATGATTGTATAATGGTCGTATACAGATGAATGAACGTATTATCGAAATTATCTACAATGAAACCTGAAAATGTACAAATCAAATCAACTAATTCATTACTGTCTTTCTGTGAATAGTTTATAGCAATACAAAAATATCATGGAAGTTATTTGTTATTATGGACCTCTATTGGTTTCTACAATGAGTGTTCCAACTGGTGTTGCAAGTGGCTGAACATTACACAGACACGTGTAGCCTTTAATGTAATCCCCAAGGAGATTCAGCATTAAACAATGTGTATGATGAGGTTTTCAATTGTTCAAACAGCAAAACAGCCTGCTCTTGAAATTAACGTGCAAGTGGTTGATCATTCCTGAGACACATGTAAACTTTAACATAATTCTCAGGGAGATTCAGCATGACACAATATGAGACATAGCTGGCCTTTTTGAATTACAGGTACAGTCCATCTGATGGACTTATAAACTGCTTGTATCTACCCAATTTCACTCTCAAAGCTTGGAGCAATCTAAGGCAATCTAGTACAAGTGTCCATGATGTCACAAAATGAAATTGAACCCAGGACATAATGATTGTAAGGCAAACTTCTTAACCATTTGGCAATACTGCATCTGCAATAAATGTATTTATTAGAATGCAGAAAAGTCCATTTCATATGCAGAGGAAATAGCTTATTAGAAGTTCTCATTAGTATTTTCCCTAGGAAATTTACAAAACCACCTTGACACAAATAGATTAATATCTCCTCTTTTTTGTTAAATCCAATCCTAGTGTGTGCCATCTTGTGCGAGTGCTATTTACCATAGCCTCAAGTTGGTCAGACAGAAACTTTTTTGAAGTGCATTGGATGGTGTGTACCTGTAATTCAAAAGGCCAGCCTTATCACACAAAATGTCACATGTCACACTGGATCTCCCTGACTACTGCTCAAGATTTCAGGTGTAACAAAAGAAATGAAATAACAGCCCAAAATTGATTCTACATCATCTTCATCATCATTTAACATCCATTTTTCCATGCTGACATATGCTGGATGTGTCATCACAGCCAAAGTCAATACTTATCAGAGCTACTCTCCTCCCAGACAGATTGGAGTCTATACCTTGCTTACATATAGACTCCAAATGCTGAAAACTCACTGCCACTATAAAGGAGTCTTACTAAATATAAACTTGTTTTGACAGTGAATCTTATTTTTACAGAGCAGCCATTTACATTAGAGTAAGTATAGTGACTATTGTGAGAAAGTGTCTCTAACTACGAAGGATTGCTAGGTAAATGTATATATAATTCAAAAGTAAAAAAAAAGAGAATATATTATAAAAAATAATGAGACATATTGGAGAAGTTTGTAAAGAAGAAATATGTCATGGGGTTCTTCATCAGAGAAGAATAAGGATTTAATGAATTGAGTCTTGCTGACATAGAACAACTGTTGTGTTTGTTAATTCTAGTAATTTACTGTGATTTATATTTAAACACAGAAGTCTATTCAGTGACAAAAGTTAAAGCATCAGTAATTTATAGTTGAAAACGGTACTTCAATTTCAACTAGTTTAACAAATTATAGTTGTTACGTGTGTTTATATATTTTGTAAGAATTTCTGAAGTATTGGGAACATTAGTCAGAGCTAAAGTTACAGTGTTGTATTATAAAACATGCCATTATATAAATGAAATACATCAGAGATAATAACACTCTAGTAAGCTTTATAATTATGGGGAATATTTTACAGTGAATGAATAAATATCATATGTGAAGATGCTTTATAGATTACTACATTGAAATTTGAGTTAAAAACCCCAAATGTAACAAACAGGATTGCTTGTTAGATTTTGATTTATCGCTGTTCAAACTTTCACTACCATCAATATTAAATAATATATCATATATGGATAGTAGTATTTAGTGAAGCACATCTTGGAAAGAAATTTAATAAACAGGTTTGAATATATACTAGTAATATACACTTGCTTGCAAATATCACTATGTGTATCCCAGTTTTTAGAGAAGATACATCATATCCTTGCAGGTCTTAAGAGATGTCTAAAAGGAATGGTGTCAGAAGGGCATCTGACTATAAAACATTGTCTCAAAGCATCCTGTGCAACATATACCAATATGGAAATATTGATGTAAAAATCATGATGCTACACTTGTTTCTCCATCCATAGCAATAATAACTGTGACATAAATCATAGATGTATCCCAGGGTGGCTGACAACTATTATTTTTTGTCAATGCATAGGTAGCTCTGGATTTTCTCTGTTCCTTTCCATGATTCCGTTCAGTTCTTTTTCTTCTTCATCTTTGTATTTGTAAAACACCAATTTTGGCTGCTTGTATTTGCGATCATATTCTTTTGGTCATTACCCAAGATTCATGACCAAAGGCAAGAGCTGGCATGAATTCTGAATTGAAGATAGTGAGTTTGGCTTTTACATCTACCCCAATTCTCCTGATTACCAAATGCAGAATCTGACATTTCTGACACTGGGGTAAAAAAATCACCTTGGTTAGAGAGTTTAGTTTTTCTGAGAAATTTTCTTCCTTAACATTTCGACGGCTATTTCTGTCCAGAAATAGCCATCGAAACGGCTTGAGCTCTGCCGTCGGCATCATACTTTCTCCTATTACCTACTCTACTACCCTAAGTATTGAGTACTTTGGTGTGTTATGGTCCATCTGGTTCCTTACCACAACTCCTTCGTTATATATATATATATATATATATATATATATATATATATATATATATATATAAATATATACATATATATATATATATATATATATATATATATATATACATATATATATATATATAATCATTAAACTCAGACTAGTCCTGAATAAAACAATTACCACAATAATATCAGTCGGGGTTGCCAGACGAACTTAAGGATAGGTTTTACGAGTCCCTAATGCACACTACTGCTCTAACAAACGACAATGACTTCCTAATCATTGCAGGAGATTTTAATGGACACGTAGGTAAACACTCTGACAACTTCAATAGAGTCCATGGAGGCCATGGGGTTGGCACAAGAAATGAAGAAGGATTCAGGCTTCTAGAATTCTGCGACGCCAATGACATGTCGATATGTAACAGAAACTTCAAAAAACCCGACAACCACCTGATCACCTATAGATCAGGGGAGCATTCTAGTCAGATAGATTTTATCCTCATCAGAGGACATGACAGATGGACGGTCGTAAACACAAAAGCCTTCCCTAGTGAGGAATGTACCTCCCAACATAGCTTAGTTGTCAGCGACCTCACGGTCAGAACTAGACGAACCTGGAAACAGAGGCCAACCTGGAGAAGAAAGATCTGGAAGCTGAAAGACCCCTCTGCCAGTAACAGATTTAAAGATATTTTACTCAATGCCTACGACAGTAAAGAACAACACATAGAGACATTCAATGTAGTAGAGCACTGGGAGTTCCTAAAAAATAACTTACTAGAGGCAACGGATGAGTTCGGTGGCTGGAGTAAGACCACAAGCAGGAGGAGAGTGACTTGGTGGTGGAACAATAAGGTAGATGAGGCAGTTAAGGCCAAAAGACAGGCATGGAAAGAATGGAAGAATGGGGGAAGCAGAGTACATTACATAGAGACCAGGAGGGAAGCTAGGCGACAAGTATACTTAGCTAGGAGGGAAGCAAGGGATAGAAAATTCAAGCATGTTTTGCAACATGAGGACCAGAAACAGGAGGTGTTCAAGATTGCGAGGCAGTGTGTCAGAGAGAATTGTGATGTCATTGGAGAGAAGTGTATCCAGAATGATAAAGGTGAGCTTGCCCTCACAAGTGCTGAGAAGAAAGATGCGTGGAAGAGCCATTATCATAGATTACTAAATCAGGAGAATGCATGGGAAGAAGAGACCCTACCCCAAGTAGACTCTATAGAGGGGCCAGCAGAACAAGTCAGCAGCAGCGTAGTAAGTAAGGCAATCAATGATATGAAGATGGGGAGAGCAACCGGTCCATCAGGTATAGCTGTCGAGATGCTGAAGGCATATGGGTCGGTAGATCACACTATAACCACACGTATTGTTAACCAGGTAATACTAGAAGGTGTCATACCAAAGGATTGGTGCAATAGCATCATTGTCAACTGCTACAAAGGTAAAGGTGATGCACTTGATAGAGGAAACTATAGAGGTATAAAGCTGATGAACCAGGTCATGAAATTAACAGAAAGAGTTATAGCACAGTTGATTAGGGACCGGGTGAAACTAGATGAGATGCAATTTGAGTTTGTACCAGGAAGAGGCACCACTGATGCCCTCTTCCTTGTGAGGCATTTACAGGAAAAGTACCTAGCTAAAAGTAAGCCACTCTACCTGGCATTCGTCGATCTCGAGAAAGCCTTTGACAGAGTTCCATGTGCTATAATCTGGTGGGCTCTTAGAAAACTAGAAGTAGATGAATGGCTTGTGAAAGCTGTACAAGCCATGTATAGGGGAGCAGTCAGCAAAGTTAGGATTAGCAATTAGTATAGCGAGTAATTTAGCGTACAGGTCGGTGTCCACCAGGGCTCTGTTCTTAGCCCTCTCCTGTTCATCATAGTCCTGCAGGCAATAACGGAGGAGTTTAAGACCGGATGCCCATGGGAACTCCAGTATGCAGATGACCTCACATTTATAGCTGAATATATGGTAAAACTAGAGAATAAATTCCAAACTTGGAAGCAGGGACTAGAAAGAAAGTGTCTCAAAGTCAACCTGACAAAGACTAAGGTCCTTGTAAGTAGACGAGAAAACAGAACCCAGATCCCCTCAGGGAAATGGCCTTGCTCAGTATGTAGGAGAGGTGTAGGTAGGGACTCCATTCTCTGCCCCAAATGCAAACAATGGGTACACAAGAGATGTAGTGCGATCTCAGGAAGCTTAATTAAGAATGTAGTCTTCACATGTAGCAGCTGTGCTGGGACAGCCAGCAGCAAACAGCCACAGGAAACAAGTACCACCAATCTCTGGGAGAGCTCTGTAGAAACAGTAGACAGCTTCTGCTACCTAGGTGACTGAATTAGCAGTGGAGGTGGGTGTTCAGAAAGTACAATAACTAGGGTAAGAACGGGATGGAAGAAGCTCAGGGAGCTACTGCCACTGCTAGCTTCAAAAGGCTTTTCCCTCAAAATGAAAGGCAGACTGTATGATGCATGTATACGAACAGCAATGTTACATGGTAGTGAGACCTGGGCGCTGGAAGTGGAAGACCTATGTAGATTAGAAAGAAATGAAGCCTGCATGCTCTGATGGATGTGTAATAGTAATATATGCGAACGGCAAAGCATAAATGAATTGAGAGAGAGACTGAGCATAAGAGGCAAACTAACAGGTAGGGAGAAGTATGTATGCAGTAGATGTACAGGGAAATTAGACAGTAGAAGTCGCATTGATAGACACATTTTTCAAATGCAGGCAGGTGCTATAGAAGTGGTGGATAGCTTCCTGTACCTAGGAGATCAGATTAGCATGGGAGGAGGATGTTCCAAGGCCATAGTATCTAGAATAAGGACGGGTTGGAAGAAGTTTAGGGAGCTGCTTCCTCTGCTGACGAAGAAGGGTTTCTCCCTGCATACGAAATGCCGGTTGTATGACGCCTGTGTGAGGAGCGCGATGCTGCATGGTAGTGAGACATGGGCAGCAACTGCAAAGGATATGCTACAGCTGGAGAGAAATGAGGCAAGCATGCTCCATTGGATGTGCAGTGTAAATGTGCGTGAACGACCCAGCATGAATGTGTTGAGAGAGAAACTGTGTCTGAGAGGGATAGAATGTAGTGTACGGGAGAGGAGACTGAGGTGGTATGGACATGTGATGCGCATGGAGGATGACGATGGGTGAAGAAGTGCCAGGAAATGCCAGTTGAAGGAAGACGTGGTAGAGGTAGACCACGGAAAACATGGGCGGAGGTTGTGAGAACAGACCTCAGATCGTTGAAGCTCACAGTGGAGATGACGAAGGACCGTGATGAGTGGAGAGATGCTGTGCTGAATAAGACCTGTCCCACCCTTGCGAGCAGGGAAGAGCGGACGTAAAATGATGATGATGATGATGATGATGATGATGATGATATATATACATATATATATGTATGTACATATATATTTGTCTGCCTCTCTGTTTTGTTCCCGTCCAAATTTGCACTATGTATATATATATATATATATATAATTGAAAAAGTGGAAAATAACATGGTCAACAGTACAAAAAAGGGGATTTATTTACAGTCTAACAATTGTTTCACTGATAAAGATGTCTAAAAATTGCTGAACACTAGAAGCAGTGCCACTCAATTTTAAATATGATGTTAGCTCGATCAGATCTTCGGAAACTTTTTCAATTTTATTACTCCAAGATAAACTTACATAAGAATACAAGTGAAATCATAAACTCGTCATCTACGTAAACCTCATGTTTAGTCAAACAATGCCTAAAACTATCCATAATAAGAAGTATTCACAACCTCTAACTGGATTACTTATAACAATATTTTGTTATCCCTTATATATATATAAAAAAAAAGATAGAATTTCTCTTCAAGCATAGCTTTATACAATATGTATAAATATTTCGTATCTCCAAAGAAATACAGATTTAGGAAGCCATAGCTATGCAAACACCAACTTATGCAGCTTCATATGCAAATGAGATTAATCACCTCATTTACACAGACGAGAAAAGTATATATTCTCAGCTGTCTTCAAGTCCAGCAGTCGCAAGCGGTGGGAGGGACCGTCCTGACGAAGGCCAGTTAAGCCTGAAATGCATAGACGGTTGTCCCCCTTGCTTCTGCTGGACATCACCAGAGGGTGATGTCCAGCAGATGCTCCCCCCCTCCCCCAGTGTTTGCATAGCTATGGCTTCCTAAAACTGTAATATATATATATATATCTTAAATAAGGTGCAGACTAACCACAGATATTTCTATATTTATATTTATAAGCTTCTCTAAATTAGATTCAAAGCAATCTTATTTATTGAGATGTAAAGTATATTACTGACAAATTTATATATATATATAAGCAATGAGTTATTTTATAATAGATAGAAGCCCTCAACAATATTTTCTGGTGTATAATTAATATCAATAATATTAATAAATGTAAAATATCTTTCCCGGGTTCACTCAGGAGTAACCACAGTAAGTAAGGTGCTCAATACATAGCAAAGAATAAATATTTAATATAGAAATGGCTTCTACAGGACTGGAACTGTTTCATTCGGGAGAAATCAGGAAAGCCATTCCTATATTATATATATCATCATCATCATCATCATCATCGTCATCATCATTTTACATCTGCTTTTCCCTGCTTGCAAGGGTTGGATGGGTCCTATTCAGCACAACATCTCTCCATTTGTCACGGTCCTTCGTCATCTCGGTGAGTTTCAGTGATCTGAGGTCTACTCTCACCACCTGCGCCCATGTTTTTCATGGTCTACTTCTACTGCGTCTTCCCTCCACTGGTATTTCTTGGCACTTCTTTACCCAGCGGTCATCCTCCATGAACATCACATGTCCATACCATCTCAGACTTCTCTCCTGCATACCACAACTTATCCCTCTTATACCCAGTTTCTTTCTCAACTCGTCTATGCTTGGTCATTCACGCACATTGACATTGCACATCCAACGGAGCATGCTTGCTTCATTTCTCTCCAGCCGTAGCATATCCTCTGCAGTTGCTGCCCATGTCTCACTACCATGCATCATCGTGCATCTCATACAGGCATCATATAACCATCCTTTCATACGCAGGGAGAAACCCTTGTTTGTCAACAAAGGAAGCAGCTCCCTAAACTTCTTCCAACCCACCCTTATTCTAGACACTATGGCCTCAGAACACCCCCTCCCATGCTAATCTGATCACCTAGGTATCAGAAGCTATCAACCACTTCTATAGAACACACCTGCATTGGAAAAATGTGTCTATCACTGCAATTACTACTGCCAACTGTCCCTGTACATCTACCTGTTAGTTTGCCTGCTATCCCACTACATCTCTTGTGTACCCAAGATCTGCATTACGTACATTTTATGGAATTTATGCCAGTTCCTTTCCTACATATCGAACATGGCCATATATATATATTAGGTAGTAACATGTGCTAATGCCGTATTTGACTAAATAGAATTAGTGTGTTAGTTGGGATTTAAAAAAACCCTCTGAATTGAAAAAAGGATGAGTATTGACGTACATGGGACACAAACCCTTATCTTTGGTTTGCTGGACCAATGTGTTACCATTGCACCAACAGGCCACGCATGCTTCCTTCCATTTAATTATAAGCTATATAACCATATCAGGTATATATATATATATCAACATCACCGTTTTACGTCCGTTCTTCCACGCTAGCATGGGTTAGACCAGTTGTCCTGTTGTGGGCAGTGTCTGGTCGGCTGGCCATGCCTTGCTCATACAGGAACTGATTTGGCTTGATTTCTACAGCTGGATGCCCTTCCTAACACCAACCTCATTTACAGTGAGTGCTGGGTGCTTTTTCGTGGCGCCTACACGTCCACTTTACAGTGTGGGCTGGGTGCTTTTTTGCCGTGGCACCTCCACGACAACCTTGCGGTGGGTGGGTGGGGCATATTGTGTATATGCTTCAGCTTGTACCCATGGGAGGTCGGGTACTCTGTATTACTGCGTAACGCCAGAGGTCACGGTCGTGTGTCATCGCCTTTGAGAGGTGTAATTGGGTATGGTCGGCTTTTATCACCTCATCCCAAGTTATCTTGGGTCTCCCCACTCCGCGGTTTCCATCGACTTCTAGTGCTCTGCACCTTTTTATGCAGCTGTCATCCTTCATACGCATCACATGTCCATACCAACGCAACCGCCTCTCCTGCACACAGCATTTGTTTCCTCTTATGCTCAGTCTTTCTCTCAATTCATTTATGCTTTGTCGTTCGCGTATATTACTATTACACATCCATCGGAGCATGCAGGCTTCATTTCTCTCTAATCTACGTAAGTCTTCCACCTTCAGCGCCCAGGTCTCACTGCCATGCAACATCGCTGTTCGGATACACGCATCATACAGTCTGCCTTTCATTTTGAGGGAGAAGCCTTTTGCAGCTAGCAGTGGTAGTAGTTCCCTAAACTTCTTCCATCCCGTTCTTACCCTAGTTATTGTACTTTCTGAACACCCACCTCCGCTGCTAATTCGGTCACCTAGGTAGCAGAAAAATGTCTACTGTTTCTACAGAGCCCTCCCAGAGATTGGGGGATCTGGGTTCTGTCTTCTTGTCTACTTACAAGGACCTTAGTCTTTGTCATGTTGACTTTGAGACCCTTTCTTTCTAGTCCTGCTTCCAAGTTTGGAATTTATTCTCTAGTTCTACCATAGATTCAGCTATAAGTGCAAGGTTTTCAGCATACAGGAGTTCCCATGGGCATCCGGTCTTAAACTCCTCCGTTATTGCCTGCAGGACTATGATGAACAGGAGGGGTCTAAGAACAGAGCCCTGGTGGACTCCAACCTGTACGCTAAATTCCTCGCTATACTCATTGCTAATCCTAACTTTGCTGACTGCTCCCCTATACATGGCTTGTACAGCTTTCACAAGCCATTCATCTACTCCTAGTTTTCTAAGAGCCCACCAGATTACAGCACGTGGAACTCTGTCAAAGGCTTTCTCAAGATCGATATATATATATATATATATATATATATATATATATAGGGAGACACAAAGCAGGCTTTGTTTACAAACGTCTAGCAAATTTGAAAATTTTGTAGTAACATGTGCTTCTGCTGCATTTGATTAAATAGAATTAGTGTGTTAGTTGGGATTTAAAAAAACCCCTCTTAATGGTAAAAAGGATGAGTATTGACGTACATGGGACATGAACCTACATCTTTGGTTTTCTGGACTATTGTGTTACCATCCCAACTAACAGACTAATTCTATTTAATCAAATACGGTGTAAACACATGTTACTACATAATTTTCAAATTCGCTAGCTATTTGTAAACAAAGCCAGCTTTGTGTCTCCCTATTTATATATATATATATATAGGAAAATAGTAAGGACCCCGAAGGCTGAGCTCCAGCAATTTTGACAGCTAGATCTAGCTGTTGAAACAGCCAGAGCACAGCCATTGGGGTCCTGACTCTTTTCTTATTACTCACTCTACTACCCTAAGTATTGAGTACTCTGGTGCGTTATGGTCCACCTGGTTCCTTACCACACTTTCTTTGTTATATATATATATATATATTAGTGTGTGTGTGTGTGAGTCTATGTTCATGCATGTACTTGCTTTTATTTGCCTCACTCCACCCAATCCCAGAAGAAAGTGCTACCTGCCCCTGTTTTGTGACCAAGCATAAGTGTGCCTTCTATGTATCTGTGATGAGGGGTGTTATTTTTGTTGTTGTTGACTTTATCGGTCACAAGTCTTGAATCTGTTAACTGCAGCTAAGCTGGCCAGAGTAAGGAAATCAGACTATATATGATGTGATACAAATTTGTCTGCTATTTGTAATAAGTTGAATAATGGTATAACGTTGATCTTGTAGAACACACTTTTGGTATTCCAGCCATGACAATCCTGTTTTTATAGTCATAATGTATTTAGCATTACATTACTTTTATTGAGCAAACCTTTTGTATTCCAGCCATGACCATTTTGTCATATTCAGTCATAAAGTATCTAAGATTGTATGTATGGACCTGTAACTCCTGATGGAAATCTAGGGGCACCATTATGTCTTGAGAAATTTAAACCTGGTGCAGCCCATCCCCTCAGCAGTTCTGGATGCTGCTGATTTCTTCCACAGAAGTTTAGGGAGAGAGTGTGTGAGAAAGAAGATATGAGAAAGAGAAATAGAAGAAGAATCAACTCCAGTAATGGACTGGTACTTTTTTTTATTACCTTCAAAAAGATGAAAGATAAAATTCACCTTGAAAGGATAGGCTGTGCAGAGAGCTGGAATGGATATTGCAAAACATTCTATCTGACGTTCAAATAACTTTGCCAATTCACTGCACATATCTAGGATTATATTATCAAATATGTACAGAATTGTTTAAACTGTGCTGTGATGGAAATTTGTCTAGTTTCTGCAGTAAGTTGAATGACCGAGCAGGTGTTCCTTCATTGAATAGGTCATATTAAATCAATTCTAAAATGAATTGTGTAGTATTTTCTCTGTGACAATTGCAATCTAATCTCCTTTATCATGTTCCAAAATCTATTTCAGTTTGAGTTTTCTTGAAATGCTCACGTTTTGAATAGAATAAAAAAAAATGTTAGTTTCTCAAAAAGGATTATCAAAATGTAAATTTTGCAAACAATAAAAACTGTCCTTTCTCTGATACAAGCCCCTTTACAAGTTAAAGAAAATGTTGATTTTCATGAATCAGCAGAAATAATTGTGTTTAGGATTAGTATTTAGGTATTTTTTTCCTCCACTATTGCATTGTTTTTTCAATAGCTTGTGAGGCCATATTTTCCAAAGAGTGACATTACCACACATCTCTCAACCGTTGTAGTTGGGCCTCCATCAATTATGATGATGAGAGTTCCAGTTGTTCAATCAATGGGTCAGCATGCTAAAAAAATGAATGTGCATATTATTGAATGTTCTACAAACACGTATATACTTTATGTAATTCTCAGGGAGATTCAGCATGATATAGTGTGTGCTAAGACTGGCCCTTTGAATTACAAGTACAGTTAATTTTTCCAGCTGATTGGACTGGAGCAGCATGAAATAAAGTGTCTTGCTTAAGGAAACAATGTGTTGACTTGTCCAAGTATTGAACCCTCAAATTTACAAGCATGAGGCCAACACTCAAACCACTAGACTATTCATCTTGACTGTTAATAAAATAAGGATTAATAAATTTAACTTAATTCACTTGAGTTCTCCTCTACTACAAATATTGGCTTTGTTGCCATAGAAACCTGAAAGAATCTTTTTTCTCTTAATAATCAAATTTCTGATTATTTAAAACTTTGTTTCTTCTGAATAATAGAATTCAAAGAAAAAGAACCATATCTACTCGAATATAAGCCAATCCAAATATACACCAACCTCTTATATATGAAGAATTGGCAAAAGTCCAAATCCCATTTATGAATTGAGGTAGGTAATCAACACATTATGTTTAGACAGTGCAGTTTTGAAATTCTCATGAGTGAAGAATATATTTATGAAGTTTTAATATTTTGATATTTAAAATGTTTTAAGTATCATTTAGAGTAAAGTTTTTGTTTCATAACTCCATTATGTAAGGATTTTTTACCAATTTCCAACCTTTTTGAAGAGCATATTTATTCAAAACATATAAAAAAAACAAAATAGGAAATACAAATTTCACATCGAAAGTGAAACCAGTGTAATATTCACCTCCAAAGTGAAAAATATTTTAGTACCTCATTTATGTAGAGTTTTGAAGTTGGTAAAAATTGGTAAAATATTACCTTGAATATAAGCTGATCCCACTCCATATCCCCATTGAGCTTTTATCACATATTTCTTGGTTTATAACGAGTATATAGTAAGGGGAAATACATTTTTCTGTTTAGTATTATTTTATTTCTCAAGGGAGATTAGGTTTGAATTGTGAGAGAGAAAATATAAAACATTGCATTTCTGAATATGATGGTATTCCTATATGATGGTATTCCCATATGAAGAATCCTCTGCCTGTTTTGATGATGAGCACTCACTCGGTGGTTTCATCAATTCAGTGCTCAGCTTATAAATTAACATGCAAGTGGTTGAGTATTTCAGACTTATGTATGCTTAAATGTAATTTTCAAGAGGAATCAGCTTGACATTATGTGACAAAGCTAGATCTTTGAATTACAAGTACAGTTCAGCTTCCTTCCAGTTTCCTTTTTTCGAATTTTACTTACAAAGCTGGGGTTGACCATATGTGTATGTATCTACCTAACTATCTATCTAGCTGTCAGTCTATTTATCGAATGAGAGGAAAAGGAGGGAAAGAGCAAGGATTATTAGGCAATGAAAGAAAGAAGGAGAGGGTTATAGACTCTACTCCAAAAATGGCAAAGGCATTTCTGCAGACAATGGCCAGTGACACCCACTGCAACAGCCACTCCCCACCATGGGGCTCTTTTCTCAGATAGGCTGGTGTCATTCTGATCTTATAGAGGAGGTCAGCTGTACAGGGTTCGAGGATGCCTAAAGTCTCGATGGTGACTGGTGCAAAGAGGAAGCAGCTAGACAAGCCCTGGTATTTGCTTGTCACCCTGTCCTCTGCACTGCAGGCTATGGTACTGGGGTTTGTACTGAAGCTACTAAGCTGGAGGCAGAAGATGTGTCACAGTATGTAGCATTCTAGGTGAGGGACTTACTTCCTTCGAATGGGAAGTGGGTAATTTCATTGGGCCGCTTACCATCTCCACAGTTCAGGTATGCTGGCTCCAGATGTTGTTCTGTATACCTATATAGCTCTCTAGCTATGAAACTGTATATCTATTTGTCTAGCTGTCTATCTTTCTGTTTTTCTATCTATCTGTGTGTTTGTCTATCTATCTGCCTATCTATATATCTGTCCAGGATTCACAACAAGCAGCAGCTAACCCCCATGTTGAGATCTACGCATCTCTCTGTCAGCCAGGAGGTGGCGGGGGAGTTGCTGTTCTGTTTCGAAAAAACTTGGATCTCAAAGCACAAAGGATTCACTTGGACCCGGAGGGCAGCTTGGTGGTCCTGGACATGAATGGTAGTGAAGGTGGAACTTTCAGACTGGTGGCTGTATATGCCCCAACTGGGACATCGCGACCAGAGTTCTTCAATCATCTGGAGCCGTTCCTGGGAACGTCTTGCTCCTTAGTGTTAGTGGGGGACTTGAATGGTATCTTAGATGCACGTTGGGACTATGTAGGAGCTTGTGATAATAGAGGAGGGTGTAATATCCTAAAAAAAATCTCGTCAGCCAATTCCAACTGGCTGATAGATATCGACTAGACTTCCCAAGTGTACCACTGTGGACGTGGAGAAACCGCACTGGGTCTTCTAGATCGTATTTAGATAGATTTTTAATTAGACAGAATGATAAGGAAACATTAAGCTGTTCACAAATACACATGGTTGCCTATTCAGACCACAAATTAGTCACTTGCGTAGTCAACCTTGATAGAACACATAGACAGGGACCCAGATACAGGAAGCTAAACAGAAGTAGAACACGTGCTCTAAGAAATGAGGGAGCCAAAGCTGTTAGCTGGGCCTGAGTGGCAGAGGCGAAATGTGGCAACAAATCCATAATTCGGTCCTTGCAAGACAAAGATGGACGCAAATCCATAATTCGGTCTTTGCAAGACAAAGATGGACGCATTCTACTTGAATCCAAGCAGATGTGCACGGTCTTCCAGCAGCATTTTGCACAAATGTTCGGGCAAAGCGGTACGTCAAGGGAGGTGATGGACTTCAGCTCCTACCTCGACGGCATACCATGACTCTCAAGCATGGATGCAAAGAGCTGCAAAAGGCCGATCACAGCGGGCAAACTAGAAGATGCCCTAGGCCGCTGTGGGAAACGCAAATCACCCGATTTAGATAGTCTACCCTATGAGTTTTACATAGGCATGCCAGACTTGTTCTCTGGCGTCCTCAAAGCGGTCTACTGCAACTGGCAGCAGAACGGGAGGATTCCCAGTTCTGTAGGCAGAGGCATAGTAACTCTGATCAGGAAAGATGAGAACAAGGGGGACGAACTAAGCAATTTCAGGCCCATAACTCTGCTCAACACAGAGATAAAGATTTTGGCCAAGGTGTTAGCAGCGAGGCTGGCGCTTATTGTCGAGAACCTGATAGGAAAGCACAAACGTGTACATGACAACCTCCACCTTATGTGATACATCATAGAGAGGGTAGGGTGTAAACCTGGCTTTGGTGGGGCTCTGATAAATTTAGATCAGTCTAAGGCATTTGATAGGGTCAACCATCAATGCTTGGAAGCGGTTCTCGAGGCAGCTGGCTTCGGACCCATCTTCAGAGGCTGGATCGCTGCCATGCACACCAGCATCTGCTCGGCAGTCAAGATGAATGGCTACCTATCTGAGCCGTTCAAAATCATGCATTCCATCCGTCAGGGGTGCCCTCTCTTCTCCATTCTGTATGTACTGACTCTCGAGCCATTACTGCGGAAGTTAGAGCTGTTGCAAGGCATCCCAATTGAACCAGGACCGCAGAAAACAGCGTTGGCCTATGCCGACGAAATAACCGTAATGGTGTTGAAAACCTCGGATATCGCGGTAATCGGCAACCTATTACAGGAATACGACATGTTGACAGGAGCAAGACTAAACCCAAACAAGTCTGTCGGTTTGCAACTCGGCACATGGAGAGGCAAAGCATGCCTTCCGACAGTGTCGTTGGACGCTGGACGGAAGGACTGGTGAAATTGCTCGGGGCCTGGTTTGGTTCAGACCTCCAGGTGGACAAGAACTGGTTGAGCGGAGGTGGCAAACACCTACATAGTATCCGTTATCTACTACCGCTTGACAGTCGTGCCTTGTCCCCGCGAATATCTCACCAAAATGGAACGCCTACTCTTAAAATTCCTCTGGAAGAAACAGGCTCCATTGGTGAGGAGATCCATCTGCTGTCAACAACCTTCTAACGGAGGGCTGGGCATGCCGTGGCTGATGATGAGCAAACACGTGCTGAGGCTACGCCATCTCCAGGTGTTCCTGACCAGCGAACCGGTGTTGCTGTCGTTTGTGAGATGAGCTCTTCAACATCTCGTCTCACTAATAGAGCTGCAGTCCTGGGTCAAGCGAAGACCGAAAATGGGCGCCTGGCACCTCGAGTGCCTTCAGGCGCTCACAGCCCTCTACCAAGCAGAAACGGCAATCAGCGGAGACTCCACTTCGACATTCTATAGGGGATTAGTGGAGGATAAGTGCGACGACGTTCTCAGGGAAACTCTAGGCATCAAGGAAGACGAACTGACCAATCTGTTCGGGAGGACTTTCCGTCCAGAGCCTATGGATAACTTCCAGAGGTCTCTGGTCTGGCAGTACTACCAAGGGGCTCTACCAGTTCGAGACAAAATCTACAGGCATGGACACCTTGGCAGAGATCCTGCCAAAAGGACCTGTCCAAGATGCGAGCAGAACATCGAAACCGTTCTGCACACAATTGTTCAGTGCCCAGGGGTGACCAACCTGTGGAATTATGTCGAACAGCTACTGTCACGTGTGGGACGCATCCAGTTGTCAGCCAAGTCCATCGTGAGGATCACCCCGCCACCTTCATTTAAGAATGAAGGAGAGGCGGTCTTCTTCTGTCTGGTGGCTATGGTGGATGAGGTTAAAAGGACTGAGGGCAAGCACCTTTCTCTCCGGACAACAACTCATCCCCTTCTTTAAGTACCACTTCAGAAGGAAGGTGAGAGTGGAGAGAGAGGTGCTACACCCCAGTAAATTTTCTGAAAGGTGGGTGAATGTGGCGAAAATGGCCCAGGTGAATGGGCCTTCTCTGTATATAAACCTGTAGGTTGAGGAAGATAAATAGAGGGAAGACGGGAACACCTACAAATGTGTTCCTGGTGTTGAGGGTTGTTCTACCCCCCCCCCCATAATGGGGATTTCAATTGTTTTATTTTTATATAGTTTATTCTTATTTATCATTGTTAAAGATTTTATGTAAAATCCCCGCCGTCATGTCTTGTAATGTTCCATTTGTGTACGCCCCTGTGGCAAATAAAGAAAGATATCTATCTATCTATCTATCTATCTATCTATCTATCTGTTTCTGTCTGTCTATTTATATATCTGTCTAATTGTTTGTTTCTATATCTATATATCTATCCTTCTGTCCATCCATCTGTTTGCCTGCCTCTCTGTCTGTCTATTTTACATTTTAATCTATTTTATTTTGGGTATCACTTTGGTGGCAGCCTTATATATGTCAAAATATTCATGTTTTCATGTTTGTTTTTTCCTTTATAAATCTAAAATTAAATGCTTACTATCTTTCTGTTCACTTGAGTATTCTGTACATTGTGCTAGGAAGAATCTTTTTGAGGTTTTCCCCCATTATGAAAGAAAACATGATATTAAAGATTACTTTTTAATGGTGCAATTTAGGTTTCAAGATTGCTATTTCAGCTTGGAGATTCCATAAAAAGGGAATCTAATATCTTAAAGCATATTTACTGAACTAAATATACTTTGAGGAATTAAATCTTCTCAATTTAATCCCCACAACAGGATACTAATATGGTAAAAAGATTTTATTTTACATTCATTTATTCTTATATTATTTTACTGATTTCAGTCATTAGACTACGGTCATGGTGGGGCTCTTTCTTAATCTTTTGATACTGAACCACCCAAAATTGCTCCTGGTTTTTTCTTACAAAACTTTGTTTTAAAGTTTTTATCATTATCACCATCTTGACTTTTCCATATTACATGCTACCATCTTACGAGATAGGATATATTAAACAATGTAGCCCAAGAAACATTATGTCCAGAACTGGATTAACTAATATCTAAAATAAGCCCATTTCAGTATTAGGGAAGAGGGACACATTTTTATTTAAATTAACCTCAAATTATTTTCTAATGAAATACACTACCTAGGTGTTTCAATTAATTTTGGAAATCATAAAAAATTAAGAGGAATTTAATAGAATAATTAACCTTTTCATTATTAAATTGATCTTTAGAATATTAACACATTTTCTTTAAAATAATTTTGATGTAAGTTTTTAATATAAATATGAATATTTTTTATGGGGCTGTTTGTGTCACAAAACTAGGGCAATTTCAGGCTGTTTTGTACCAAAAGGATTAATTGTATTTGACGTTCTCAGAAAAATCTTTCTTGTAAACTTTATATATGGTGGCACACTAATCCTTCAAGTGGTTAGGGCCTCAAAAAGACTTAACCTGGCCCTGACTATATTTGATAAAAAGATGCATGATTGTAGCTGCAAATGCTTTAATTATAGAACTACATGATCAGACTGATCTGGATCTAGATAAAAAGTAAAGATGTGAGTAATAGGGAATTATTTCACAGGAAATAACTTAGCTCCTGCAAAAGTCTAACGCTTTTTATTATGCTTGTTCTTTATAGTAATAAGATTTGGACACAGCATGGCCTAATGGTTAAAAATTTCACTTCGCAATTTTTAGGTTCCTGATTCAACCCCACTGTGTGGCATCTACCATAGGTTCAAGTTGATCTATGCCTTGTGAGCAAAATTGGATAGACACAGCTGTATGGAAGCCTATTAGATGGACTGTACCTGTGATTTAAAGGGCTAGCCTTGTCAAACACTGTATCATGCTGAATCCTCGAGAGAATTACTTTAAAGTTACACATGCCTGTGGAATGTTCGGCCTTGTGCATGTTAATTTCATGAGCAGGATATTCAGTTGATCAAACAAGTGAAACACTCACCATTAAAATTGACGGTCCATTCCAGCAATTAGTAAAAGGTGAAACTTTAAGATGTAAATGAAGCATGGTAGGGGGTAAAGCTGTAGCTTTGATGAATAAGTGTTTAAGTTTAATATACAACTTTATAAAAAGGAAAACTGCCAATGGATAGTGTCAGAAACTATCACAACATTTATGTTCTGAGACAAAATGTTCTTAGTCGTTTAATAAAATGCACTTAGTATTCTCTGTGATGTGGTTGGTGTTGGGGAAGGTATCCAGTTAGAAACCATGCATAGAAAGGAATGTATTTAAGCAAAATGTGATCACTTGACCCATCTAGAATGTCATTATCTCTGATAAAGCATTGGCTTGGTCTGTAATGATCTGTCCAACCCAATGCCAGCATAAAAGATTAGACATAAAATGGTGTTTATGATATTATCATTGTCAGAGGATGATGGACAGTGCTCATGAGCCTTTTCATGGCCTTATATATATATATACCTCTACCTATATACACACACATACACCATTATCATTTTACATCTGTTTTTCCATGCTGGCATGAGTTAATTTATATATATATGTATATGTGTGCATGTGTGTGTGTGTGTGTGTGTAGATTTTTAACCATGCAATAAAATAAATATACCACAAGATCTTTGTACAATCTGAAAGCCAGAATGTATTTAATGTCATTATGAGTTATTTTCTTGTCTCTGTTCAAGGACCCAAAGATAATTTTGAAACCATCGACCCTACATAATTTTTTGTCTTCTATAAAGTACTTATTTTGCTGTCAGAAAAGTCTTATATCTTGCATGACTCTGTTTATTCACTAAGAAATAAACATACATTTCCACATATGTCTATGTATCATTGCTTGTCTAGAATTGCACTCACAGAAATATGGGCCATTAATAGAACTTGCAGTGTATAACATTAAATATATATATCAGGATTTTATTTTTTGTTTTAATGTGAAATCTGAACAAATGCTGCCAAAAATTATTTAGGCATAATAATAGATTTATCAGTTAAAGAACTGAAATCTTTCATACTGACGCAATGAAGTATAACACAAATATATAAAATGATATTTAAGTAATTTTAATAGCATGTATGTAAGCAACCATAAGGCATATTGACTAAACCTCACAATGATTTTTTTTTTTGGGGGGGGGGGGGGGGGGGATGCGGTGAAGAAGAAAAACTTTTATTTACATAAATATTTCAGATAATAAACAGGAGAAAAAGCGATGTATCTTAGCTGCACTGTGCAGACAAGATAGCAAAAGTATTGCTGCAGAGAACAGCCACTGGTACTTGCTACATCAGCCACTCTTGTGGGATGGGGGATCCTTATTGCTGATTGTCAATTTCCTCGCTCTCCAACACCTGTCTGGTAAAAGTGTCTGGAACAAAAATAAATGAATAAATAATAAGATAGGAAACAAATCTACATACAAAAGAAAAATTTAACCCTTTTATTACTATATTTCTAATGAAATACTTTGTATGTTAATCAATGTATGAAGAATTTATTAAAATTATGATTTCATTAAGATTGTATTCGTAAAATAACAAAATGTTCTTATATAAAATTAGGTTGGAAGATTATAATTTAAGTAGGAATCCTATAATGGTTTTATTTTATGGATGGTTTTGTTTTATGGAAAATAAAGGCAGTTTTGGGTTGTTTGGTACCAAAAAGCTTAAACCCCCCCTGTCAGCCCTAATTGAGCAATCAAAGGTGTTCAAATCATGATAACCCAGTCATTGTTTAAGTTAATATTCGTTCAGAATATTAGCACCAATGGAATCTTAGCACCAATGTAAATCAGAGATACTATAAAATGAAATGGAAAAATAAAGCAGTTAACCCTTCCTTTACTTTATTTTTAATAAAAGACACTACCTATGGTTTTCAAGTCATTTTGAAAATAATTATGAATTTGAAAGGATTTAGTAGTATAACTAACTTCCTCATTACTATGCTGGTGTTTGGGACATAAAGGTTCTTATATAAAATTTCAACCAAAGGATTTTACATAAATATAGACTCTTTATAATGAAGTTTTGTATTGCAGAAATAGAGGCAGCTTCAGGTTCTTTGGAACTGAAAGAGTTAAAATCAGTTATTGGTATGGATTTAATGTGGCAGTTGTATGAGAACGTAACCCAGCCTCATGATATCTGTATCAGAATATTTAGGTACTAAACCATTTTGTTACCATATTTCTAATGAAATACACTGTCTATAAATTTGAAATTTTGAAAATATTTGAGAATTTGTAGTGATTTAGTAATATATATATTTTCCATGATTGCATGGTTGAGAGGCCTGTCCCATTATGAGAGCAGACAGGTCAGATGACCACATTTTGTTAATAAGCTCCACGTTTTGGCTTGGACAATACAGCTTGATGTCCTTCCTAGTACCAGTCACTTTACAGCATGCACTGGGAGTTTTTGTTGTAACTCCAGCCATTACAACCTTACAAGATGGATTGGGGATTTTTTTGTCATGGCACCAGCACTACCACCTTACAGGATGGACTGGGTACATTTTAATAGGGAAATGGCATTATCACCTTACAGGATGGACTAGGTACTTTTTATTGTGGCACCTACCACTTCACAAATTGGGTTGGGTGCATTTTATCATGGCATAAGCACTACCGCATTACAACACCAGGGTACTCAGTGTGCTCTTTGTCAAGTTGAAGTGGCATTGATGTGAGTGGGGAGGGGTGTATAAATGAAAGGAGTTAAGCTTTTATGCTACTTATCAATGGTGATGGGGAGAGGAAGTGACATGTCATGGGAGTAACCTGGAAGCAATTGGGTGTGCTTGGCTCTTAATATTGGTCTGGGTTGGATGGGAAAGGTGAGCCAAGAATGTTGGACAGGGAAGGTGTGAAACAAAACTACCTATTTAAAAGGGCTCCTATTTAAATTAACCTTCAAACATGAAAATTATTTGTTATAGACACAACCCTATTAATAAACCATTTAATAACTTTAGGAAATCCTTTCAAATTCTTTATTAATAAATCAAAATAAATTGTATTTCATTAAAGATACTGCCTGGAAAAACCTAGGGCAATTTCAGGCCATTTGGTATTTAAAGGTTAAAGTAATATAAAATGTTAACATTTTATATTGCATTAAAGATACAAGGGGATACTAAATCAATAAATAGCTTCTATTGATACATTTAACGTCTGTTGAAGGAGTTAATTGCTTTAAAATGTGTACAATAGTATTTCACTTCTACTAAATCTATTTCTGCAAACAGCAGTAGCACATAGATATAAGCCAGTAGTATAAGTTAATGTTATACTCTGACATAGACAATTTTTCATGTCGATGTGAAGAATTCTCTCATTTAGCCTCAATATCTTAGCTGGTATCTACCTACTGGTCTTTTTATTTGTTTTTGTTGCTATTGCTTAACCCTGTGAGCAGAACGATGGTCAAAGGCATTTCAACTTTAATTATCCCATCATAGTAGAATTAAGGCCCATCTAATGAGTTCATTTCTTATTTAACCCTTTCATTACTATACTTCTAAAGAAAAACACTACTTATGATTTTTAAATCATTTTGAAATCATAAAAGAATTAGAGTAATTTGATAAAATATCTAACTTTTTTTTATTATTAGGTAAGTGTTTGGAACATAACGTCTCAAATGTTCTCACATAAAATTGTGATGGAAAGGTTTTAGATAAATATAAACATTTTGAAATAAACAACTTAATACAATAGAATCATGGGTGGTTTCATGCTATTTGGTGCCAAAAAAGTTAAGATGTTAAGGTGTGAATTAGAGGACCTTTGACTGCTATTTTTAATCTGTTAAGTGACCATATAAAAACTTCCTGGCTATCTGTTTAACTCTTAACATCCTGTACTGCATGAAATTACATTAGCAAACCATTCTAAAAAAAGTATGAAACAGCATGATGTCTGCATCACATTAAAAATCAAAGTCATTGTTCTAATACTGCAAATTTTCACAATATATCTACTAGTAAATATACTTTAGTAATAAGTACTTTTGTTGTAATGGTAGCAGAAAGGTGTTCAAGAGAGATTCACAACGGTACAATTAATAAAAGTAGCAATTCGATGTTGGACTGATATGTTAGTAGCGATTACTACTTCAGAAAAACAGAGATGCAATAATGATGTTCATATTCCATGGTAGCAGAAAAGATTAGAAGGCATATTTCAAAACATAATAAAGATTTATTTTCTTCTTCAATTTAATACAAGTACAAGGCGAGTGAAGAGCTGCAAACATATCGCATAATCAAGTTGAACGATAAATGTAATTCTCCGCAGAGTTATATATCAAGATTACCCTCGGCTTTAGAGGGCAAGATCAAGAAAATCAGGAAGCGAGTTATGCAGTACTGCTCAGTAGAAGATGCCAAACGTAATTGCGGGAGAATTGATAATTAAGCACGAAATTGACTGCTGGGTAGAAGTTGTTATTAGAATTCTTACGCCATCAACCCTAAGTGCTGGCGACTGACCAAGCACAGCCAAATTACTCCACTGCAATAAAGTAGCACTATTGCTTGCTACAATACTATAAATACTTGAATTAAGAAATCTATTTTAGATATTTTGTGCTAAATCATTAGAGGTTGTTAAGAGTTAATCAATAGCAAGGTAATAAGAAAAAGCAGATAACAATTTCAGGGTTGTACTTGTATGGCAAGTCGTATTGAAACTAGAACTATTACACAATGCAAGGGTCAGTTTAGTTATTTAAGAACAACAAAACAAAGACTGTTATATTAACTTTTTTATATTTCTTAAAAGTACTGTCCACTAAGAAGTATAAAAAAGTTTTGTTGCTCATCGGCAACCTGATCCATCACACCATCTTCTCTGAAAATGCTACACTAATGAGATTATATTTTGCTCTTTGTCTTGTTGTTTGACAGTAACTTTACTAAACTAAAGATCAGTAAGTCGTCAGAATGTAGGCACTAACTTTTTTAACTACTCTGATACCATCCCACTCAAAACTGCCTCTGGTTCTATGTTATAAAAATCATCCATTTAACTCTTAATATCTTGCATCACATGAAACCATACTAGCAAGACATTCATAAAAAGTACCAACAAGCATTATGTCTGCTTCACTTTAAAAATTAAAGTTTTTACTCTAACACTGCAGATACTTACAAGGATCACTCCACTAGTATAGATACTAAAACATTTGGATTAACATGTGTTTTCACTAAATTATTATAGAGTGTTAAGAGTAAAAAGTTTCTATTTAAATCAAAACCTACCAACACAATTTTACCTTTGTTAACATGTTACAAATTCTACCTTAATAAGGAAATATATAATTAACAACTTTAGTAAATTCCTCCAAATTCTTCAATAATTAATCCAAATAGTGTGTATTTCATTAGAAATATGGTAACAGAGGAGTTAAACTTTTTATATTACCTTATTTTATAACCATTTGCTATTGCTGTCAGGATAGGATGTTTATTTGTTGTTGTTGTTGCTGTTAGAAGTGAATAACCATCACAATGCTAAAACTTCCATTATAAGAAAGACTACAGTTGATAAACAGATAAGAAAATTTTAGCAATATTAGTTCTGACCTACACCACACTGACTGTTCTAATTTAAACTACAAACGAGAGAGACAGGGAAGCTGGCTGTTCTATATTAAACTATATACACTATAGAGAAACACTAGCAACTACAATATACAATATAGACGGACTGATTATTCTATATTTTCCTCAGTTTGTCTCTCACTTTCTGTTCTACCCTGCCTTCTTTCTTCTTCACCTACTCCCTTCCTCCATCTTATTTTCTGCTTTATATTTTATTTATCTAACACTTGTAACATCAAACCACCTGAAGGCATCCCTGGTTTTATGACACAAACTTGTTTATTTCAAATTGTTTATATTTAACTAAAGACCTTCCACCATAATTTTATGTAAGAACCTTGTTATGTTCCCAAAGCTAGCTTAATAATGAGCGAGTTAGTTATATTGCTAAGTATTTCCAAATTCTTCATTATTTTTGAAATGATTTGAAATATATAAGTAGCGTCTTGTATTAGAAATTTGGTAAGGAATGGGTTAAATTTTTTTCTCTCTTTTCTCACTCATCAACATCAGTACCCGCCATCTCCTGTCCCTACTAATATCCTTTCTCTTGCATCTATCCTCACCCTGTTCTGTTAATCTGTTATTGAGTAATGATAGCCACTACACACTCTTCAAATAAATTTACCAGAGATCCTAGCTGGACACCCATCCATCCTTACTTAGCTCTTCCTGGTATTTATGCAAGGAAAAACTTGTTTGAGGTAAAAAGAAAACACCTACCAGTTTGTTTTGTTTTGACATATATTTTTTATATATTATATTTCTATATAAAGATATACAGACACAATATCAAGAGAGACACTGACTTACCTATATGAAATTATATATGTAGACACTACCAGGTCTTTATGCGATATCAACCACCACCATCACCACCTCTTAGTTATTTTTACCATCACTACATCCACTCCCTTCAACTCCTGACACATATATGAGCACCCCTTCCATACACCATTGGCCGGGGCCTAGAAGACTCTTCAGTTGTGTCAAAAGTGCAAGAACCTTTTTAGAATGCTCTCAGGTCCCAGTGGATAGAATTAAAAAAAGCATTATCCTTCAGCTTGTCAGGCAATGAGACCTGGGTCTGTAGCTAAATGAGCTGGGTTGCCACTGGAGAAAGTATCACTTGTTGCATTCCATATGAAGTTCACAGTGGATCCACAGCAGCATTTGAGTTGCTTAGAGATCTGGGAGCCAAGCCTCAGGGAAACACCCATGCATAGGTTGTTGCTGTACAGCTAAGTAACAGTTGACAGTGAGGATACATAATTTAGCTAGGCACTGTAATAGGGCTGTGAGGTGGTGGGGGAATATGCCAGACAGTGCTGGTCAAGCAGGTGCACAAGGTTGTTTGAAACTTTGTCATTACAACAGAATTACATTGAATCCATTTTCCTTGGTTACAATATAGAGACTCAATATGTGGATGCATCATGACTGAATGTTTAAGATATTAAATTCACAATTATATGGTCCCAAGTTCGATTCCACGGAATGGCATCTTGGTGTTATTTACCTTAGTTTCAGATTGATCCATCCTTTGTGAGTGAAACTGAGTAGACAGACACTATTTGGGAGCCCATTGGATGACTGTACCTGTCATTCAAAGGGTGAACCTTGTCACACACTGTGTCATTCTGAATCTCTCTTACATTAAGAGTACATGTGTTTGTGGAATGCTCAGCTTCATTTTATGAGCAGGCTCTTCCATTGATCAAACAATGGGAATATACAATATAGAAACACTGATTGTTTTATATTAAACCTTTCTTAACTGCATTCTGAATCAAACACACTGTATTTCAATTAGTTACTGAAGAATTTGGTGGGATTTACTAAAATCATTAATAATTCCATTACTAAGATAGGAACTTAACATCTGGTTCTTATATAAAATTATGTTGGAAGGTTTTCATTTAACCTTTTAGCATATACATAACTTTATATTTGCTTTCATATTTTCACGGTAAAGGCTTTACCTCATATGATTATCTTACATAATATCGAATCTGTGAGATTTTGATATTATTTGTTTTGAGAACAATACCTTAACATCAGTATGAGTGGTTAGTTATGGCCAGTTTGAATAGAAAGAGGTGAGAGCGTTCTAGCCGGATATGGCTGGTTTAAATGCTAAAGGGTTAAATAAAAATCTTTTAAAATGGGTGATTTTGTTTCATAGTACCTGAGCCAGTTTTAGGCTGGTTGGTATCAAAATACAATGTAGAGGGACACTGACTACTGTAAAGTGAAATTCAATAATATATTGCATCTCTCTCAATTTCAGTATCTGCTCTAATGAACTACTGTAAACATTGACAGCAACTGTATTTAATTGAGTGATGTTAGAACTTCAGTAGTATAAAGTGCATGCCATTTATAGCATCTGTAAATAGGAATATTTTCATTGAAAACAGTTGTTGAGATTTCTATGAGATTCCACTGCTTGTTATATTATTTTCTTGTACTTTCTCTTTATTCTTGTTGTTGCTCCTATAACATTTCCTCATGTATGTTTACATCAATTGGCAAATAGAGTTGATAGAATCACAACATTTCTTTTGAAACTTGAATAAAAGAATCTATCCGCACACATAATCGGCTAAAATAGAATAAGTTTTGCATAATAGAATTTTTAAATTTCTCAATGTTCAACATTGTTATTTTGAAAAGAAGCAATATTTTGTAGTCTTTGTGATTGTGATAGATATTTGCAAAATGAATAAATTAATCATAATGGATGTTTAAGAAACATAACAATCAGTGTTTATATAAATTGCCGTATTAAACATTACTTCAAATCAATATTAATGCAACAGACATTTTCATACAAGGTGGTATTTTTTCTCTTTCTGTTAAGAAAATGACTAAAAATTAAGGAAAACTTCAGATAATTTTAGTAACAAATCATGTAATAATTTAACGATAAATATATTGGATATTCTAACAACACACATTGATCTTTTATTGGAAATATTTTTAAACCAGGTGTAGGTATGACAAAGGAGATTGCTTTGCAACTATGTGGCTCTGGGTTTAGTCCTACTGTGCAGCACCTTGTCCACGTAGCGTTGGGTTGACCAATGCCCTATGAATGAAATTTGGTAGATGGAAACTGCAGAAGCCCATTATATATATATATATATATATATTGAAAAATTTAAAAATTCAGTTATATATATACGCGTGTGTGTCTTAACATTCGTGTCTGTGTTTATATCCTGTGACCTAGTAGTTCATCAAAAAGCGATTGATAAAATAAATGCCAAACTAAAAAAAAATAAGTAATGGCATTGATATGATTGACTAAATTAAGGCAGTGTCCTAGAATGGCCACAATCTAATGACTGAAATTATAAAAAGAATGAAAGAAAACCTATGAGATGTGAATCCTTACTGTCACCTTTATCAACATCCACATTATCATCAGTATCGAAATCATCATTATCAAGATCATCACTATCATCATTATCATTATTGATTTCCTAATCATTGTCAGCCCAGTGATTGTTGTTTTTGTTGTTATCATGCTTCTTCACTGAAGGTTTTTTATGAAAGGTTGAACTGCTAACATTTTAAAATCCTTCTCCCACTAAATTACTTCCTATGAAGTATCATTCTTAGGATCATTTTCACAATATGCAGTTGCATATGTAGTATGCATGAACAGTCTGTTAGTGAAATTACGCAGATGTCTACCTTTAATATAGTTCCTAGAACAATTCAGCATAACACAGTTAGAGACAAGGCTGGCCCCCTTTTAATTACAGCTACAATACATTTATGATAGGTCTTTTGCTCCAGGACTACTGGCAGTGAAATTCATCACTTCACTATCGTGAGGTGAACATTCTCACATTCTAATATCTAAGCCACACAGTGTTTGATGTGGACACATTTCACATATACAGTTAAAATATTTTATATTCACTGTTGAATCTCTGACAACTGTTTACTGTATATAATTGAATGGAATGCTACCTACAAGCATATTTACTAAAGTGTTGAATATATAAAATCATATTTAATTGTCATAGTATAATATTTCATACTGCCAGTCTGTGGTAAGTGATTGATTCAGTTTTATCTAAGGCTTCAGCAGTACTTTCACAATTATGTTAGTTCAGTTAACCCTGTTAAAACCAAGCAACTCAAAACTTCTGCTGGTTCTATCATATAAAACCACCCCATTTTAAAATGTCATTATTAACTAGGGTGATGGATTACCAGTTTCAGTAGTATCAGACAAAATGCTTTGTGGTATCTACTTACAACTTTCTACATTCTGTGTTCAAATCCTGCTGAGGTCAACTTTGTTTTTCATCCTTTTGGGGTGGATAAAATAAAGTACTAGTCAAATACTGTGGTTGATTTTATCAACTTTGCCCTTCCCCTAAAATTTGGTGATTTTGTACCTAAATCGAAAATGAATAATTAAACTAAAACTGCCCATTATAATTTTATCTCAGAATATTTAGGTAAATTATATTCTCTTACAACAAATCTTTTTTTATTTTCAAAATATATTAGAAAACATAGGTGGTATACCTTCTCAGGTAGGCAGCAAATTGGCAGAGTTATTAGGTCAGATAGAATGCTGTACAGTATTCATTTTATATCTCGGCAATCAAATCTCGCTAAGGTTAAGTTTGTTCAATATATCAACAAAAAGATACCAGTCCAGTCCAGTACTGGGATCAATTCTTTCTCTATCCTTTCTCTCACTCTCTCCCTATCTTTCTCCTGAAGAATCAGCTGTGTTCAAACCTGTAAATGGATAAACTCCACCATGTTTACAATACTCAAGACATTGTAACAGTGGCCCTGCAACTCTATCATGTTTTTACAGGACCATGGATGGATATCTCCTCAGAAATATTGTAATGAATGGTTTAAAGTATGACTTAGTCGCTGGAGGTTCGTAAGACCAGAATGTATCCTGTTTCATGGGCATTAAGCCACTAAGAGGAGATGTTACTCAATTGCAGGGTTAACCCCACCAGCTATTGCTGGTATTCATTTATTTAGTTGAGTAGATTGGAGCAACATGAAATAATGTGTCTTACTCAAGGACACAATGCACTGCCTGGGTTGAACATCTAACTTATGATCTTATAATTGTGAGCCCAACATCATAACCATTAAATCGTGTGCCTTGACTTCATAAACGTGTAGGTGACATAGATTACATCACAAGTGTAAATATGCTATTGTTTAATTTCAGGTGAGATCTAATCTAGAAGACCTATTATGATAAAAGTTGTTTCAGATGTGACCCACCTCACTTGTCTATCAGGGTCTATATTATCCAATGTTTCCTTCTTTATTTGAAAGAAATTTACCTGTTCGTTGATGTAAATAAAGTTGTGAATGAAGCAGGGGACATAAAGTAATATATTAACATGACAATATTTGGAGACAGTGAGGAAATTCCTTCTTGGTTGTTAGGTTTACTAGAAATAGCAGCCAAATCTGCCTTAATTACCATATTTCTAATGAGAATATACTACCATTGTATTTTAATTATCAGAGTGATCAAGTATTATAAGAGGTTAATTGAAATAACTAACATTCAACATAATAATAAAAGTCATAATAGTAAAAATCTAAATGAGATTTCAATCAAAGATTTGAATATAAATTTGAACACTTTAAATGAGGTGGTTTTGGTTGGGTTGGTGTTTAAAGGGTTAAATCACACTCTACTATCTTTAACAGAAAAGACAAATTAGACAATGGTTGAAGTTTAATGACTGAAACAAATAAAACAATAAAACAATATAGATAATAAAAATAAAAACTATTTTGTAGTGCTGGTGACATGATAAAATGCACCCAGTCCACCCTGACAGATGATTGTAGTGGTGCCATGAGAAAATAAATCCAATAGCCTTTATGAAGTGGTTGGCATTAGGAAAGTCATCCAGCCATAGAAGTGAAGCCAAAATTGGATGTATGAACAAGTGACAGTCATCTAAGCATGGAAAATAGTCATAAAACAGCGATGATGATGATGATGATGATGATGATTGAATGTTTCTGTAGCTATTTGATATTTACCAAATGTTAATTGGTAATTTAGTTTCCATTGATTTCTTTTGTTTCAAGTTGTTTTTACTCTTTTTATATCTTGCTGATTGAGTAATTTTGAGTTACAAATGCAATGCATTTAGAGTTAATTATCTTTCGCTATCTGTTTTATAGTTAAAATTTAATTAACTTGAAACATTAACTAAAATCTATTATTATTTAGAATTAATTTTACAAAAGCATTGCTGAAAATTTAAACTTCGATACAGTTATATCTTAACATTAAGACATTTTGGTAAAAGAAAGTAAAAGAACAAAAGAAAAATATTATAAAGATTTCTTTCCTTCTATGGAAATTATCACAACTTTTACACATTTTTTCCCAATTGAGTAAACATGTCTCCATTTAGATTTTCATTCAAGAAATTGTGTAAATTCAATTTTCTCTTCTCTTTGCCATTAAAGAGCGCATGTGACAAAAGCCTTCTGCTTCAGCACTTATTAAAAACACTTGAGAAAATGGCATTCATACAGCTTGAAGAAGATCTCATTCTGACTCTGTTTAAGCTATCTCTAGAGAAATTCTTATCTTTCACGTGAATTCATCGTAGAAAATAGACATTTAGTCTTCATTATATATGTTTGGATTTAAGGGAAAGTAGCTAATCAGTTGAGTAATATCAAGATTTAATGTGTGAATGTATGTGTGTGCATGTGTTTATATGAATGAATATATGTGTGTGTATGTAAGTTCATGTATGTGCATTGGGTGCATGTCTTAGTGTCTGCATGTGTACATGTGTAATGCATATAGGAGTGCAGGTGTCTGCATTTAATTCTGTTGTTCAAGGAACACAAATTTGTAATTAGTAGAATTCAAGATTTTCTCATTCAGAGAAGTAGAGAGATAAATTTTGAAATATCTCAACTGGGTATACATGCATGTGTATGTGAGAGTGAACGCACACATGTGTGTGTTTCTATGTCAATTTGTGTATGTATGTGTATATTTGTGTATGTTATCAGCTTTGTTGATAGCATATGTTGTCAACAAGAGAAGTCATTATTGGACTGACATTGCCTCATGTACTAACATTATTTGAGGAACAAGACACTGAAGAAGCTACTATGAAGTTTTTCATCCTACTAGAAACAGCACATAAATTTCCTGCAAATTACACCTTGGGTAAAGTAAAGTCGTTGGGCACTTTCCTGACATGCAGCATATCTTGGGCATACATGGTTGATCTCATCCTTCACCAACTCTGAACACAATTGATTTCTTTCAGAGAAGGAGAGAGAGGGGGATATAGAAGAAGAATTGACCACAAATTGGATGGTATTTATTTATTGACCTCAAAAGGATGAATGACAAAGTTGACCATGGCACTCAGAGCAGAGTGAGTCAGGACAAATACCAGGGCATTTTTAATCCGATATGCTAATGACTCTGCCCAGGGGGAACTGGGTGAGCAGCATTAACTCTGGCAGTGAGGCTTGGATAGGAGGGAGATAACGTTGGAGACAGGCTGGCTGTTGTGGGAGTGGTAGGATGACTAAAGGGGTGAACAGGAGAAATTCTGTTCTAATCTGATGATGGCGATGAGATTGGTGAGGTTTGGGAAGCAAGTTATGTGACAACAGTAGTGGAAAACTGGAGGATGAAGGTTGATACATTGTTACAAAATTGTTTCACCACACAGGTCTTCTGGTCATTCATATAATGACCCTATAATCTGAATAATTTAGATTTAAATTACTCTATTACATGTTCCAACCAGCAGACTGAGGCCATAGTGATGCACCACCAATAATACTACCCTTTCTACAGCCAGCTTTCTTTGGTTGGCCAATGATGCAAAAGGGAGTTTGTTGCTGCCACCCTTATTTGTAATTTGCCTTGTGCTGTGGGTTCATCTGCAATCTTGGTCAGCAGGATGTCCAGGTGTCTCTGGAAAATATCTATATGCACACCATGTTTGTGGGTTGATAGTGGAGGGCTTGAATCTTACCTGTATTAAATTGCATATTGCCCATTCATATATGGCATCTAAATCATGTAAGATAGTAGCATCAGTCAGTTTCTTGATTGCCTGAGCTACTTTCGTGTCATCAACATAGCTTGTGAGGGAGGCTGTCCGATAATTTTCAGTTAGTGCCATGCATATTGCTTGATTGCTTCTGGCTACTAGGTCTCTTAAGTAGGGGATCTTACATATGTTGGTCAGTTTTACAAAGCTTCTGACATTTAGCAGTAGCATTGGTGTGACATTTTGGGTGTCAGTGGTGGCTACTGATATGACATTTGTGTGGGTATCAGTGATGGCCACCCTGAGTCCTTTATTTGTGGTGGTAGCGAATGTTGGTGTGACTAACTTTGGCTTTGAATTTGATGTAACGAAGCCAGCTGTCTCACAATCTTTTCTGCCATCTTTAAAAATGGTGGCATTGTTTTTTTTTGTTGTTGTCTCTTTGCTGACTAACAATGTTTAATCTAACCAGGCCACTGTGTGGCTGATGGGGTATATGGTCATATAATAGGAATGTATTCAAGGACTGCACAGAAGTAAAAGTTGGGGGCAAGCTAAAACAGAGAAATGAATTCATCGATAATTACTTATTGTTATGTTTGTTTTTTGTCTCTTTTTCCTTTTTTGTTTTGGTGAAATTGAAATGGTAAACAAAAAAGAATTGTAATAGAATTTAGTAAATGAGTGGTGACAAGTAATTGCTTCTCCTGAATAGCTTTCACTGCATAAGTAGCACTCCAAACCACCTTCATTTGACTTACTGGACTCCTCACCTAAAAGACTATATATATATCATCATCATCATCATTTTATGTCTGCTTTTCCATGCTTGCAAGGGTGGGACAGGTCATATTCAGCACATCAATTCTTCACTTGTTACGGTCCTTCATCATCTTCTCTGTGAGCTTCAGTGATCTGAGGTCGGCTTTCACCACCTCTGCCCATGTTTTTCATGGTCTTCCTCTACTAAGTCTTGCTTCCACTGGGATTTCTTGGCACTTCTTTACCCAGCGGTCATCCTCCATGTGCATTACATGTCCATACCATCGCATTCTTGTCTCCCGCACAGTACAACTTATCCCTCTTATACACAGTTTGTCCCTCAACTCATCTATGCTTGGTCGTTCATGCACATTGACATTGCACATCCAATGGAGCATGCTTGCTTCATTTCTCTCCAGCCGTCGCATATCCTCTGCAGTTGCTGCCCATGTCTCACTACCATGCAGTGTAGCGCATCTCACACAGGCATCATATAACCGTCCTTTCGTACGCAGGGAGAAACCCTTCTTTGTCAACAGAGGAAGCAGCTCCCTAAACTTCTTCCAACCCGTTCTTATTCTAGATACTATGGCCTTAGAACACCCCCTTCCTATGCTAATCTGATCACCTAGGTACTGGAAGCTATCAACCACTTCTATAGAACCCACCTACATTTGAATAATGTGTCTATCACTACGACTTCTACAGTCAAATTTCCCTGTGCATCTACTGCATATGTAGTTTTCCCTACTTGTTAGTTGCCTGCTATCCCACTACATCTCTTGTGCACCAAGATCTGCATTGTGTGCATTTTATAGAATTTATGCCAGTTCCTTTCCCACATATCGAACATGGCCATTTCTCTGACGGAATCAGAGTTTGGTCCTCTTTTCTACTTATCAACACTTTTGTCTTAGCTAGGTTCACTCTCAGACCTCTTGATTGCAACTACTTTTTCCATAGCCAGAATTTATTCTCTAGCTCCTCTACTGATTCTGCTATAAGAACCACATCGTCAGCATAGAGAAGTTCTCATGGGCAGCCAGTCTTAAACTCCTCTGTTATAGCTTGGAGGACTATAATGAACAAGAGCGGGCTGAGGACCGAACCCTGATGTACTCCTACTTGTATCTGGACTTCCTCACTAAACTCCATTCCTACTCTCACTTTACTGACAGCACCCATGTACATAGCTTTCACTGTACTCACAAGCCATTCCTCTACACCTAGTTTCCTTAGGGACCACCAGATGACAGATCAGAGTACCCTATCAAAGGCCTTCTCTAAGTCAGCAAAAGCTAAGTATAGTGGCTTATTCTTCTCTAAGAATCTCTCTTGTAGTTGTCTCTTCCCAGGCACAAAACCAAACTGCATCTCATCTAGTTTGACTCTTTCTCTAATTAGTTGCGCTAATATTCTTTCTGCCACTTCATAACCTGATCCATCAGTTTTATACCCCTATAATTGCTCCTCTCCAGAGCATCCCCTTTACCGTTGTAACAATTTATGAGAATACTGCTGCACCAGTCTTTAGGTATGACTCCACCATATATAGCTTGATTGATGATGCATTCAACCAGTTTAGTACCTACTTCTCCTGATGCCTTCAGCATCTCAGCAACTATTCCTGAGATGCTGATATATATATATATATATATATATATATATATATATATATATATATATATATATATATATATATATATATATATAGTAGTATTTGCCTAAAGGATAATATATACTATTGGATGTAATTTACCTACAGGAATATATATATCATTGCGTGGAATTTACCTAAAAGAATATATAATATATTGTTATACTTCGGGAGGGTCATGTTACCAATAAGAAAGACACGCACCAGTTGCTTTCACTTCAATTTATTATAATAAATTTATAAATTTCTGGTTGGTTGGTTGGTTCCACAACCAGATAGTTGTTTATATATTGTCAAAGTTCTTTCGTCACACATTCTGTGACCTCTTCAGTGACTGTGGATTCTTTTCTTTGTTTTTGTGTCTCTCCTTTGTTCTGTCCTACGCCATTTTATTTCTGTGTGTGTGTTGTGTGCTCAGTCTGCGCATGCGCCACATCCGGGTGTCTGTGTGTGTTTATATTCGTTTATTTATTTGTTTATTTACATGTTACCGGTTGGTTGTTTGTTCTATGTGCGTGTGTGTTTTCATTTTGTCTTTAATTGTAAGTTGTGATGTTGCTGTTCCACTCATACAATTTCAGATAAAGAATCTAGCCAAACAAATTCAAAATATATAATATATATGTAGTGAATCTAAGCAGTATGATTTGAACATTTGTCCCCAAGTTAAATAGGTCATTGCAACCACACACGTTGACCTTTTGGCCTCAAAGATATTTATTCCTTTATCTTGGGGCTTGTGTCACCAAATTGTCTAGAGCAAAGGTTCTCTTTGCCACTCGAAAGCACGAAACGCCCCCCTACCCTATTTTTCCATTTTTCAATATACTACTGATTTTGATATCAGTAGATTACTGGGCCAAATCAAATTATCTTAGAATCTTTAAACAATACTCGTACGAATTAAATACAAAAAAGTTTCAGTCCAAAACAAAAGCAAACTATTTCAAATTATATATTTAAAAAAAAAAAAAAAAGATTTGATCTCAGTCGAAAAAGCTTTTTTTTTTAAATTCTATATTTCACTGTTAGCTGTTGTAATATTTTGAGTGGATAGACAATTCTACAATTGAAACTGTAAAGTCAAAATACAAAAGATGCAAAATATGAAGAATTTCTTACCTTTCTCTGAAATCACAAACTCAGGGGAAAAATAGTACCTTGCAAAATAAAATACCTCGTAGCAAAATAAAATACTTAGTAGCAACGAATGAACTGAGAAGCTTGGTGACAGTGAGAAAACCATATCTGTGTCGCTTACATATATACATAGATAGATACACACACATAAACGCGCACGCACGCACACACGCACATACACACACACATATATACACACACATATATACACACACACATACATACACACAGAAACTTGTGTGTGTGTGTGTGCCTTGGTTTTGGTACAGAAAGAATTTTGTCTCTAGTTTTTATTGCCAGGTAAAAGACCACTGCTCTTTTCAACAACGCCATATATATATATATACATGGAAAAATGAAACGAAATTTCATTTCTCACTCTTAGTACGGCTGTTACTTAAATATAAGTATGTATACAGACGTACATTAGTATGTATATATATATACATACATGCACACATATATATATGTACGTATGGATTTACCGAGCATTCATTATAATGCTCGGTTTGTTTGTAAACAAACATCCCGAATTAAGCCGTACAGTGTTTAGCAACCATCGTTGCCCTTTTGTTCAACACTGACAAAGGAACGATGTACTAGTTTCAAGCTTATTAGCTATCGTCAGCACCGTATACCTTCCTGCCAGATGATTGAATGTCTGAAAGTATATACTTTTTTTATGCATATTAACGGCTGAGCAGCCTAATTTGTATATCGCGTGAGTTAATCGGCCGGGCGCACCGAAAACGATAAATGAAAAAGATGCTAAAAATTGATAAACACTATATATATATATATAAATGCAGAGAGAAAGAGGGAGGGACAGAGAGAGTAAGAAATATGTGTGTGTGTGTGTTTGGTACACGTCTATCTATCTATCTATATATGCACGATGGGACTATGTGGGAGCATGTCCCACTAGAGTGGGGTGCAACAGCCTCAAAACTTTAATCTGCCAATTCCAACTGGCCGATAGGTATCGACTGGATTTCCCGACTGCACCACAATGGACGTGGGCAAACCGCAGCGGGACATCTAGATCGTATTTAAATAGGTTCTTCATTAGAGAAAGGGACAAGGAGATGTTAAGCTGTCCACGAATGCACATGGTTGCTTACTCATATCACAAATTAGTCGTCTGCTTAGTCAACCGTGATAGAATACATAGACAGGGACCCGGATACTGGAAGCTGGACGTGTCGTTGCTGGCACGTACAGCTTACAGCGAACGGATAAGTAGACTAGTCAAGCAACAGTTAACGGGAGCCATCGTCAACAATAGATGGTGGTACTCGCTCAAGAAAGCAATTAGAATAGAATCGATAGGGTATAGCAGAGAGTTAGCCTTAGAGAAAAACAAAATAGAAAGAGAACTAGTAGCCAAGGTAGAGGAGGCACTTAGAAGTGGCAACGCGGCTAGAGTGTTAGCGTCGAGAACGGCACTAGACCATTTCTTCGACACGAAACACGAGGGCTGCGTGGTCAGAAGCAAAACACGTGCTCTAGGAAACGAAGGAGCGAAAGCTGTCAGCTGGGCCCGAGTGGCGGAGGCAAAAAGTGGCAACAACTCAACGATTCGGCCTTTGAAAGACCAAAACGGACGCGTGCTACTTGACCCCAAGCAAATGTGCGCTGCCTTTCAGCAGCACTTTGCGCGACTGTTTGAGCAGAACGACGGTGAGCCGAACGGGGTAATTGACTTTAGTTGACACCTCGACGGCCTGCCTCGTCTCTCGAACACGGACACCGAGTTCTGCGAAAGACCGATCACGGACACTGAGATACGGGACGCTCTGGGCCGCTGCGGGAAACGCAAGTCACCAGGTCTAGATGGTCTACCCTATGAGTTTTACATAGGCATGCCGGATTGTTCTCTGGCGTCCTCGAAGCCGTCTACTGCAATTGGCAGCAGAACTGGAGAATTCCCAGTTCTGCAGGAATGGGGCGTAGTAACGCTGATCAGGAAAGACGAGAATAAAGGGGACGAAATTAACAACTTCAGGCCCATAACTCTGCTCAACACAGAGTTAAAGATTTTTGCCAAGGTGCTAGCGACGAGGTTGGCGCTTGTCGTCGAGAACCTGGTAGAGAAAGCGCAAACGTGTGCAATCCCGACCAGGTCCATACACGACAATGTCCACCTTATGCGATACATTATAGAGAGGGTGGGTAGTAAACCCGGCTTCGGTGGCGCTCTGATCAATTTGGATCAGTCTAAGGCATTCGATAGGGTCTTCCATCGATACTTGGAAGCGGTTCTCAGGGCGGCCTGTTTCGGTCCCGTTTTCAGTCCCGTTTTCAGAGGCTGGATCGAGGCGATGTACACCAGCATCTGCTCGAGGGTCAAGGTGAACGGCTACCTACCGGAGCCGTTCGCAATCACGCGTTCGATTCGACAGGGGACCCCTCTCTCCTCCAATCTGTATGTATTGCCTCTAGAGCCACTACTGCGGAAATTGGAGCTGTTGCAGGGCATCCCTCTAGAACCGGGACTGCGCAAAGCGGCGTCGGCTTATGCCGACGACGTGACGGTAATGGTGTCGAGCACCTCGGAAATCTGGGTGATCGGTAACTTACTGAAAGAATACGAAACGCTGACGCGAGCAAAACTAAACCCGGACAAATCTGTCGATTTGCAATTCGGTACGTGGAGAGGCAAACCGATGACGTCCGACAGCGTCGTTGGACGCTGGACGGACCGGTGAAATTGCTCGGGGTCTGGTTCAGTCCAGACCTCCAGGTGGAGAAAAACTGGAACGAGGTAACGGCCAAGGTGTTTGCGCTCACCCAGAAGTGGGCAGAGTGCAAACTGTCTTTGAAAGGTCGAGCGGAGGTGGCGAACACTTTCATAGCGTCCGTCATCTACTACCGCTTGACTGTCGTGCCTTGTCCCCATGAACACCTCGCCAAGATGGAACGCATGCTCTTTCAGTTTCTGTGGAAGAAGCAGGCTCCGCTGGTGAGGAGATCCGTCTGCTGTCAGCACCCTTCCAACGGAGGGCTGGGAATGCCGTGGCTGATGATGCGCAAACATGCGCCGAGGCTGCAGCATCTCCAGGTATCCCTCACCGACCCCCCAACCGGTGTGGGCACCTTTTGTGAGACAGGCTTTCCCACAGCTCGTCTCGCTGACGGAGCTGCAGTTCTGCGTGAAGAAAAGACCGAAAACGATGGGCGCCTGGCACATTGAATGCGCTCACGCGCTTACAGTCCTCTGGCAAGCGGGCGCAGCAATTAGTGGAGACTCCACTTTGACATTCTATAGAGGGATTGTACATTACAAGGGCGACGACGTGCTCGGAGAGACTCTGGGCGTCGAAGACGATGAGCTCACCAGTCTGTTTGGTAGGACTTTCCGCCCGGGACCTATGAACAACTTCCAGAGGTCCCTGGCCTGGCAGTGCTACCGAGGAGTTCTACCGGTTCGTGACAAGATCTACAGACACGGACGCCCCGGCAGGGATCCTTCCAAGAGGACGTGTCCAAGATGCGCGCAGGACATTGAAACAGTCCTGCACGCAATTGTACACTGCTCGGGCGTAACCGACCTGTGGAACTATGCAGAACAACTGCTGTCGCGTATGGGACAAATCCAGTTGACTGCCGAGTCCATAGTAAGAATCAAACCGCCAGCCTCTTTCAAAAACGAAAGAGAGGCGGTTTTCCTCTGTAAACAGTGGCTATGGTGAAAGATGTTATATGGTGGACGAGATTGAGAGGACTGAGGACTGATGACTTTCTCTCCGGAAAACAATTGATTCCCTTCTTTAAGTATCACTTTAGAAGGAGAATCAGAGTGGAGAGAGAGGCACTGCACCACAGTAAATTTACTGAAAGGTGGGTGAATGAAGCGAAAATGGCCCGAGTGATTGGGCCTTCTCTGTTTATAAGCCTGTAGGTTAAAGAAGAGAGCAAAAGGAAGAAAGGGGCACTTGCACAACATGCTCCTGGAGTTGAGGGTTGTTCTATCGACGGGGTGTTAAACAACCCATTTGTGGCGCTTCCCCCCTATTGGGGATTTTGATTGTTGTAATTGTTTGTTTTATATTTTTTTCACGTCTATATGTAAACTCCCCGGCATGTCTTTGCATTGCATTGTCTTTGCATTGTCTTTGCATTGCATTGTCTTTGCGTCACTGATGACGGACTCATTTTATAACATGTTATCCATGTGCAACCAGCAGTATTCTTCTCACCCATATTTTTCATATATATATATATATATATATATATAAATCTACATACATACATATATACATACATACATTTACGTATGTATATAGCTATCCATTTATACATTTGTATATATACATGCATTTATATTTAAGTGTGTAAGGACACATATATATAGTGAAGGCGTGTGGCTGAGTGGTTAGGGAATTGGATTCGAAATCGTAAGGTTGTGAGTTCGATTCCTGGACCAGGCGATGCGTTATGTCCTTGAGCAAGACACTTTATTTCACGTTGCTCCTTCTAGCTGGAGTTGCGACCGATAGATAGTATTAGCAATTAGAAAGACCAACGGAAACATTGTTCCCTCGGTCCGATTTGACGAAAGTCGATCGTCCTTTAAAATATATATATATATCATATATATATATGTCTGTGTGTGTATATAATATATATATATATATTATATACACATATATATATATATATATATATATATCCTTACACATTTAAATATAAATGCATAGCTATATACATAAATGTATGTATGTACATATGTATGTATGTAGATTTTTATATATATAAATATGATTGTGTATAGAACATTATATTAATAAAAGGAATTCCAATCTGATTTACTCGCAGTTGAGTGTGTAAGGATGTTGACATGATTATTTATGTTTTTTTTGGGGGGTACGGAGAAAATTCTGTCTCCAGATTTTATTACCTAGGGAGATTAAATACCACAGCTCTGGTTGAAAGCTGACCAGGTTCTCAACCTCATCAAACACTAACGCAGGCCTGTGTGTGTGTGTGTGTGTGTGTGTGTATGTATGTATGTATGTATGTATGTATGTATGTGTGTATGTATGTACGTATGTGTGTATGTATGTACGTATGCATCACCATTGCTTCTTTTTGCAGTCATTTCTGTTGAAATTGTTCTTGTAACTGTTGTCAAAGTTGACGTCCTTATGTTCATTTTCTTTGATTTCTTTTGTATTTCTTTTATCTCCCTAGGGAATTCGTTGACAAGTTTCTTTTATTTATTTTCTTCGTTTTCTTCATTCAAATGCATTCACATTGGCTGTCTAAGAGACGTACAAAATATGACTTATAAAACTTACCAAACTAAAGGGGCTTCCACTGCCCCCAGCCCCCACCCCCAAGCTTCACCTTCACCCCCTTTAACGCCCCCCGCTCCAAAACGTCCCCTGGATCTCCGAAACGCCCCGGGGGCATACCCCCCCCCCATTGAGAACCTTTGGTCTAGAGGAATGGTTTTCTAGAAGTCATTTGCTTATTGTCATACAGTAATGGGTCCTCATAGTCTGTCTTCGGTTGTCCAAGGCAGTTCACTGCAGTTCACAAAAGATATCAGAACAATGTAGTTGTCAGCAGATTTTGTCCAACCCAAACGGTCTCGGTCTTTTAAGCTGGTGAGCTAGGAAACAAAAGTTAGTTGCATTTAACAATTTAAGACTAAGACTACAAATCATCACACAAATACTCAAGCAATTTTACTATGACCTTTGACTGTTGTTTTTCCTATATTATCCCTTTAATTTTGAAGCAATAGTAGAGCACCAAAATATATAAAAATTATGATTCAAAAATAATATTCTTTTGAACATTTAAATGTAGATAGTTAATGGTTAATGAGAAAAACAAAACATCTAAAGACTTAATCTATTATAGAAAATTATTTGGTAAATATTTAATTATATTTCTTGTTCCTGATAGAAGCCCACTGTATAGATATTTGTTCATTTTAATAATATATTAAATCCTAAGACTTGACATTTTGTTGAAAACACATGGCCATCAGGTCTTGTTCAGTTTGTATGTACAAAATGTTCAATATTTTTATATCGTCCATGTGTGAGTTCCAAAGTAATGCTTTATAGTATTTTTGTTTTCAATATCACTTAGGGGGTAAAAAGCAGTGCTAATGACTCTTTTCAGGGATTTTTGGTGAAAGAAAGGCAGCAAATTATCTTCAGGCTAGAAACCATAACATGAATGATTTTCAATAGAGTAAACTCAAATAAAGGTACCCAAATGCAAGGTGTTGAGCTGAAACTGGGCAATGGAATGATTCTTAACCTCATGAAACTGCATTAATGAGATGGTGACAAATTACAAAACCATACTATGTCTGCAGCACATAAAAAGTCAAAATTTCCCTCTAATGCTGCAAATGTTCACAGCAATTTTCTGTCCACCAGTAAATATTCTACAGACATTTGAATTAACAAACCTGTTTTAAGATATATTTTTCAGGTTAAGTGTTAAGTCTATCCTCTTGGAACAGGAATGATTCCTCTGACAGTTTCTGGCTACTGAGGTTTTTGTTAGAAGATAATTTTCTAAAATGTTACAAAATGGAAAAAGAATTCTGAACCTTTTCGATATGAAAATGCATAAAACTGCCCATGGTTCTACAATACAAAACTGCTTTAAAGTATTTATATTTATCTAAAAACGTTCCATCATAATTTTACGAAAGGAGTATTATTAAGTTAATGTTTCAAACAATATTTGAATAATTAGAAAAAATAGTTATATAACTTCATATTCTTAATTAATTTCAAACTATTTGGAAATTATAGCTGGTGTCTTTCATTAGAAATATTGTAATGAAACAGTTAACCACATAGTCATTTTTTAGCCTCACTGAGTTGAAAGCCTGTTGAGACTGGATTTGATTTTCTCCTTACTGAGACACTAAATTAAGTACCTAAGTACTCAAGTTTCTTCAGTTAAAATCTTTCTGAAATCAATATTTGCTTTAATTATATTTATTTAATTACCATTTTATTTCATATAGAGTGGTGAAATCATTAATGTTTACTTTGCCAAGCTAATATTTTTCTTTTCCTGTTTATAAACTGTAGGCAGTAGTATTTCTAATAAAGAAGCCCTAATGGTTAATGCTACTTTATATGAATTTCATTTAAAATGTCATATCAAACAATTTAGTGGCTATGAAAATATTTAGAAACTGAGAAAACTATACAAGTGTTGAGGGAAATTAAATTTTTTTCTTGTAAATAAAATAATATTGTTTATGATTCACAGCTATATTTCCCTGCTGGGCATAAAATAAACTGTCTTGTGAACCATGTATGTATATTTATGAATGTATGTAAGGATGGTTGTATAGATGTATGTATGTATGTATTTGTCTATCTATCTATCTGAAATCAGAAACACTCTGCAATTTATGAAAAAATATTTACATAAGCATTAAAGAAAACATTCATCTACTCATATATAATGCACATACATCCATACAAAACACTTATACATGAATGTGTGTATGCAATTTTATTGATACATCTATAATAGTATTGGCAGTAGAAAATATATAATATACAAACGTGTTGATAGGTATAGAGGCTGATGATATTTTCTGTTGTCTTTATTGAATTTCACATCATTTATAAATGTTTATAATGGAGGCCCTTAAGATATTTTTATTTTCAAGCTATATAAGAAAAATGCCTGTCAAATTTATTGGTAGTAAAAGAAAATGAACATCAAAAACTATCAAAAAGGATATATCATAGATATATTTCAATTCAAGCAGACACTAATCTTTATATATATATATATATATACATATATAATGTATAGTGTATATATATATATATATATATACATATATAATGTATAGTGTATATATATATATATATATATATATATATATATATATGTGTTAATGACATATAAGTATGTTAATAACATATATATATACATAATGTATATATATATGTATATATATATATATGTATATATATATATATATGTTTATGTATACAGATAACATATGTATATATATACATACATATATAAATGTATATATATATATATATATATATTTATATATATATACATACATATATAAATGTATATATATATATATATATATATATATATATATATATATACATACATGCATATATAAATTGAAAATCATAGATAGTCTAGAAATTTATTTCAATTTTACATTTAGAAATTATCAAGACACTCTTATAAAAAGAAAAAGTGTGTAGTAATCATTTTTATTAACTTTAGCATTTTGTACACATACTCCATGCCAACTGTTGTATGGTTTTCATTGATTTTTCTGTAAGTTTTGTTTTGTTTAAGAACAGAAATAAAATTGCAACAGAAATGTCACAGTATGTACAAAATTATTCAATACTTGTTAAAAACAATCATTGTTTATAACAATGATTTTATAAAAAATTGTTCTCATTGTAATTCCAGATCTCTCTATATATGTAGGCAACAAATTGGTAGAAGAATTAAATTTTCAGATAGAAGCAGGGCTGGATTTATACCATGGGGGGTCTCAGGGCACTTTAGGTTTGGAAAAACTAGAGTACCAATCAAGCCCCCAATTTTATATATCAAAGTCGGTTGGCGCAAGTAATTGAAATTGAAAAGTTATACATGCCATCCTCATTTTACGTCCACTTTCCACACTGGCATGTGTTGGACAGGTTGTCGCAGTCCAGGACCAAACATATTGGAGTGAACTCATCTTGCTCATATATTACAAGTAGGCATGGTATTTATTGCTGGATGTCCTTAGCATAACCACTTTAGAATGTTTACTGGGTGCACTGTTTTTGTGATACCGGCACAACCACATTACACAGCAACATCAAATACTTTTTATTAGAATATTCTGATAACAACCTGGTTCCCTAAATTTGGGAAAATTTGGTGAATTTTTCCACAGTAAGGACATTAAATACTCTTTGATAAGACTATATTCCTCGTTGTCAAAAGGATAAACCTCAAATGCCCAGCAGAGGGCACAAATAAATTGATACGGCCATTGATATTGCCCCCTGCCCTCACTGTGGAGGGTCCAGGGCACTTTATCCCCTATTAAATCGAGACCTGGATAAAATACTTTGCAGTATTTATTCTGGCTCCCTTTACTTTGTGTTTAAAATCCACTGAGGTCAAATTTGCTTTTCATCCTTTGAAGGTTAAAAAAGCAACAGTCCAGTACTTTGGTAGATTCTTTTTCTATGTCCGTTTATCACTTACTCTCTCCACCTCTCTCTCCTTCTCTGAAAGAAATCGGCTGTATTCAGCCCTGGAGGGGGAATGGGCTCTGCCAGGTTAGAAAAATGCCAGACACATTGTATGTCAGAACAGGACCCCTAAAACTCCATAAATATATATATATATATATCTTTTATAACAATTTTTCCATTTATATAAACATCATTAAGGTTTAAGTGCATTGAGTTTCAGATCTCATGGATAGGAATTGCGATGCAATATATTTAAAATGTTGGGTTCATCTTTGCTACCAAAATTAATTTAAGAACAAAACCAGCAATTTGGTGAAAAGGGGAAAGTTGATAAAAGCAACCAAAGTACTGAACTGGTACTTTATTTTATTAAATCTCAAAGGATGAAAGACAAAGTTGACCTTGGCAAGATTTGAACTCAGTTTGCATAGTGCTGGAATTAATACTGCAAAACATTTTTCTAGTGCTCTATTGTTTTTGCCAAAGTTCTGTATATATTGATCTTCTTGGCTATTTAAGTGTATAGATTTATTTCTGCTTAATCTAAAGACTTGAAACTTGACCTAAGCACCAGTTATTAAAAGTCTCCTGAACTTAGATGATATTTCCATGATATATTAATTTGAGATGTATGTGTCCAACACATATGACCATAATAATAGTCAATCACTGTAAATAATAGTTGTGAAAATTAAGTAAAGTACACCTGGAGATAAAAGACATTGGACAGAAGAGCTTCTATCCACTTCTTCCCATCTCCAGTGGTACATTACTTGATGTTTTTAAATATCATTTATAATGATTGCTATTTTTATGTTCATTTGCTTTGGGATGCGCATATTTAAAATTTTTCAAATGCCTCTTAAATCAACCCCTTTGTTTATATATATTAATAAATTAAGGTTACTTTTCTTTAAGTAATTAAAAATATATAGAAAGAAAATTTGGTATTTCAATATTAAACATTTATGAATTTATTACAATACACCCAGTACACTCAGTGCAGTGATAGTACTGGTTCCATGATACAATACATTAGTACACTTTGTAAAGTGGTAGTGTTGGTGCCAAAATACAATACATCCAGGACACTTTGTAAAGTGCTGGTTTCACAATACAATACACTCAGTACATTATGTATAGTAGCAGGGCTGGTTCCACGATACAATACACTCTGTAATGTAGTAGTGCCATTCTAAAATGCACCATATACACTCTATAAACTGGTTCCACGATATAATACATCCAATACACTGTAAGTGGTACTATTGGTTCCATGACAAAATGCACGTAATATATGCTGTAAAGTGGAATGCTAATGCTACAATAAACTCCACCCTGTACACTCTGTAAAGTGGATGGTGTTAAGAAGGACATCCAGCACTCATATATATATATATATAGCAGATAATCTTTGTAATGTAAGGGATAAATTCTGTTATTACTCCATAAGAGAAAGCTTGCTGTTTTATAGTTGTGCAATATCGATATTTAAATAACATTGATGATATGTTTATTAAATAACTTCTGTTAATGAGAACCTCTATTTTATGTTGTTAGTAATGGAAATAATTATTTTTCAAAACAACATTGTTAATAATCCATACTGCTGTAAAAGAGGACATCATGTTTGCAGACATTTTTTGAATGATATAAACATATGTCACACAAGTTACTATCACAGTTCTCATCTATTGCTATGGTGATAAGTGTAATATGCAGCAAGTCTAAATGATATTGCAAATAGATATGATGAAGTAACATTTAGTTGATAGTAAACATTCTTTTAAGATTTGTATAGTTAATAATAGATCTTAAAAAATTCAAAGGCAAAAGAACTAAGAGATGCAGATAATAATATTCTTTTATTGTTTTACTTATTTCAGTCATTAGATTGTGGCCATGCTGGGGCATTACTTTCAAGGGATTTATTTAGTCGACCATATTGACTTCTGTATTTATTTTTCAAGTCTGGTATTTGTTTTTTTTATGTTGAACTAAGTAAGAGGATACACACTGAAAGACATATATTGGACTTCTGCAATTTCATAACATATTGGTCTAACTAAAGCTATAGTAGAAGACAGAAAATAACACAGAAAAAGTTTAGTTATGATTTGTAACAATAAGTTTACTATGATTTGTAACATTAACTAAAAATAGTTTGAGATTATCATTTATTGGTAAACTCTAACAAAATGATTTATAAAGCATACTTTGGAAAAGAAATTCAGTTTCTGATGAATACAGATTAACAGTTTTCTGACCCATTTCTTCAAATGCCAAGCTTATCCAATTTCAATTAAATTTGAAATAATTTTCCTACTTGCTACTGATTGCCCTGTTGAAAAGATATTGCCAAAGGACATTCAAACAATTTCTTTTAATTAGTGTTGTTTCTGGCATCTTATAGAATGTACTTTTTCACTAAAATTCTGTTGTAGCTTGCAAATGCACCACTAGCAGATGGGAATGATGTAAGATGTGATGGAGTAGGCTAAAGCTAAGGTTGATAGCCTAAAGAAATAAAGTGAATTTTAATCAGTAGAACTTTTACAAAAGGTTAAGCGGAAATTTTGCATTAGAGCAGTAGAATAGATCAGTAATTTAAAGGCTTTCAATTCTAAGTTTAAATCCTGCCAAATTTCATCTAACCTTTCTTCTTTGTGAAATCAATAAAAGAATATAGTACAGATAATAAAATATTGTGATGAATAGGGAAGAATTAGAAGGTCACTAATGTATTAAGTTTCTTGTGTTGGTTGAATCAAAGGATTTGATTAACTACTCCCCTCTCACTACCACTTGTCAATCTGATTGGAATGGATCAGAAGAGTTAGACATTACTAGGAAGACCTAAGTTATTTCAAGGTTTTATATATAAACCACATTTTATTAATTTGTTCATTCTATAAAATGAAATGAAATATGAATTTCTGTTTTCTACATTCCTATGACTTTATCCTTAACACTATGTGTGTATGTGTACGCTTACTGTTTGCTTATGTTCCCTAACTAAGAGGTTTGACAAATAGAGATGGTTAAAATAAGTACCAAACTTCAACATAAGTACTGGGGTCAATATGATTGACTAAATTCTTTGTAAGTTTTGCCCCAGCATGACTGAAACCTATAAATGGATATACAGTCTAACAGATTGAAGAAAATTGAAAATCAAGAAATATCACAGAAGCCTGCATATTCAACGTAAACTGTAATAGATAATTGTCAATAATTTCCGTCCACATTGACTGATCTTCATTTTATGATTTGTTTTATACCCAAGAGAAGAAAAATTATTGTTAAATCTACACAAGAGAAGATATTAATAATTACTCAAGATATTAAGAAATATATCAAAGAAATCTACTTTTTCCCTGTTATGTAACATAAAATGTGTGTATTTGAGTGTATGTGTCAGACTGTATGGGTGTATGTGTCAGACTGTATGGGTGTATGTGTCTAGTGTATGTATAAGTTTATGTATGAAAGCATTTATTTTTAACCAACCTTATACATATCAAATATATGTTCAAACTAGTCAGTTTAACCTATTATATCTACATTGAAACTGCTATATAAATTCATCTATTTCAGAACTTTTTGTTAGACAATCTGCATACTCATCTATTAGTCTTGTGAAGAGTTTCCTCTTGAAGACAACTGAATTACCTTACAACTTTATTTTTGCCATAATCTCCATCATCATAAATATAATGTTGAAGATAACCATGTCAATATTTATCAGGGTTTCAGATAGCTATGCCAGTAACATGTTAGACTACTAGCCTATCGACTGATGTTCCATATCCTATTTGTGTATACTGTCATATATTTATAAGTATGGCACTTCTTGCTGCTTTAGTCCATCTTTCTGTAAATTAGTGACAGGCCTCTCTTTGTCATGATTGACTATATATTTGCATCCAGAAAGTTCCTCTCCAAGGTGAAAGACAGAGCAAGGTATTTTATTTAGATGACCAACAGTTGCCCATGTATGCAAATTTCTTCTCTCCATGATTTGATTGAAACTTTAACATGTACAATGCACTCACTCACTCATCATCATCACCTACTAATTTGGTGATCCAGGTAACAGAAACTATATACTACTACAGAGCCCTCTGGTCATTTGAAGCAGTTTATATCCTGCTATTTAATGCACCTGTGCATCGGCCACATGTAACACCTACATATTTTACTAGCCTGCCTGAAATCCCACTACATCTCTTGTGTACCCATAATTGTCATTTTGGAAGTTCACTTTTTATTCTAGGCCATACTTCCAGGTTTGGAATTTCTTTTCTAATCCAGCCATAGATTCAGCTATAAGATTTAGGCCATTTGCATCCAAAAGTTCCTATAGGCAGACAGACTTAAACTCCTCTGTTATAGCCAGAAGGACAACAATAAACAGGAGGGGGCTGAGAACTGATCACTGATCTACACCTATCTGCATGTTAACATCTTCCCTATAGCCATTGTTAATTCTGACTTTACTGACTGTTCATCTGTATATGGCTTTGTACAGCCTTCACAAGCCACTTGTCTATTCCTAGCTTTCTAAGAGCCCACCAGATATAATGGAACTGGGGACTCTGTCAAAATCTTTTTCCAGGTCAACAAAAGACAAGTAGAGTTTACTTTTAGCTAGATATGTCTCCTGCAGTTACGAGGAAGAGAGCATTTGTGTTACTTTTACTTGACACAAATCCAAACTGCATCTCATGTGGGTTAACATGGTCCCTAATCAGCTGTCAACCTGGTCAACCAACTTAATGCCTCTATAGTCTTCTCTGTCTAGAGCATCTGCTTTGGCAATGTAGCAGCTGACGATGATGTTGCTACGCCAGTCATTGGGTATGATACCATTTTATATTACTTGGTTTACAATACGGGTGGCTATGATGTGACCTCCCCCCCCCCATTCCTGATGCTTTTGGTGTCTCAGCAACCTTCGCTGAAGGTCCAGCTGCCTTGCCTGTCTTCACATCCTTGATTGCCTTACTTACTATACTACTATTGATTTGTACAGCCAGTCCCTCTTTTAGGTCAACTTAAGGTAAACTATCTTCTTCCCATGCATTCTCCTTATTCAGTAATCTTCCATAGTGGTGCTTCCATGCCACCTTTTTTCAATGTCAGTGAGGAAAAGTGTTTGCCATTATCATCTTGGACACACTCCTCCCCATCAACATCACAATTTTTTCTGATACACTGCCTTGCAAGCCTGAACACCTCACCCCTTTTGTCCTCATGTCACAAAACATGCTTCTCTGTAAAATGTTTGACATTAGAAAAGGCACCCAGCTGTAGAAATCATACCAAAATGGAACATATCTGAACAAAACAGTCCCCCGACATATTTAGGAGGACAGTAGCTCCAATTAAGTACTGGCTTGCTCTGTAAAGACCCATCAAACCTATACCAATAAGGATAAGTGAACATAAAATGATAATAAGTTACAAGAAAGAAAGAAATATTTATTCTTCCTTTTACAAAATTTACTTTAAAATATATTAATGGTGTTTATTATAAAACAAATAAATACCAAAATTTATTTATTTCATTTTTCATTGATTATTGTTTTATAAAAGTGATTCTTTATTTTTATTTATCTAAATCTGAATTCCAAACATCTTGGGCATACAATAATTCATCTGAAAAAAAAAATTAACTAATATAAATATGAGATTATTATCAATGGCTTCACTTCCAAAAAATAATTCCATATTGTTTGAAAAAATAACATGGAAATTTTCAGAACAATTCTCCACAATGAAAGCTTCACTCTCCTCCAACCAATAAGTATGATTTGTCAAGAATATTTATCATTTGAAATATTAACAGTTACTTGAGCAATTTAGTTATAATGGAATGTTTTGCAAATTTAGCAATATCTATTTTCCACATGCAGATGGTATACAACTGAAGAATATGTTGCTGATATCTTGCTTTAGTAACTTTTACAATTTCTTCTAAATAATTAGTGAAGTAGAAAATTTACAAGTAGAAATTCTATTTGTATATAAAAAGAAAATGGGATTCATTGAATGCTTTTGTTTGTTCTTTAAAGCATTTAAATCTGTATATAGCTTCCTTTCTCTAAATCTGCTGTTCATTGAAAGGGATATAATTCTGGATTAGGAATTTGTAGTATAATTGGCTTGCCTAATTGAGTTATTTATTTGTAGCTCTAAATAAGTATCATATATCGGTAAACATTTACAACTATAACCAGTAGAATTATTTTTTATTCTTTTCCTTGATTCAATCATTTGACTGCAATGATGCTAGGGTACTGCCATGAAGGAATTTAGTTACTCATATCGACTCCACTGCTTACTTTATTTTCAAGACTGTTACTTATTTTATAGATAATTTTTCAAAGTGTTAAGTTATGGGACATAAACACAGATGTGCATATTCATACATATGAATATATATATATATATATATATATATATATATATATTTATTAAAATAACAGATTAAAGTTTAAGCAAAGAATCGCTGCTTTCACCCTTAACGGGATCTTCTGAAACTCATTACATTATATTATATATATATATATATATATATATATATATATATATATATATATATAATATATATATATATATATATATATATATATAAAATTATAAGCACGAGGAAATAATAGACAAAAATATGCTTAATTTTTCTTCAAAGTCCTGACTGCATTTTCATGACCTGTTTTGCAGCATTCTTGCACCAGAAAAGTGCACCATCGCTGTGAGGCTATAGGCTTATGAAGAGATCCCTCAATTTAGTGGACTGTTTCTTGACCTGACCGTTACAAGTGAATAGTTTTTAGGAGAGAGAAATTATATATATATATTGGAAAATGTGTGAGATCCTTGGTACAGTCAGGTATATTTGAAAAAAAGGAAAAGAATGACTTCACTTGTAGTTCTAAACAATTTGATTTAATTTTATAATATTACTAGCAGTGGTACCTGGTGTTGCACGGGATAAGGTATTTTGGAACGCAGGCCGCCAACAGACCTAATTGTGGAAAAACTGCATGCCTGGACAATATGTGAAGAAAATAAACTGAATACTCTGATGGCTGGATAATCTAAGATTTTCCTCGATGAAGCAGGATAAAGACAGGTTTTCACCTAATGCGGGCCCTATAGCCTCACAGCGATGGTGCATGTGGTTTTATTGGCAGCATGACAACAATCATTATATGTATATATATAAATGCGTATGACTGCACATCCGTACTTCTAAGTTTGTCTGTCCCAAAGACAAGATAAAATGTAAATTTGAGATGCTCATATCATATATAAGAATATTTTAATATAAATAATAATAAGTATGTACACGTACATACATATATGTATACAGACGTACAGTAGTATGTATATATATATACATATATACATTCATATTTTAATGTTTCATCTATAATAAAACATTTCCATTTTTTCTGTTTTTGCAGGTAAGTCATGCTGGCTATGTTTATTTATCTAGGTGGATTACCATTTTTATGTAAACCTGGATATCTTGAGATAGACTGGTGATATTATCAAAAGCAAGTAAGTTTTAAATTTTATATTTTATTGATTGTCATATATCAAGATATACGTTTTCAGTATATCTCAGTTAATGCTTTATTTTTAAACAGAAAATGCTATTGCGATACTGTAAATAACTGAAGCTAACTGCAGATTATCACATTGACCAGTTAGTAGAATAAATGATTGATGGTTTATATATTGTAAGTAGTGTAGTACAGGCCCTGCAGAGGGGGGGGGGGGACTGGGTGGCACTGACCCTCTTCTTTTCAGTAGTTCACCTATAGGTTTATGATGATATGTTTATTCTGTAACTCTGCTTTAGAAGTATTGAAAATTATAGGACCCACTCAGTGTTCTGAAGCTCTCTCCTTCACCTGAACACAAAAGACTGACAACATATTTGGTGGGGTACTGTATCTACAGCCAACACACTTGGCTATTTTAAGCTCAGTCCACTTAGCTGCAATTTGATACCAGTGTCATGTAGAATTCATTAGCTTAAACAGAAGTATTCTTATTCAACTAATGTTGGTTTCCAGCATCCCCGAAGCTAAAGCCATGAAGTATAAGTGCTTATACTGTGGTGGAACTGTCTCACACTTGCATTCCTACCACACCAAGTAGGTTTTATGATAATTGCAGAATACCTCTTACTGTCACTCTTTTGTATATATATGAAAGTGAGAGGGACAGTAGCAGGTATTCTGCCTGTGCCATAGAGTGTTCACTTTGGTGCCACCACCAGTAATCCACTGAATCCACTACACTATATATATAATTTGTTATTTTGTAATGTTGGCTTAAAGTCTCCTAGTGGGCTTTGAGTGAGATAACTGATGTATTTATGAGTATTATTCCTAAAAGATCCTGTATCAAGATAACCAAGAGTTTAGTCTCTCTGTAACATATTTAACCCTTAAAATAATATAATGATTTAGTAAAGAATATTTTTAAATGGGTTTGTTTAGTCAAACGTTTATAGTATCTTCATTAGTGGACATATCTCTGTAAAAATTTGCAGTATTAGAGTAACAAATTTTGAGTGTGATGCAGTCATAGTGCTGATTTGTAGATTTCAACAATATCTTGCTAATGTAGTTTTATACGGTACAAGATGTTAACAGTTAAATTGCATAAAATTATGACACAGCAACAATAGCATCAAGAACTGAACTGCTCAGTTGTCAGCACCAATACTTTTCTTTAGAGCTGTGTATTGCTGGATTTATATAGATATCAAATATTGAGAATGATGAGCAGCAACTTTTACATTTTAATCATTTAATATTGCTTATCTATAAAGTCATAACATCGAACAAGAGCCATTATTTCTGGAAACTTCTAAATATTATATAACCATGTACACACACAAACACAGACTCACACATAACTTTATGATGTTAACAACTATATATCAAGATATGCTATAGTTCACCTACTTTTCATTGGCAATGCCCATAACAATATCTTTACCTTCACTTTCATCAGTACAAGTGAAGTCATCATTTATTAACAAATGGTTACTAGAAACTGTACTATATATATTCTGAAGAATCAACTAAGGTTTCATTTGTTAGCCTTGTTATGATAATGAGCATATCAGTTAATAGTCATTCTCTGCATTCTCTGGAGGCTTGAAAACATTTTATTAAATAGATGACTAAGGAAATTAGCAGCTATAATTTACAAGTCACATACATACAATGTTCTAGCTTATGAAATAACCATTATCTTGATGTAAATTTCTCTAAATTATAGGGTTGTATAAAGACCATTAAATATTTACTACTGTCACAAGTGCTCCTGATAAAAATACATTTCTATCCAAACTTATATAGTTTTCATTTGTTCAAACTCTTCAATGTGAGCTAACTAACTCTTACCATCTTGCAATGATGAACAAAAAAAAAAAAAAAAAAAAAAATTGTAAAATGGGTTTCTTTATTCACATTTTTATAGTATCTTTACTAGTGGACAGATTGTTGTGAAACTTTGCAGTATTAGAGTAAAGACAAAATTGTTGATATGATGCAGTCATATCAGTAGTATTGTACTTTTCAAGAATGCCTTACTAATGTGGTTTCATGTGGTACATCAGGTTATACAGTCTCCCCTTTATTTGAAAAAGTAAAATATACCTTTTCATAGTGTCTATTTCTTACTGGAATAGAGCACTTTGAATGGGTGAGTTACTTTGGTTATAGACTTAATGTCAAGAAGACAAGATATGTACAACTGGTGAAACAACCAGTAACCTGGCATCTTATTGACTAAACAAGCAAAGATGTTTGTCGCAATGACATAAACAGCTCCTAAGCACTACATAGTATATGTACATATGATCTCTAATATACACAGTCTCAAAATGTTCACTGTTAATAAAAAAGACTATTGATATATCACATTACTTACATCCACAAATAAAACAAAAGAAACAAATCAATAAAAATGAGTCAAAGAAAAAAAAGATGGAAGTCATGCCCGCCTAATGACATACTACAACAGGGAATGCTGATGTTGCTCTCTAAATAATTTTGAAGCAGGCCAGGACACTCATAACATTATGGTGGATGGTTGTGGGCCCCTCATTTGTACACTACAGCAGGAAATGCTGGTGTGGTCCTTTAAACTATTTACATGCAAGCAAAGATGCTAATTATTAGAATGTAAGACTTGAATTAGTATATATATTGTTAGAATGTAAAAATTGAACAAGTATATGATCTTAGAATGTTAGAACTGTATTAACATGTTAGAATGTAGGAGTTGTACTAACGTATGTTGTTAGCATGTAAGACTCAAACTGGTATATGATCCTGGAATGTAATAACTGAACTAGTTTATGTTCGTAGAATATAAAAATTGAACTGAATATAAGAATTGAACAAATATATGATCAGAGAATGTTAGAATTATACTAACATATGTTGTTAGAATGTAAGAATTGTTGGTATTCGATTAGAATGGTACAGTCTGTATCAGCAGCAAATATTCTAGTTGATGCATCTTGTAGTTAATCCAACAAACTGTAGCTGAAAATTGAATTATCATTGCGTGATATATTGTTTCCTTCTTGCACAACTTCTAGACTCTTCTATCAATGTCTATACTGATGTGGTCACATGGTAAATTTAAATACAACACATTTATGATTCATCTCATAACTGTTTACTATACTTCATATTGTCTACTCAGCAAATATCATTCTTTAAAATGAGGCAAACATGTCTAGCATGTAAAAAATACTCAATATTAATATCATTAATTTGTTATTTGAAGTAAAACATTTTCATTTATTATTATCGTTGACTTTTCTTTAGGAAAATATGACAAAAAAAATCTAGTACTGTGATTCCTGATGTAGCCTCCATCGATTTCAACAATGAGCATCCAGTTGATCTATCGACTGAACATCTAGCTCATGAATTGTAACTGGTACAATATTGCAGATACATCTAGCCTTAATGTAATCCCCAAGCTAAATCATCACAACACAATATGTGACAAGGCTTGCACTTGCAATTACATGTACAATTAATCCAATGGGATTCCATACAATTTATGTCTTATAAATTTCAATTACAAGGCATGGGTCAATCCAAGGCATTTGCCTGAGATGCCATGTAGTGTAATTGGACTTAAAACTTCATGATGGTGGTGAAGTACTGTAGAGCAAGAGATAAATGCCAAGGAATTCAGGTTAACAAACAGTTTCAATTCTTAGTGAAACCCACTTCAGTTTACAATTGTAGTGCATTATTTCTACATATTATAAGGCTGTTTCAGATCCCAGTGTGTAACATTCCGGTTTAAGAAATTTCCTGCCATCTTAGATTGATAGAGACCCTTTATATCATTGAAAAAAGGCTATTCCTGTAAAACATTATCATTTCTCTTGTAACTATTTCTAGCTTTATACCATGAAATCATAGGTTTTACTAACCCATTTTCAAATGTTGAGACATAATTTCTTCAATGTAGAAGTATATAAAAAAAAATTATTTTCCATAAAGAGATTTCATATGTTCTCATGCAGCAGTTACTTCTTAATTTAACACTTTCATTACCATTCTTCCTTTGAAAGACTTTGCTTATAATTTTCAAATCATTTTGAAAATATTTAATAATGTGAAAAAATTAAGTAATATAACTAACTTTCTTATTATTAAGCTAGTATTTGGAACATAACTTAACATAACCTAACAAAAGTTCTTGCATAAAATTATGATAAAAGGTTTTTAGATAAATATAAACAGTTTAGTATCATTGAACCAAGAGCAGTTTCATGTAGTTTGGTATCAAAAGGGTTAGTAAAGCCGAAAGAAGAGGAAGAAAAGAGGGCAGACATACATAGCTTGTCTACCATGGGAAGATGAGAACAGCTGGTCAAGTTTTAGTTATATGTTCAGTGAAGAGTTCTAAGTGTCAGAGGTTGTGACCCACCTACTCCCAACAAAATCACTGATGAATAGAACATTTCAGATTTATGCAAGTGAGGGTAAAAGGGTTCAAATGACAGGATTATAGTTAGGTTTAGGGGTAAAACACAATTGAGATGAAGAAAGGAGTAGAATTGAGTTAGTTATGTCAGTAGATATGGAGATATTAAACTATCAATAATGTCAGAGGAGAATTTACTGTCCTGGCCTGATAGATGGATATTACTGAAATGAAGAATCAGAGAGTAACAGTAGTAGTAGTAGTAGTAGTAGTAGTAGTAGTAGTAGTATAAATAAAATTAATGTTGATGAAAATGACAATAGAATAATATGCACAAAGATAAATGTAACTGCGAAGAAATTAAATTATGACATCCTACAATGATGTCAGACTTTAACTCACCAAAACATGATATATGATATGATTAAATCATATATTGCCCTATCTTACATGATTGCTGAGCTAAGTTATATGACAATTCTTCTCTGTTCTAGACAAACATGTAACATATGATTAAGGGTTGCCACAAAACACTAATTTATACTTTCAAAAAACACCTGTTTATAAGTAATATATATATAGTTGGAAAGGCTGTTTCAGAGCATCTCTCTCACTATCCTGTAGAGTAACATTACTGTCCACTGGACAACATCCATTTGAGTTTCACACTTCAGAGAGACAATGAATGAACAAAAGAATGTGATATCTTTCATTGGTTGATTTGTGCTCTTACTATTAGTCACTGTGTATATATACATACACTCACACATGCATGGATACATAGACACATAGACACATACATACACAGACAGACGTATATTGTTTTCTGTTCTCTTTTCAATAAGATTTCTTTCTTCTAATACAATGATTATAACAGAATTATCTTATTTGTGGTACTCTCTTTCTCTCTCTATGTAAATAAAAAAAAAAAAAATATATATATATCATCATCACTGTTTTACGTCCATTCTTCCATGCTAGCATGGGTTAGATGGGTTGTAGGCAATGCCAGGTTGGGTGACCATGTCATGCTCATATGGGAACTGATTTTGGCTTGATTTCTACAGCTGGATGCCCTTCCTAACACCAACCTCATTTACAGTTAGAGCTGGGTGCTTTTTACCATGGCGCCTACATGACCATTTTGCAGTGGGAGGGGTTGGGGGCATATTGTCTATATGCTTCAGCTTCTTCTGCATTACTGCGTAACGCCAGAGGTCACTGCCATATGTCATCGCCCTTGAGAGGTGTAATTGGGTAAGGTCGGCTTTTATCACCTCATCCCAGGTCTTCCTGGGTCTCCCCACTCCGTGGCTTGCATCGACTTCTAGTGCTATGCACCTTTTTATGCAGCTGTCATCCTTCATACGCATCACATGTCCATATCAATGCAACCTCCTCATCTGCACACAGCATTTGATTCCTCTTATGCTCAGTCTCTCTCTCAATTCGTTTATGCTTTGCTGTTCACGTATATTACTATTACACATCCATCGGAACATGCACGCTTCGTTTCTTTCTATACTATGCAAGTTTTCTACACACAGCGCCCAGGTCTCATTACCATGTAACATTGCTGTTCGTATACACACATCATACAGTCTGCCTTTCATTTTGAGGGAAAAGCCTTTTTCATCTAGCAGTGGTAGTAGCTACCTGAACTTCTTCCATCCCGTTCTTACCCTGGTTACTGTACATTCAGAACACCCACCTCTGTTGCTAATTTGGTTACCCAGGTAGCAGAAGCTGTCTACTGTTTCTACAGAGCCCTCCCAGAGTTTGGTAGTGCTGTTTTCTGTGGCTGTTTTCTGCATATTGTCCCAGTGCAGCTGCTACATGTAAAACCTACATTCTTAACTAAGCTTCCTGAGATCTCTCTACATCTCTTGTGTACTCATAGTTTGCTTTTGGAGCAGAGGATGGAATTCCTACATACACCTTTTCTACATACTGAGCAAGGCCATTCCCTGAGGGGATCTGGGTTCTGTTTTTTCGTCTACTTGCGAAGACCTTAGTCTTTATCAGGTTGACTTTGAGGTCCTTTCTTTATATTCCCTGCTTCCATATTTGGAATTTCTTCTCTAATTCTGCCATAGATTCAACTATAAGTGTAAGATCATCCATGTACAGAAGTTCCCATGGACATCCGGTTTTAAACTCTTCTGTTATAGCCTGCAATACTATAATAAACAGGAGAAGGCTAAGAACAGAGCCCTGGAGGACACCAACCTGTATGCCAAATTACTTGCTATAGTCATTGTTAACCCTAACTTTGCTGACTGCTCCCCTATACATGGCTTGTACAGCTTTCACAAGCCATTCATCTACTCCTAGTTTTCTAAGAGCCCACCTGATTATAGCACAGGGTTCTCTGTCGAAGGCTTTTTCCAGATCGACAAATGCCAGATAGAATGGCTTACATTTTAGCTAGATAATTTTCATGTAACTGCCTCAGTGGTGCTTTTTCCTGGCACAAACTCAAACTGCATCTCATCTAGTTTTACCCAGTCCATAATCATACACACACACACACACATATATGGGAGAGAGTAAGATTACTAATTCTGTACATTATAAAACAGGTGCCTCAAACATGTAATAGAGTTCAGATATGTTTATATTTGTATTATTTAAACATTTCACATAAAATAACAATTCTATATTGTTAGTGAACTGTAAACTTATTATATATAGATACATTGTACACATCATACATCTTTATTCTGAATCACAGTGTGTTAGAGGTGTTACTCATTCTAAGCAAGATGTGTTTGTAAGAGCAAATACTATGCAGAAAAGAAAATTCCTGAACAAGTGACATTTGGAAACTGTGTGTGTACGATGCTGACTGATATAAATTTGACACCAAGATAGCTCTGTCAAAAATTTAACCATGAAAGTGCTTTTGTAACATCCAATAGTAGTCAGAGAAATGCTACACACATACACACTCAAATCAATTTACATGAGAAGTAAATTATTTTTAGTCATGTGATGTACAAAATAGAATGTATGTATGGACCCATAACTTTTAATGGAACTGTAGAGATAAATCATTTAAACCAGCTGTATCTGGCCAGAATTCTCTCACCTCTTTCTGTTCAAACTGGCTGTAACTGTCCACTCATACCAACGTTAAGGTAAATTATAAATAATATCAAAATCTCATAGATTTGATATTATGTGAGATAATTATATGAGGTAAAGCCTTTACTGTGAAAATACAATTGTAAATATAGAGTAATGTAAATGCTAAAGGGTTAAACGCAGCAGAACCCATCCTCTCCTCTCCAGGTGGAAACAAAACCAGTTTCTTCCAGAGAAGGAAAGAGAGTGAAAGAGAGGAAGTGAAAAATGGATATAAATGAAAAATCTACCAGTACTGGTATTTTATTTATCCTTTTCAAAGGAATGGAAGGTAAAGTTGACCATGGCAGGATTTGAACAAAGAGTGCAGAGAGCCAGAACGGATACTGCAAAGCATTCTATCTGTTGTTCTAATGGCTCTGCCAGTTCATTGCTCATACAAAATTGAATAGCCTGGACAAAAAACACATACTTAGATAGATAGTAATTATAGGTTAGGTTCACAAACTTTTTTTTTACACATGGTGCACTTTTGAACAAGTAACTAAGAATTGAATGTATATAACTTAATTGGAACATCAGATTTTAAGATAAGTTGTATTTCAATTTTTTCTCATTGCTTTATTTTATCAAATATTACTATCTAAATTGAGAAGGGAGGGGAGTGGACCAGGGGACTAGCAATCTACTTCCATAAATCAGAATTGCTACAGAAATGTGGAAAGGAAACAGAAGAACTAAAGGAGAAGAATATGTATAAATAATTCTTTTGAATGAATTTTCAAATTTAAGTATAAAGTCTATCAAAAGTAGAAATACAAATAGGTACTTAGTTTAGTTGTTTGCCACTTTGACAGTTATGTATACAATTTATTATGAATTTCAATTTGTATTTTTCACATTTTGAATTTGAATCTTGCTCTTCCACTGTAAATCTAATCAGATCTTGCAGCAAACCAGTGTATCAATACTCAGAGTTTTAGATTTACTGGGTAAGGTGGAGTAGGCATACTTTTGGCAGAGAACCGGATAGTATTTATTACAAAATATTCCTCTGCAAAAATGTTTGTAGAATATCACAAATGAACAAGGTGGTATGATTGGTTATAGAATTATATTCACAAAAATATAACAGATTCTCTTTTTGTGTAGGTACTGTGACCAAAGTTACAGTGGCTAGGTCACAGATAGTACGATGAAAATTTTAACACAAGGAAATAAAATATATATTTAAAGTAAACAGTTTTTGAGGTTTTAAATGACTAAAGTGACTCTTCCATACAGTATTTGTTTTAGTTGCTACAAACAGTCTCAGACTTTGTCACTTGCCAGACAAGTACAATTCCAAAATAAAAGAAAAGTTATCATAGGGGATCTATTCATGCATTGAATTATCATTTATCTTCATATATCCTTAATCAATAAATAGATAAGAGAATAGGTAGCCCAAATAGAATTGAAGCTATCTGTGTAAATATTGGTTAGGTGTCTGATTAAGTTAGCCTTTGAAAAGAGTTGGAATCAGTTGGCCTATCAATAATTGTGTTACTAAGGAATTATCTCCTTCATAGATCACAGTATGATTGAATTAAGAATAAATTAATTACTAAATAATATGTTCTGCTGTTCACTTTTCTCAACCATATTCAAATATAGGAAAGCTAGTTAATGGTGACGAAAACTTTGAAAACATTTTCAAAATGTGTTGAAATAAGAATTCTTAAAACAGGCTGTCAGTCTACTATATTGGATATGTATGCATTATGGACCTGTATCTCCTGATTGAGTTGTAGGTGTGCAGTAGGGACATACAGAATTTCTTGGGTATTTTAAACATTGCAGAGCCCATCCCAGTTCCAGGTCTGAACACAGTCAATTTCTTTTAGGGAAGGGGCAAGAGAGAGAGAATTGACCCTTTACTAGACTAGTATTTCTTTTATCAACCTCGAAAGGATGAAATACAAGTTGATCTCTACAGGTTTTGAACTTAGGGTGCAGAGAATCAGAATAAATACAGTAAAGCTTCCTATCCGATATTCTAATGATACTGCCAATTTACTGCCTATATATTGGATATGATCATATTGAAATTAAGTATGAATTAAACTTTGAAAGTGTCTCATAAACATTTGAATATACAAATACCATCAAACATTTTTAGAAGGCAGCATTAGACTGGCACTACCATTAGGCCAACTAAGCAGCCACCTAAGGTACACACCACAGAGATATGCATCCCGGAAGCTCAAAGGATTAAAGTTTTATACAAATTTGCACAATTAAATTCAATATATAATAATTTCTTGTAATTAATAAATAAATCACTAACGTTTTACCACATAGCAGCATTGTGGAAGTATCTGAAGCTGTGTAGAGGGTCATATAGTGTTATGACCTATAAAAATGACTTGGTGTGGGTGTGTGGACTATATAGAGGATAATGCAAACTTAATAATTTTCTTAGTGTGATCAGAGCACAAAATGATAAAAATTAGGTTTGTTAGTTTCCTAAATTAAAATTTTTGTGTTGGGCTGTGTAACCCATAGTATTTATTTAAGCAAAATGGATTGGGTCAATGAATATAAAATCTTTTTGCTACGGGATTAGTGTAGATTTGTTGTTAAATAAAATTTAGTAGACTCTTTTGCTTTTATCTGGATAATGTATCTTGGCTATCACTAATATATATATATGGAGGCACATTGCTTAGTGGTTAGAGCATTGGCCTTGCAATCGAAAGGTTGTGAGTTCAATTCTCAGACCGGGTGATGTGTTGTTTCCTTGAGCAAGACACTTTATTTCACATTGCTCCAGTTTACTCAGCTGTAGAAATGAGATGATAGGGACAGGGGTCCCTATCATTCCACTGCAAAGTGGTTGTGGAGGTGCCATGGCAAAAAAGCACCCAGCACTCGCTGCAAATGAGGTTGGTGTTAGGAAGGGCATCCAGCTGTAGAAATCAAGCCAGAATCAGTTCCCGTCCCACCCTTGCAAGCAGGGAAAAGTGGACGTAAAATGAAATGATGATGATGATGATGATATATATATATATCACGGAAAAAGTAATCATTAAATTAATCGACCAGGTCATGAAGGTGACAGAAAAAGTAATAGCGCAACTAATCAGAGAGAGAATTGATCTAGATGAAATGCAGTTCGGGTTTGTATCAGGCAAAAGTACCACAGACACTCTTTTCATTGTACGACAACTACAGGAGAAGTACCTAGATAAAAGTAAACCCCTATACTTAGCTTTTGTCGACTTGGAGAAAGCCTTCGACAGAGTTCCCGTTCCATTATCTGGTGGGCTCTTAGAAAACTAGGTGTTGATGAATGGCTTGTGAGAGCTATACAAGCCATGTATAAAGAAACAGTCAGCAAGGTTAGAATTAACAACGAATATAGTGAAGAGTTTAGCGTAAAAGTTGGTGTTCATCAGGGCTCTGTTCTTAGCCCCCTACTATTTATTATTGCCCTTCAGGCTATAACAGTGGAGTTCAAGACCTGCCCATGGGAACTCCTATATGCAAATGATCTAACGCTCATAGCTGAATCAATGGCCGTACTAGAGAAGAAATTCCAAACATGGAAGCACGGCCTAGAATCAAAAGGCCTTAAAATTAACTTGGCTAAGACTAAAGTTCTAGTTTGTAGGAAAGAAAATAAGGCGCCGGTCCCTTCCGGGAAATGGCCATGCTCAGTGTGTAGGAAAGGCGTAGGTAGAAACTCCATTTTATGTCCCAAATGCAAAATATGGGTGCATAAAAGATGTAGTGGGATCACAGGTAAGCTAACTAAGAACACAGATTTTACATGTGGCCGGTGCTCTGGTGCAATAAGTAGCAGCAAGTGCCCACAAATACTAGCCCTTTCAACTGCGCAGAGGGTTCTATAGAAATAGTGGACAGCTTCCGTGGGGGAGGGTGCTCTGAAAGTACAGTAGCTAGAGTCAGAACTGGATCGAAAAAGTTCAGAGAGCTTATACCACTATTAGCCGCTAAAGGGTTCTCCCTAAAAATGAAAGGCAGGCTGTATGATGCCTGCATATGAACAGCACTGTTGCATGGCAGTTAGACCTGGGCATTGTGTGCAGAGGATATATGCAGACTAGAGAGGAATGAAGCTTGCATGCTCTGCTGGATGTGTAATAGTAATATACGCGAACGGCAAAGCATAAACGAACTAAGGGAAAAATTAGAAATAAGAGGGATCAGATGTTGTTTACTTGAGAGAAGGCTACGATGGTATGGTCATGTGATGCGCATGAAAGACGATAGCTGTATAACAAAGTGCAGGGCAATAAAGATAGACGGTAGCCACGGAGTAGGCAGACCCAGAAAAACCCGGGACGACCTGATAAATTCCAACCTCACACACTTACACCTCTCCAAGACAATGTCACTGGACCGAGATCTTTGGCGGTACTCAGTAATAGAGAAGACCCGCCTTACCTAAATACAAAGTAAAACCTACTACAGTCAGTAGACATCTCTAACAAAATACACCCCCGTCCCACCACCCCCGTCCCATCCACACCGCCCCTTTCAATGTAAAGTTATGTTGGTGCCACAACATCCAGGCCGAAACAAATGAGATCTTGTAGGTGTCACGACAAAAAAACACAGTCCACGCTGTAATGTGGCCGTGTAGGCAACTCGATAAAAACCTCCCAGCCCCACACTGTAAATGTGGTTGGTGTTAGGAAGGGCATCCAGCTGTAGAAAACCCGCCAGACAGTCCTATGCGAGCAAGACAACCACTCTTGCCTCAAGTGGGAAAACTCCCGTCCAAACCATGCAAGCGTGGAACATGGACGTTAAACGATGATGATGATGATGATGATGATGATATATATATATATATATATATAGTAACTATCAAACATATTCATGTTTTTTCTTTTTGAATTTCCCATGCTCCACTGGTTTATAGTTCAAATATTATATATGAATTTGATTACTTTTTAAAAGTTACAAATTTCTTGGCCCTTTTGTGACTGTAATTATAATGAAATGCACTCTATTTCAACTAATCAGTGAGGAATTTTGAAGGATTTACTAAAATTATTATTTCATTACTATAATGGTAACCTATATGGTTCTTATACAAAATTACCTTGGAACATTTTAATTTAAATAGAAAACCTTTAGAAAGGGTGGCTTTGTTTCTTAGAACAAGAGCTGGTATCAATTAATTCTGAAGATATGTGATAGAAGTAAAATTAACAGCTAAATCTGAATATGATGACATAAAGTTATCTCTCAGAAGGAATGGAAATAAGGAGATTAATTTCCAACCTCTACAAACAGTAGATTTATCCAATAATCCTTATTTCAGTTGATTATGGACTGTATATACACTTGGTTGCTATAAATGTCTTAGAAAATCAGATAAAGTCTCCTTATAGATGGAAAAAAGTAGCCAATGATTGCTACACAGAATCAAATTTCATATATTTCAGCTACAAGATGACTGTTCTAATCATTTATCTAAACGACCTTAACAGCATCCTTCGTCTAGATTAGACTAAATAAACAGCTTTGGTTTTAAACGAGATTGTGTGCAAAGTTGGAACTTCAGAAGAGCTGAGAGATTGAAGTTCTTAGAAAATGAGAAAATGTAGGAAAATCTGATACAGAAAATAACAATTGATTGCTGTAAATAGCTTAGAAGACTTATATATATATATGTGTGTGTGTGTGTGTGTGTGTGTGTGTGTGTGTGTGGCTGTCTGTCTGTTCATTTCTATGTTTGTTTTAATGTCTCACAAGTCACCAGTTTCACACACAAAAAAAGATATTGATAAATATGTACCAGGCTTGAAAATATAAGCACTGGGGGGTCAATGTGATTGATGAAAATCTCTTTAAGGTAGTGTCTCAACATGGCCACACTCTGGCTATAACCAGTAATGGAATAAAAGAAATAAACTCATAAAATTCATAAAAGTATCATTATCATTGGTAGGGGATGGAATTATATAATGAAATAATGACTTTGACAGAAAACTGCTAAATCCTACACAATAGAAATATAATTTTATTGATAGGTTGGTTGGCAGCAACAACCCCATAATTATAATGATATAACATTTTATTACAAATAATTGTTTCTACTTTTGGCACAAGGCCAGCAATTATCTCAGTGTATTACTGGTACTTTATTTTATCGACCCCGTAAGGATGAAAGGCAAATTTAACCTCGGCGGGATTTGAACTCAGTCCATAAAGGGACGTAACTGTGCTGCAAAGTATGGCATCTGACCCTCTACCGATACTGCCAATCCCCCACCCTAATTACAAATAATTGTTTCTACTTTAGGCACAAGGCCAGCAATTACGCAGTACATTACTGGTACTTTATTTTATCGACCCCGTAACGATGAAAGGCAAAGTTAACCTCGGCGGGATTTGAATTACAAATAATTGTTTCTACTTTAGGCACAAGGCCAGCAATTACCAGTGCATTACTGGTACTTTATTTTATCGACCCCATTAGGATGAAAGGCAAAGTCAACCTCAGCGGGATTTGAACTCAGATCGTAAAGGGACGTAACTATGCTGGAAAGCATGGCGTCCGACCCTCTACCGATACTGCCAATCCCCCGCCATTGAATTATAAATAATGACTTCTTGTTAATCCTGCACATTTCAGTTATTTAAAACTAATCACAGAAATCTTTATACTCTTTACGTTAAACTTAACAAACCCCATTTTATCATTTCGGAGTTGATCAACAAAATACCAATGAAGTACTGGGATGAATTCGTTCATTGAATTATTTCTCTCACCCTCTCTCTGCTTTTGTCTGTTTGTCTCTCTATCTGAATCTCTTATATTGTGCCATAAAAAGATCCATGGCAGACTCCTTGTGTCCTTTTTTCAGGTAAATCTCTACCACTTTATAGAATGTACTGGATCCATTTTATTGTGGCACCAGTACTTTTTTGTAGTGCTTGTGGCACAATAAGGTGCACTTAGTATAATCAATAAGATGTGTTAAGAAAAGGTATCCAGCCATAGAAATCTTGACAAATATGGAACATACAAGCAAGAGGTGTTGATCTGTCCTGTTTGGTCTTGGACTTTGACAATCTGTTCATCCCATGTCAGTGTCGAAAGTGGATGTAAAATGATGATGACGTGTAGCTTATGTATGAAAGTTGTTTGTATGGAACCTATAGGGATGTGAATGACTGTTTCAGATTTCTTCTAGTTTATTGTTGTTTGTTGAGTGCATCAGACAGAACTGGCATAATATATTTTTTGTACACCTGTTTTTGTTTATCATATATGGTGCTTATATTAGTCTAAGGCACAGCTGACATTACCTGGAATAGACTCCTATCCATGGTTATGGACCCTCACCTCCTTAACTCCGAAGTGTTGTGTTAGTTTTCAGCCTGTGTTGAGAAGAGAGAAGGAATGGAGAGTAAGGCTAACAACCCTTACTCCATTAATCAAAATTTGTTGCATCCAGTGCTCCATAGGGAGCAAAATGAACTAAAGAAAAACAAATATTTTGCTCTCTTGAATCTGTGTTATCCAGATGTGTTATATGTACTTCCTAGTATTTTTGTCTTTTATGTGTGTATTATATATTTATGTTATTGAGTGTGATATGTGTTGGTCTTATTGATATAAAGAATCATTCTTGATGATGTTATTCTTTTCTTAAGCAATGAATTAGAATTTTAATTAATCATAAAAAATATTATTGAAAAGTTGGTCCATTATAAATCATTTTATATTTGAATTTTTGTTATAATTCCTGAACTTCTAAACTTTACTGGAAGCAGATGTTTGATTTAATTATAATATTTATAAAAATCATCTTTTATCTAAGAGAATTACCTGACATACACAACAAGGTGTGAGTTGTGTGGCATTCTAAAATAAACATAGACCACTTTTCTGGTAATCTCACAACATGATTAAAAAGTTTGCTTTGGAATGATAAGGTCTCCAAATTTGATACCACAGCATAAGTAAAATAGGGTAGATAGAAACTATTTGGAAGACTGTCAGATGGATTGTACTTGTAATTCAAGTGTCCAGCCTTATCACATCCTGTGTCATGCTGAATTTCCCTGAGAATTACATTAAGGGTACATGTATCTGAAGAATGCTCAGCCACTTTCATATTAACAACTGGAATTCTCATCAAAATTGATGACAGTTCATTCCTCCCATCACACACACAGCAATTTACCATATCATTTCTCAGTCACAAGCTTTCGCTCAAATCGCAGTTTACCAACATCAATTCACCCCACCACTACCACCACCACCACCATCACCACCACCACCTAAGCTGGTTCCTCACCATAAAAAAATTCCCCATATATTTATTTACCCAAATAACAATATTTAGGGGGAAATGTTAAATCTTATTTACACAAGGATTTCACATAATAAACTATTCATTCACAGGACTAACACACGTATGGAATATAGACCTTAAAATGATGATGACGACTAGTCAGTCAATCAGTCAGTTTAACCTTTTAATTATATTTCTGATGAAAGAAATTGCCTGTAGTTTTCAAATCATTTTGAAAATAATCAAGAATTTGGAGGGATTTAGTAATATATCCAACTTTTTCATTATTAAACTAGTGTTGGAAACATATCTTAAAGGTTCTTACATAAAATCACAATGGTAAGTTTTTAGATTAATATACTGTAAACATATTATAAAAGAGGAATTCCTATAGCATGCTTTACACTAGAATACATTTAATGCATACATCCAGACACACAAATACTGATGAAAGGTTTTTAGATAAATATAAACTCTTTAAAACAAACAGCTTATATTAGAACCAAGGGCAGTTTCAGGTAGTTTCGTATCATAGAACCAGAGGTGGTTTCAAATGGTTACATATAAAAAGGATTATTCACCACATAAACTCATCACCGATTTGCCTAGTTATTCACATTTTGAATCACTCACATGCCAAGTCACTTACTTGGTTAGAAAGATTCCAGCAGAGTAAGCCATCTAAAATACATGGAGAAAGAAAATGGCTGAATAGATGTGGTATTGGATTATCATCTCTTCAAAATCACTGCAAGTATTTCACTGTGTATTTTAGGTGATAGGCTTAATACTTCATGCATCAGTTCACCAACTTGATATTACATACCAGCTTCTTGTTGTCGTCGTCGTCGTCGTCGTTGTTGTTGTTGTTGTTGTTGTCGTCGTCGTCGTCGTCGTCGCCGTCATCATCATCATCATTCTTTGAGTCTCAGTCATTGATGTTATTTAACTGGAAAGTTTGTTGAAATGAATATCAAGCCGCTACCTGCAGCTACAGATATTCAGGACGTATCGGAGGGTTCTTGCTGTTCCCAGCAAGCATGCCTTCTGAAATGTTCCAAAAAACGGGACTGGACTAATCTTCTTTAACCATACTTGGAAACTCTTTGAGATAGTACCTAGTGCTTCTATGACAATCGGGATGACCATGATCTCATGACAATCCAAAATCCTTTTTAAGTCCCACTTTAAATCCTGGTATCGGTTAATTTTCTCCTTCTCCTTTTCTTGCACTCTCATGTCAAATGGGCAGGCTACATCTACAATCAGGCACAATCTTTTTCCTTGTCAAAAACCACCAGGTCAGGCCTATTGTGTTCTAATTTCTTGTCCGTCTGTATCCTGAAATACCATAGCACCTTCACTTGATCGATTTCTATCACCGACTCTGGCTTATGCTCATACCTCTTCTCAGAATGTGGTAAATTGTTTAGTTTGCATAGATGCCAATGAATCACCCTGCCCATCACATCATGTCTCCAGCCTTTATAGAGAGTCTGGGTTCTCCATAGATCCTACAAAGTGAGATAGCCTCCTCCTTGTCAATATGGTGTTTCACCCACTTCGTTTTGAGAGCCTGCTCTTTTGCGGCCATTAGCATTCCTTCTGAAGCTTTTTTTAAGGTCCCCTCTTTTTAACCAGTTCCATGTCTGTGAATCTCTGAATTCCATTTTCTTAAAGAAGGTGCTATGAAGGGATTTTTCATGAAGGTTGCTCTTCCTCCTTGTTGTTATTTCCTCCTTGGACATCCCTGGTCTATTGTCTTCTCCTTCAGTACAACTTTGAGTATTGGCTCCCTACTGTCAGACACATATTTGTGCAGGTTGTTTCTCTCCTTCTGAACACAGTCCTCTACGCTGATAAGAACTCTTCCACATTCAGATCTTTAAGTAGAGTCTATCAACATCTTGTGGAACATGCTGTAGGTAGTCATTAGCTTCCTAGTCTTCCTATCTATTTTTTCTTCTTCTTCTTCTTCTTCTTCTTCTTCTTATTATTATTATTATTATTATTATTATTATTATTATTATTATTATTATTGTTATTCCTTGAATCTCAGTCATTGATGTTGGTTAACTGGAAAGTCCGTTGGATTGAATATCAAGCCACTACCTGCAGCCTCAGATATTCAGGACGTATCGGAGGGTTCTTGCTGTTCCAAGCAAGCATGCCTTTTGAAGCGTTCCAAAAAGCGTGAAGGGGCCGATTTTCTTTAACCATCCCTGGAAACCTTTGGAGATAGTCCCCAGTGCGCCTATGACAATCGGGATCACTTTGACTTCATGGCAGTTCCAAATCCTTTTCACCTCCCACTTTAGGTCCTGGTATCGGTTAATTTTCTCCCTCTCCTTCTCTTGCACTCTCGTGTCGAACGGGCAGGCCACATCCACAATCAGGCACGATCTTTTTTCTTTGTCCACAACCACCAGGTCAGGTCTATTGTGTTCCAGTTTTTTGTCCGTCTGTATCCTAAAATCCCACAGCACCTTCACCTGACTGTTATCCATCACCGCCTCTGGCCTATGCTCATACCATTTCTCAGAATGTGGTAGATTGTTTACTTTGCACAGGTGCCAGTGGATCACCCTGCCCATCACATCGTGTCTCCAGCCCTTATAGTGGGTCTGGGCTAGGTGTTTACACTCGGACACAATGTGAGCCACAGTCTCCTCTCTCTCTCCACAGATCCTGCACAGTGGGCTAGCCTCCTCCTTGTAGATATGGTGCTTCAACCACTTCGTTTTGAGGGCCTGCTCCTGCGCAGCCATTAGCATTCCTTCTGTAGCCTTTTTGAGGTCTCCTCTTCTCAACCAGTTCCATGTCTGTGGATCTCTAAATTCAGTTTTCTCAAAGAAGGTACTATGAAGGGATTTTCCCTTAAGGCTGCTCTTCCTCCTTGATGTTATTTCCTCCTTGGATATCCCCTGGCCTACTGTCCCCTCCTTCAGTACAGCTCTGAGCATTGGCTCCTTACTATAGGTCACGTATTTGTATAGGTTGTTTTTCTCCATCTGAACACAGTCCTCTATGCTGATAAGACCTCTTCCACCCTTAGATCTCCTTAGGTAGAGTCTATCGACATCACTCCTCTTGTGGAACATGTTGTAGATAGTCAATAGCTTCCTAGTCTTCCTATCCATTTCATTTTGTTCAGCAACATTCCATCTCAGAATTCCCGCACTGTACCTAATAATAGACACAGCTCGGGAATTTACTGCGCTTATGGCATTTCTGCTGTTCAGATGTGACTTCAATACGCTCCTTACTCTCCGAATGTATTCAGTTCTTAACAATTCCTTCATTTTTTTGTTCTTTATGCCATCAGCCTCCAGAACGCCCAAATACTTGTATCCTTCCTCAGAGTCAATTTCCTTTATCATCTCACCTGTTGGTATCTGGATCCCGTTACTTCTGCTCAACCTACCCCTCTTCATCACAATGACTCCACATTTACCAATACCAAACTGCATACATATATCACTGCTGAAAATACGGACAGTGTCAACAAGCACATCCAACTCCTTCTCACTTTTCCCGAAGAGCTTAAGATCGTCAATGAAGAGGAGGTGATTGATGGTAAGCTCTCCCCTTCCCAACTTGTATCCTGCTCTCACTTTTCGCAGCATAATGGTCAAGGGCATCAGGGCAAGGACAAACAACAGAGGGGACAGGCTATCTCCCTGGAAGATACCTCTCTTGATCTTCACGCTTCCCAAGGATACTCCAGTTGATGTCAACTCTGTCTCCCAGGACCCCATACTCCTGCCCAGCAACTGTCTGATGTTATCTGCCACCCTGAAGATCTCCAGGCTTTTGGTGATCCAGGAATGAGGCACCATGTCAAATGCCTTTCTGTAGTCTATCCATCCCATGGCAAGATCAGTGTGTCTCCTCCTGCAATTCCCCATTACCATCTTATCAATAAGCAACTGGTCCTTTGTACCACGTGACTTCTTTCGGCATCCTTTCTGTTCGTCCGGTAACAAGTTGTTTGTGTGGAGGTGATGGTAGATTTCCTCAGACACAATGCTCGTCAACAGTTTCCACATTACGGGCAGACATGTGATAGGTCTATAGTTGGTAACATCATTACCCTTGATTCGGTCTTTCATTATCAGAACTGTGGTACCTTTTGTCAACCACTCTGGCACCTCACCCGACACCAAGCAGTCATTGAACATGGCCGTCAGCTTCGGGTGGAGGGATGTTAAATGTTTAATCCAATACCCCTGCACACCATCTGGGCCTGGTGATTTCCAGTTGGTTAGTTTTTTGGCTTGCCCCTTAAGAGTTTCAACTGTGATACTCAAATCAGTCTGTTGTTGTGCCTGCTCACCGATCTCCCTCTGTACTGTCTCAATCCACCCTGCCTGGGCATTGTGTCTAACATCCTGCTCCCATATTCCTCTCCAGAATGTTTTAGCTTGTTCCGCCCCAGGGATCAAGTCGTTGCCTCTTTCTTTCCCCTCAAGCTGTCCAAACAGCATCTTCTGGTTGTTGTCGAACATGCGGTTCTGTTTATACTGACTGACTCTGTTCTCGTATCGCCTGATTTTGGCACTCTTTGCTACAATGCGTTGCTTCAATTCCTCTATGATAATATTTAGCTTTTTACTCCTAGTTTTGTATTTTATTTCCAGTCTATTTTTAGTGCCTATGTTTTTTAGTGTCCCATTCAGTAGTGACTCAAGCTTTCCTATGTCATTTCTCATTTCCCCGATTTGCCCACTCAGTCGCTTCTTCCACCACGGCTCTGCTCTTTCTTGTCTGTTGTTTCCTCTCGCTTTTATACCAAGTAGTTTCCTCACCGTATTTGCTGTTGCTTTGAGGATATTGTTGCACTGGTGAAGACTCCTCGCCTCAAGGTATGGGATGACTTTGTTTACCTTAGCTGTTGTTTCTTTTAACTTTTTCCTGTCTACAAATCTTAGGTTCATAGGTCTCCCACTATCATTGTTCAACTCATCTACCACTAAATTTAGGATGTCAACCGAATCTTGTCCTAGCCCGTCAGCATTCATCTCCTCAGTGGCCGTATCTCTGTTCCAGGTATTATTTATCTCAGTATTCAGATCATTGTCTGCTTCGGGTGGTTCCTCCGTTCTCAGGACCTCCTCACCTTCATTTCCCGCCGGCTCGCTTGTCTGGCATACTACACCCGCCATCTCCAAGCCATTCTCTCTGCTTAGTTCCTCCAGTTCCAGCTCGCTTATCCACCCATTAGTTCTTATTACCCGAGCCTGCCCGGCCAATTTTTGTTCATCTAATTTAAATAAACCAATCTCGTTCCAGATGTTATGCATCCGTCTCCTGTAGCCCCTCTCCTTGGGGTTACTTTTCAGGTAGCATTGCATAACAGTTCTATTCAATTCTTTCGTCCAGTTGGTTCTGGCCCCTTTCCTTCTTCTTCTTCCTCCAACATCAGCAGTATTTGGTTGACAGTCAGGTTCCTGCTGCTGAGCCAGGGGGCACCTGTTGGGTGAGAGTCTGTCACATGACGTTCTAGTCTCCATTTCACCGTTATTCGAACTGTTTATGTTCGATATTTAAACACTCTTATCGAGGATTGGCGAATGTATGTTTACATAGCCATCTGTGGATCCGCCATCCCACTTGGCCCTTGTGTGGCATTATCACCACGCTGTATACGAACACACATAAACAAACAAACACACGGGCAGAAAGGGCCCCAAAAATGAATAAGCATAAGTTTCATTGTAATGTAGTATTCGAATGTCTGACTTAGTTTTTGTTTTTTAAGTTTTACTTTTTCCCCCCTCTTCTCTGTCCGTCCGCCTGCTTCTCTCTTCATTCTTATTTTCTTTACGTTTTTGGGGTTTCTTTTTTTGTTTTTGTTTTTCTCTGTTTGTTTTTCTCGTTTTTTGCTGTTGTTGCTGTGCTGCTTTGGTTTTGTTGTTTGTTTTTTCTTTTTTCTTTTGAGTCTATCTATATATTTTGATGCCTTCCTCTTTGTTAGTAGTAGGAATTCTATAATGTGGAAGTGGCAGCCAGCAGAGACTGGCGGCGTTGGCGATACTGAGACAGTGGTGGTGGTGATGTCGATACCGAGGCAGTGGTGGCGGTGATGCGACCGTATTACTGTAGTGATGGTGCTGTAGCGGTGGCAGCAGCAGTGAAGGAGTCAAGGGGTGGTGGCGGCGGTGATGGGATAGTGGTGGTAATGATGGCCGTAGTGAGCGGTGGCGGTGAAGGTGAAAATGCTGTTCTGTTTAGTGTACACAGATGATGGGGTGGGTGGTGTATCTAGTTTCTGGTGTTGGTGAGTTTAGCTGTCCTATATAGTGTAGCCAGAGGAGAGGAGGGGGGGGGGGGGTTCTTCTTCTTCCATTTATAGCCATTTTTTTTTTGGATATACAGTGTACAATACAAAGTTGAATATTTGAATATTTGAGCCTTATAACAATATATTTTGGGTCCGAATTTTTTGGGGCTCAAGCCGGGTGCTTTACGTAGCATTTGTACTAAGAGTTGTTATTTCACAAATGATTTAAATATGTTAAAAATTCAAAACTTACGGGAGCGATTTCATGACCTCCGTCACCTCGTGCGTCTTCTTCCCTATTCTTCTTCTTCTTCTTCTTCTTCTTCTTATTATTATTATTATTATTATTATTATTACAGTTGCATTTATCTTGCTTTATGTTCATATGAGTTATCACCAAGTCACAACCAGTGACCTCAAAAGACAACAAGGTCCGCCATGTTCAAGAAAGAACATACATACTCACACATGCATCTTTAGTGTTTAGACTTGTGATGTACTTATATTGACAGAATCTTGCTTAGTATATGGGCAGTTCCCATTAGTACTATCTTTTGTATTTCTCCTATACGCGGGTTTCCTGGGATCTGCGATAAGTAATCATTAGGCCCCTTAGGTAGAGCGCCTACAACCACTGGTATTGTTTTAGTTCTCAATTTCCACAATTTTCAAATTTCTATCTCCAGGTCCTTATACTTGCTCAATTTTTCAAATGTTTTTATAGATACATTCTTGTCTATTGGAACAGACATATCAATTAGCAGACATACCCTCTTTTTAAAGTCCTTCAATATTATATCAGGTCTATTTGCATCTATTTTTCGGTCTGTTTGGATGCTAAAGTTCCACAAGATTGAGATGTGATCTTTTTCAAGTATGGGAGGTGGTTGATGCTCCCACCAATTCTTTTGATGGGGCAGGTCAAAATGCTTACACATTATCCAATGTATGTATTGTGCAGCTCTGTCATGCCTGTTTAGGTATTCGGTTGGAGCTATAGGACTGCACATTGAAATTATATGGTCAATGGTCTCTGGTTGTTTTTTGCATCCATTTTTTATTATGTTGGCTTGGTAATTTTTGCTGATCTTGTGCTGATATAATCAGTCCTTCAGTCTCCGATTTCAGTCCAGAGGATGCCAACCACTGATGGGTTAAAGTTTTGTCAACATCAGGATTGTTAGCTCTTTCTGGGTATTTTCCATACAGAGGCTTTTCTTGCCATTTCTTAGCCAGTTTCTGTAGCAGTTCTTTCTTTGCAGTTACTTTTACCTGCTTTGCTTTTTCTGTGTTTTCCATTTCAGCAGTAAATGGGACTTCTGAAATTTGTAGTCCATTACTGTATCTTTGTGAATCTTTTGTAATGGAATATGATCTTTTGATGCTTTCGTGTTTCAAAACGAGTTTGATCATCCAATCATGTGATTCCCTTAGATATGTAGATAATCCAATTGTTGCAGTTTTCAACGCAACGTCTAACTGGATTAACCCACGTCCTCCTTCTTTCCTAGGGAGATATATTCTATCTATATCTGCCTTAGGGTGATGCATTATGTGCATGGTTAAGAATTTTCGAATTTTTGTATCGAGCCTACGGATCTCTGTGCTTGACCAGTTGATGACATTGTAACTGTAGGTTACTACTGGTATGGCAAGCGTGTTTATGGCATCGATCCTATTCCTTGCATTCAATTCCGTTCTTAAGATTGCTCTTACTCTGCGGTAACATTCCTTCCTTATCCTTTCCCTCATTGTCGAGTGCTTGATTCCGTCTCCTTCACAAAGACCTAGATATTTGTAAGTTTTTTCTTGATCAAGTTCTCTTATCACGTTCCCCCGATCAAGATTAATGTCTGAACTCTTCAGCAGCTTTCCTCTGGTGAACGTTGCTTTGGCGCATTTATCTAGTCCAAACTCCATTTTAATGTCATCACTGAACTGCTCCACAGTGGATAATAGCCCTTGCAATTGTTCATCATTTTTTGCAAATAGTTTCAGGTCATCCATGTAGAACAGGTGATTAATGGTTTTGTCATAGACTTTATATCCATGTTTTGTTTCATTGAGCATTTTACTTAATGGTATAAGTGCGATGCAGAATAAAAGCGGTGATAAAGAGTCACCCTGAAAAATTCCACAATTAATATTAACTTCTCCAGCTTCCAGTGATTTTGTTTCACTATTCAAAAGGAGTGTCGTTTTCCATGTCTTCATACTGAATGACAAAAACCTCCTGACAACGGGGGATATTTTGAAAATCTCTAAACATTTTTCAATCCAACTGTGTGACAAACTATCGAATGCTTTTTTATAATCTATCCAAGCAATCGATAGATTTTTGTGTCTATTATGACAATCTTCCAGTATCATTTTGTTAACCAGAAGCTGATCCTTACAGCCATATGAGCCTCGTTTACACCCTTTCTGCTCAATGGGAAATAGGTCATTTGTTATCAGGTGGTCATATGTGTATTCAGTTAGGACTGATGTTAAAATTTTATACATTGTGGTCAAGCAAGTTATCGGTCTGTAATTTTTGGGATTGTTTGTCTCATCATTCTTCGGAAGCAGGAATGTAATGCCGTTAATTAGCCATGATGGTATCTTTTCTGGCTCCTTAACTATTTCATTGTAAAGTTGGGCTAACAGCTCATGAGACTCTGTGAAGGCATTTATCCAAAAGTTTTGTATTTTGTCTTTTCCTGGGGATTTCCATTTGCTGGTTTTTCTTAGAGCCAAGCGCAACTGTTCAACTGTTATATTTTCCCATATTTGTTCCTCAAGGTGAGCTGTATCTTTCATTTGTCTGTCTATTCATGGGGCATGTATGTTATGAACTTTTTCTTCGGCCCAGATCTTTTCCCAGAATTCTTGCACTTCCTCCTTGGGTGGTATTGATTTAGCAGTTATTGTTGACTTACCAATTTTTCTGTAGAAGTTTCTTTGGTTGTTTTTGAACATATTATTGTCCTTATAGAATCTAGATCGTTTTTCAAAGCGCCTTATACGAGCAGCTTTGGCCGACACTTTTTGCTTGATTATTTCTATCAGCATGTCTATGTCACATGTTGATTTTATACTGTACTTTTTTTTCAATTTTCTAAGTTTAGTTTGTTTAACATGTTCACCTACTTTATAGTTTGTTAAAATTTCTATGTCAGATCGGAGAAGGTTTATTTGGCGATTGATGTTCTCTTGCCAAGTAGATTTCTTGTGGGAATTCCTTTGTTTTTTCATCTTCACTCCACATAAGTGAGTGGTGACTTTAGCCGATGCATAATAGAGATGATTTAAATCAGTAATGTTTAGTTTGTTTGTGATGATAATGTTTTTGAGAATTATGTTAGTCTTGTGTATTATCTTTTGGTTCTGTTTGGAGTTCTGGATCTTAGGGAGGGTGTCTCGTTGCCCCATGTCAGATTCTTTCATTTTCATCCATTCGATCATAATTTCATCCTTCAAGTTGGCAAGTTCATTCTCATTCATTTCTTTATCATTTACGATCTCATTATTTTCATTTGGAGTTTCATCCTGAGCATGCACTCCCTCCACTTTTTCGATCCTTTCTTTAATTTGTTCTGTTGCCAGTGATTCCGCCCCAACCCTGGGGTTCGAAGTGTTACAGTTTACCTCGTTTTCACTGACACATGTTTCATTTTCCCTTCGCTGACTTTGTGCTAATAGCTTGATCTGATCAATTTCTATATCAGTTAGTAACTTTTTTCTTACAATATTTTTTCATATATTGGCTAGTTTGTTACTGTCAATATAGCCTCTGTTTTCGGGATGTTTCTTTTTCCAGTTGATATATGTCTGTTCTGTATTCGATGTATTTGATGGGTAGTACATGGCAGTGTAGAAAGCCTCAAGGACTTCTTTATTATCTTCCCTTGACCATTTTTCTCTCTTTTTCTTTGGATTTCTTGGTGGTGAGCATGGAGGGCCAACAGTAGGAGTATTCCGGTTATGGGAGGTCTCCAGCTCCGAAGTGATGGGAAGGTTTGAACCATTAGCTGATTTTTCGACCCCAGTCTGGTTCTTCTCTGAGGGACGCGGCCCTTTTTGACCCGGGTGACGGCCAATCCGGTATGAGATTTTATCATTAGACATTTACTTTATTTTGTCGCGTTTTATCCTTATCCGCCAAAGGGTAATCATTTCGTGTTACCACTTCTAGAACGAGTGTCAACCAAGACTAGAGGGGTCGTTCTCCCCTAGAGACACGGCTATTCCCCGCCGGCCACCATCCCGGTATTTCTTGGTCACGGGGTTTTCTTTTTGTTGTTTTTTTTTTAAATTGTTATTATCATGAGTGGTTCCTTAATGTGAGCATTGCGTGGCTTAAGAATGAAATTATTAATAATTGTCTCCACTCCAGGCACAAGGCCAGCAATCACCCAGTGCATTACAATAATATAATATACTTTTTGCTGTAGTTGCCTGTTATTGTTGTTGGCTATGTCGGTGGTGGTGCCGGGGCTTTTTATATTGTTGGTGAGGAAGGGGTGAGCCAGCAGTCCCATAGTTGTTGATCTTGACGTTTGGCCGGTGGCCAGGTCACTAAGTCAATCTATTTATATCTTTTGCTAGCCTCTCCCTTGTCTAGTGATACCGCCACCTTCCCCTTTCTCTCTCAAGTTAACAGGGGAATAGTGGTGGTAGCAATGAAGGAGTGGTGGCGGCGGCGATGGGATAGTGGTAGCAAGATGATGGATGGGGTGGTGGCGGCGGTGGCGTTGTGGTTACTGGGTTTTGTGATATGTAGTATCTATGAGTTTGTGTTCGTATGTTTAATATATATTGTGTTGACATATTCCCGTAAAATTGGAATTAAACATTTTGTTAAAATTTGAGACAATTATAATAGTAATTATTATTATCATGCCGGGATTGATGGTGGTGGTGGTGAAATTGCCGTTATCTGGCTGTTATATTTAGTGTGATGGGATAGGTGGTATATCAAGTTTCTGGTGTTGGTGAAATTGCTGTTATTTGGCTGTTCTATATAGTGTAGACAGAGGGTGCTTTCTTCCATTTATAACTATTTTCTTTTGGGAGCGATTTCATGACCTTCTACCACCTCGTGCGTCTTCTTCCCTTCTTCTTCTTCTTCTTCTTCTTCTTCTTCTTCTTCTTCTTCTTCTTCTTCTTCTTCTTCTTCTTCTTCTTCTTATTATTATTATTATTATTATTATTATTATTATTATTATTATTATTATTATTGTTATTGTTATTCCTTGAATCTCAGTCATTGGTGTTGGTTAACTGGAAAGTCCGTTGGATTGAATATCAAGCCACTACCTGCAGCCTCAGATATTCAGGACGTATCGGAGGGTTCTTGCCGTTCCAAGCAAGCATGCCTTTTGAAGCGTTCCAAAAAGCGTGAAGGGGCCGATTTTCTTTAACCATCCCTGGAAACCTTTGGAGATAGTCCCCAGTGCGCCTATGACAATCGGGATCACTTTGACTTCATGGCAGTTCCAAATCCTTTTCACCTCCCACTTTAGGTCCTGGTATCGGTTAATTTTCTCCCTCTCCTTCTCTTGCACTCTCGTGTCGAACGGGCAGGCCACATCCACAATCAGGCACGATCTTTTTTCTTTGTCCACAACCACCAGGTCAGGTCTATTGTGTTCCAGTTTTTTGTCCGTCTGTATCCTAAAATCCCACAGCACCTTCACCTGACTGTTCTCCATCACCGCCTCTGGCCTATGCTCATACCATTTCTCAGAATGTGGTAGATTGTTTACTTTGCACAGGTGCCAGTGGATCACCCTGCCCATCACATCGTGTCTCCAGCCCTTATAGTGGGTCTGGGCTAGGTGTTTACACTCGGACACAATGTGAGCCACAGTCTCCTCTCTCTCTCCACAGATCCTGCACAGTGGGCTAGCCTCCTCCTTGTAGATATGGTGCTTCAGCCACTTCGTTTTGAGGGCCTGCTCCTGCGCAGCCATTAGCATTCCTTCTGTAGCCTTTTTGAGGTCTCCTCTTCTCAACCAGTTCCATGTCTGTGGATCTCTAAATTCAGTTTTCTCAAAGAAGGTACTATGAAGGGATTTTCCCTTAAGGCTGCTCTTCCTCCTTGATGTTATTTCCTCCTTGGGTATCCCCTGGTCTACTGTCCCCTCCTTCAGTACAGCTCTGAGCATTGGCTCCTTACTATAGGTCACGTATTTGTATAGGTTGTTTTTCTCCATCTGAACACAGTCCTCTATGCTGATAAGACCTCTTCCACCCTCAGATCTCCTTAGGTAGAGTATATCGACATCACTCCTCTTGTGGAACATGTTGTAGATAGTCAATAGCTTCCTAGTCTTCCTATCCATTTCTTTTTGTTCAGCAACATTCCATCTCAGAATTCCCGCACTGTACCTAATAATAGACACAGCTCGGGAATTTACTGCGCTTATGGCATTTCTGCTGTTCAGATGTGACTTCAATACGCTCCTTACTCTCCGAATGTATTCAGTTCTTAACAATTCCTTCATTTTTTTGTTCTTTATGCCATCAGCCTCCAGAACGCCCAAATACTTGTATCCTTCCTCAGAGTCAATTTCCTTTATCATCTCACCTGTTGGTATCTGGATCCCGTTACTTCTGCTCAACCTACCCCTCCTCATCACAATGACTCCACATTTACCAATACCAAACTGCATACATATATCACTGCTGAAAATACGGACAGTGTCAACAAGCACATCCAACTCCTTCTCACTTTTCCCGAAGAGCTTAAGATCGTCAATGAAGAGGAGGTGATTGATGGTAAGCTCTCCCCTTCCCAACTTGTATCCTGCTCTCACTTTTCGCAGCATAATGGTCAAGGGCATCAGGGCAAGGACAAACAACAGAGGGGACAGGCTATCTCCCTGGAAGATACCTCTCTTGATCTTCACGCTTCCCAAGGATACTCCAGTTGATGTCAACTCTGTCTCCCAGGACCCCATACTCCTGCCCAGCAACTGTCTGATGTTATCTGCCACCCTGAAGATCTCCAGGCTTTTGGTGATCCAGGAATGAGGCACCATGTCAAATGCCTTTCTGTAGTCTATCCATCCCATGGCAAGATCAGTGTGTCTCCTCCTGCAATTCCCCATTACCATCTTATCAATAAGCAACTGGTCCTTTGTACCACGTGACTTCTTTCGGCATCCTTTCTGTTCGTCCGGCAACAAGTTGTTTGTGTGGAGGTGATGGTAGATTTCCTCAGACACAATGCTCGTCAACAGTTTCCACATTACGGGCAGACATGTGATAGGTCTATAGTTGGTAACATCATTACCCTTGATTCGGTCTTTCATTATCAGAGCTGTGGTACCTTTTGTCAACCACTCTGGCACCTCACCCGACACCAAGCAGTCATTGAACATGGCCGTCAGCTTCGGGTGGAGGGATGTTAAATGTTTAATCCAATACCCCTGCACACCATCTGGGCCTGGTGATTTCCAGTTGGTTAGTTTTTTGGCTTGCCCCTTAAGAGTTTCAACTGTGATACTCAAATCAGTCTGTTGCTGTGCCTGCTCACCGATCTCCCTCTGTACTGTCTCAATCCACCCTGCCTGGGCATTGTGTCTAACATCCTGCTCCCATATTCCTCTCCAGAATGTTTTAGCTTGTTCCGCCCCAGGGATCAAGTCGGTGCCTCTTTCTTTCCCCTCAAGCTGTCCAAACAGCATCTTCTGGTTGTTGTCGAACATGCGGTTCTGTTTATACTGACTGACTCTGTTCTCGTATCGCCTGATTTTGGCACTCTTTGCTACAATGCGTTGCTTCAATTCCTCTATGATAATATTTAGCTTTTTACTCCTAGTTTTGTATTTTATTTCCAGTCTATTTTTAGTGCCTATGTTTTTTAGTGTCCCATTCAGTAGTGCCTCAAGCTTTCCTATGTCATTTCTCATTTCCCCGATTTGCCCACTCAGTCGCTTCTTCCACCACGGCTCTGCTCTTTCTTGTCTGTTGTTTCCTCTCGCTTTTATACCAAGTAGTTTCCTCACCGTATTTGCTGTTGCTTTGAGGATATTGTTGCACTGGTGAAGACTCCTCGCCTCAAGGTATGGGATGACTTTGTTTACCTTAGCTGTTGTTTCTTTTAACTTTTTCCTGTCTACAAATCTTAGGTTCATAGGTCTCCCACTATCATTGTTCAACTCATCTACCACTAAATTTAGGATGTCAACCGAATCTTGTCCTAGCCCGTCAGCATTCATCTCCTCAGTGGCCGTATCTCTGTTCCAGGTATTATTTATCTCAGTATTCAGATCATTGTCTGCTTCGGGTGGTTCCTCCGCTGTCAGGACCTCCTCACCTTCATTTCCCGCCGGCTCGCTTGTCTGGCATACTACACCCGCCATCTCCAAGCCATTCTCTCTGCTCAGTTCCTCCAGTTCCAGCTCGCTTATCCACCCATTAGTTCTTATTACCCGAGCCTGCCCGGCCAATTTTTGTTCATCTAATTTAAATAAACCAATCTCGTTCCAGATGTTATGCATCCGTCTCCTGTAGCCCCTCTCCTTGGGGTTACTTTTCAGGTAGCATTGCATAACCGTTCTATTCAATTCTTTCGTCCAGTTGGTTCTGGCCCCTTTCCTTCTTCTTCTTCCTCCAACATCAGCAGTATTTCGTTGACAGTCAGGTTCCTGCTGCTGAGCCAGGGGGCACCTGTTGGGTGAGAGTCTGTCACATGACGTTCTAGTCTCCATTTCACCGTTATTCGAACTGTTTATGTTCGATATTTAAACACTCTTATCGAGGATTGGCGAATGTATGTTTACATAGCCATCTGTGGATCCGCCATCCCACTTGGCCCTTGTGTGGCATTATCACCACGCTGTATACGGACACACATAAACAAACAAACACACGGGCAGAAAGGGCCCCAAAAATGAATAAGCATAAGTTTCATTGTAATGTAGTATTCGAATGTCTGACTTAGTTTTTGTTTTTTAAGTTTTACTTTTCCCCCCCTCTTCTCTGTCCGTCCGCCTGCTTCTCTCTTCATTCTTATTTTCTTTACGTTTTTGGGGTTTCTTTTTTTGTTTTCGTTTTTCTCTGTTTTTCTCGTTTTTTACTGTTGTTGCTGTGCTGCTTTTGTTGTTTGTTTTTTCTTTTTTCTTTTGAGTCTATCTATATATTTTGATGCCTTCCTCTTTGTTAGTAGTAGGAATTCTATAATGTGGAAGTGGTAGCCAGCAGAGACTAGCGGCGTTGGCGATACTGAGACAGTGGTGGCGGTGATGTCGATACCGAGGCAGTGGTGGCGGTGATGCGACCGTATTACTGTAGTGATGGTGCTGTAGCGGTGGCAGCAGCAGTGAAGGAGTCAGGGGGTGGTGGCGGCGGTGATGGGATAGTGGTGGTAATGATGGCCGTAGTGAGCGGTGGCGGTGAAGGTGAAAATGCTGTTGTGTTTAGTTTACACAGATGATGGGGTGGGTGGTGTATCTAGTTTCTGGTGTTGGTGAGTTTTGCTGTCCTATATAGTGTAGCCAGAGGAGAGGAGGGGGGGGGGGTTCTTCTTCTTCCATTTATAGCCATTTTATTTATTTATTTATTTTTTTTTTTTTTTTTGGATATACAGTGTACAGTACAAAGTTGAATATTTGAATATTTGAGCCGTATTACTGTAGTGATGGTGCTGTAGCGGTGGCAGCAGCAGTGAAGGAGTCAAGGGGTGGTGGCGGCGGTGATGGGATAGTGGTGGTAATGATGGCCGTAGTGAGCGGTGGCGGTGAAGGTGAAAATGCTATTCTGTTTAGTGTACACAGATGATGGGGTGGGCGGTGTATCTAGTTTCTGGTGTTGGTGAGTTTAGCTGTCCTATATAGTGTAGCCAGAGGAGAGGAGGGGGGGGGGGAGTTCTTCTTCTTACATTTATAGCCATTTTTTTTTGGATATACAGTGTACAATACAAAGTTGAATATTTGAATATTTGAGCCTTATAACAATATATTTTGGGTCCGAATTTTTTGGGGCTCAAGCCGGGTGCTTTACGTAGCATTTGTACTAAGAGTTGTTATTTCACAAATGATTTAAATATGTTAAAAATTCAAAACTTACGGGAGCGATTTCATGACCTCCGTCACCTCGTGCGTCTTCTTCCCTTAAAATTGGAATTAAACATTTTGTTAAAATTTGAGACAATTATAATAGTAATTATTATTATCATGCCGGGATTGATGGTGGTGGTGGTGAAATTGCCGTTATCTGGCTGTTATATTTAGTGTGATGGGATAGGTGGTATATCAAGTTTCTGGTGTTGGTGAAATTGCTGTTATTTGGCTGTTCTATATAGTGTAGACAGAGGGTGCTTTCTTCCATTTATAACTATTTTCTTTTGGGAGCGATTTCATGACCTTCTACCACCTCGTGCGTCTTCTTCCCTTCTTCTTCTTCTTCTTCTTCTTCTTCTTCTTCTTCTTCTTCTTCTTCTTCTTATTATTATTATTATTATTATTATTATTATTATTATTATTATTATTATTATTATTATTGTTATTGTTATTCCTTGAATCTCAGTCATTGGTGTTGGTTAACTGGAAAGTCCGTTGGATTGAATATCAAGCCACTACCTGCAGCCTCAGATATTCAGGACGTATCGGAGGGTTCTTGCCGTTCCAAGCAAGCATGCCTTTTGAAGCGTTCCAAAAAGCGTGAAGGGGCCGATTTTCTTTAACCATCCCTGGAAACCTTTGGAGATAGTCCCCAGTGCGCCTATGACAATCGGGATCACTTTGACTTCATGGCAGTTCCAAATCCTTTTCACCTCCCACTTTAGGTCCTGGTATCGGTTAATTTTCTCCCTCTCCTTCTCTTGCACTCTCGTGTCGAACGGGCAGGCCACATCCACAATCAGGCACGATCTTTTTTCTTTGTCCACAACCACCAGGTCAGGTCTATTGTGTTCCAGTTTTTTGTCCGTCTGTATCCTAAAATCCCACAGCACCTTCACCTGACTGTTCTCCATCACCGCCTCTGGCCTATGCTCATACCATTTCTCAGAATGTGGTAGATTGTTTACTTTGCACAGGTGCCAGTGGATCACCCTGCCCATCACATCGTGTCTCCAGCCCTTATAGTGGGTCTGGGCTAGGTGTTTACACTCGGACACAATGTGAGCCACAGTCTCCTCTCTCTCTCCACAGATCCTGCACAGTGGGCTAGCCTCCTCCTTGTAGATATGGTGCTTCAACCACTTCGTTTTGAGGGCCTGCTCCTGCGCAGCCATTAGCATTCCTTCTGTAGCCTTTTTGAGGTCTCCTCTTCTCAACCAGTTCCATGTCTGTGGATCTCTAAATTCAGTTTTCTCAAAGAAGGTACTATGGAGGGATATTCCCTTAAGGCTGCTCTTCCTCCTTGATGTTATTTCCTCCTTGGGTATCCCCTGGCCTACTGTCCCCTCCTTCAGTACAGCTCTGAGCATTGGCTCCTTACTATAGGTCACGTATTTGTATAGGTTGTTTTTCTCCATCTGAACACAGTCCTCTATGCTGATAAGACCTCTTCCACCCTCAGATCTCCTTAGGTAGAGTCTATCGACATCACTCCTCTTGTGGAACATGTTGTAGATAGTCAATAGCTTCCTAGTCTTCCTATCCATTTCTTTTTGTTCAGCAACATTCCATCTCAGAATTCCCGCACTGTACCTAATAATAGACACAGCTCGGGAATTTACTGCGCTTATGGCATTTCTGCTGTTCAGATGTGACTTCAATACGCTCCTTACTCTCCGAATGTATTCAGTTCTTAACAATTCCTTCATTTTTTTGTTCTTTATGCCATCAGCCTCCAAAACGCCCAAATACTTGTATCCTTCCTCAGAGTCAATTTCCTTTATCATCTCACCTGTTGGTATCTGGATCCCGTTACTTCTGCTCAACCTACCCCTCCTCATCACAATGACTCCACATTTACCAATACCAAACTGCATACATATATCACTGCTGAAAATACGGACAGTGTCAACAAGCACATCCAACTCCTTCTCACTTTTCCCGAAGAGCTTAAGATCGTCCATGAAGAGGAGGTGATTGATGGTAAGCTCTCCCCTTCCCAACTTGTATCCTGCTCTCACTTTTCGCAGCATAATGGTCAAGGGCATCAGGGCAAGGACAAACAACAGAGGGGACAGGCTATCTCCCTGGAAGATACCTCTCTTGATCTTCACGCTTCCCAAGGATACTCCAGTTGATGTCAATTCTGTCTCCCAGGACCCCATACTCCTGCCCAGCAACTGTCTGATGTTATCTGCCACCCTGAAGATCTCCAGGCTTTTGGTGATCCAGGAATGAGGCACCATGTCAAATGCCTTTCTGTAGTCTATCCATCCCATGGCAAGATCAGTGTGTCTCCTCCTGCAATTCCCCATTACCATCTTATCAATAAGCAACTGGTCCTTTGTACCACGTGACTTCTTTCGGCATCCTTTCTGTTCGTCCGGCAACAAGTTGTTTGTGTGGAGGTGATGGTAGATTTCCTCAGACACAATGCTCGTCAACAGTTTCCACATTACGGGCAGACATGTGATAGGTCTATAGTTGGTAACATCATTACCCTTGATTCGGTCTTTCATTATCAGAACTGTGGTACCTTTTGTCAACCACTCTGGCACCTCACCCGACACCAAGCAGTCATTGAACATGGCCGTCAGCTTCGGGTGGAGGGATGTTAAATGTTTAATCCAATACCCCTGCACACCATCTGGGCCTGGTGATTTCCAGTTGGTTAGTTTTTTGGCTTGCCCCTTAAGAGTTTCAACTGTGATACTCAAATCAGTCTGTTGCTGTGCCTGCTCACCGATCTCCCTCTGTACTGTCTCAATCCACCCTGCCTGGGCATTGTGTCTAACATCCTGCTCCCATATTCCTCTCCAGAATGTTTTAGCTTGTTCCGCCCCAGGGATCAAGTCGGTGCCTCTTTCTTTCCCCTCAAGCTGTCCAAACAGCATCTTCTGGTTGTTGTCGAACATGCGGTTCTGTTTATACTGACTGACTCTGTTCTCGTATCGCCTGATTTTGGCACTCTTTGCTACAATGCGTTGCTTCAATTCCTCTATGATAATATTTAGCTTTTTACTCCTAGTTTTGTATTTTATTTCCAGTCTATTTTTAGTGCCTATGTTTTTTAGTGTCCCATTCAGTAGTGCCTCAAGCTTTCCTATGTCATTTCTCATTTCCCCGATTTGCCCACTCAGTCGCTTCTTCCACCACGGCTCTGCTCTTTCTTGTCTGTTGTTTCCTCTCGCTTTTATACCAAGTAGTTTCCTCACCGTATTTGCTGTTGCTTTGAGGATATTGTTGCACTGGTGAAGACTCCTCGCCTCAAGGTATGGGATGACTTTGTTTACCTTAGCTGTTGTTTCTTTTAACTTTTTCCTGTCTACAAATCTTAGGTTCATAGGTCTCCCACTATCATTGTTCAACTCATCTACCACTAAATTTAGGATGTCAACCGAATCTTGTCCTAGCCCGTCAGCATTCATCTCCTCAGTGGCCGTATCTCTGTTCCAGGTATTATTTATCTCAGTATTCAGATCATTGTCTGCTTCGGGTGGTTCCTCCGCTCTCAGGACCTCCTCACCTTCATTTCCCGCCGGCTCGCTTGTCTGGCATACTACACCCGCCATCTCCAAGCCATTATTATTATTATTATTATTATTATTATTATTATTATTATTATTATTATTATTATTATTACAGTTGGATTTATCTTGCTTTATGTTCATACGAGTTATCACCAAGTCACAACCAGTGACCTCAAGAGACAACAAGGTCCGCCATGTTCAAGAAAGAACATACATACTCACACATGCATCTTTAGTGTTTAGACTTGTGATGTACTTATATTGACAGAATCTTCCTTAGTATATGGGCAGTTCCCATTAGTACTATCTTTTGTATTTCTCCTATACGCGGGTTTCCTGGGATTTGCGATAAGTAATCATTAGACCTTATTATTATTATTATTATTGTTATTCCTTGAATCTCAGTCATTGATGTTGGTTAACTGGAAAGTCCGTTGGAATGAATATCAAGCCACTACCTGCAGCCTCAGATATTCAGGACGTATCGGAGGGTTCTTGCTGTTCCAAGCAAGCATGCCTTTTGAAGCGTTCCAAAAAGCGTGAAGGGGCCGATTTTCTTTAACAATCCCTGGAAACTTTTGGAGATAGTCCCCAGTGCGCCTATGACAATCGGGATCACTTTGACTTCATGGCAGTTCCAAATCCTTTTCACCTCCCACTTTAGGTCCTGGTTTCGGTTAATTTTCTCCCTCTCCTTCTCTTGCACTCTCGTGTCGAAAGGGCAGGCCACATCCACAATCAGACACGATCTTTTTTCTTTGTCCACAACCACCAGGTCAGGTCTATTGTGTTCCAGTTTTTTGTCCGTCTGTATCCTAAAATCCCACAGCACCTTCACCTGATTGTTCTCCATCACCGCCTCTGGCCTATGCTCATACCATTTCTCAGAATGTGGTAAATTGTTTACTTTGAACAGGTGCCAGTGGATCACCCTGCCCATCACATCGTGTCTCCAGCCCTTATAGTGGGTCTGGGCTAGGTGTTTACACTCGGACACAATGTGAGCCACAGTCTCCTCTCTCTCTCCACAGATCCTACACAGTGGGCTAGCCTCCTCCTTGTAAATATGGTGCTTCAACCACTTCGTTTTGAGGGCCTGCTCCTGCGCAGCCATTAGCATTCCTTCTGTAGCCTTTTTGAGGTCTCCTCTTCTCAACCAGTTCCATGTCTGTGGATCTCTAAATTCAGTTTTCTCAAAGAAGGTACTATGAAGGGATTTTCCCTTAAGGCTGCTCTTCCTCCTTGATGTTATTTCCTCCTTGGACATCCCCTGGCCTACTGTCCCCTCCTTCAGTACAGTTCTGAGCATTGGCTCCTTACTATAGGTCACGTATTTGTATAGGTTGTTTTTCTCCATCCGAACACAGTCCTCTATGCTGATAAGACCTCTTCCACCCTCAGATCTCCTTAGGTAGAGTCTATCGACATCACTCCTCTTGTGGAACATGTTGTAGATAGTCAATAGCTTCCTAGTCTTCCTATCCATTTCTTTTTGTTCAGCAACATTCCATCTCAGAATTCCCGCACTGTACCTAATAATAGACACAGCTCGGGAATTTACTGCGCTTATGGCATTTCTGCTGTTCAGATGTGACTTCAATACGCTCCTTACTCTCCGAATGTATTCAGTTCTTATCAATTTCTTCATTTTTTTGTTCTTGATGTCATCAGCCTCCAGAACACCCAAATACTTGTATCCTTCTTCAGAGTCAATTTCCTTTATCATCTCACCTGTTGGTAGCTGGATTCCGTTACTTCTGCTCACTTTACCCCTCTTCATCACAAGGACTCCACACTTACTAATACCAAATTGCATACATATATCACTGCTGAAAATACGGACAGTGTCAACAAGCACATCCAACTCCATCTCACTCTTCCCGAAGAACTTAAGATCGTCCATGAAGAGGAGGTGATTGATGGTAAGCCCTCCCTTTCCCAACTTGTATCCTGCTCTCACTTTTCGCAGTACACTGGTCAGGAGCATCAGGGCAAGGACAAACAACAGAAGGGACAGGCTATCTCCCTGGAAGATACCTCTCTTGATCTTCACGCTTCCCAAGGATTCTCCAGTTGATGTTAACTCTGTTTCCCAGGACTTCATACTTTTTCCCAACAACTGTCTGATGTTATCTGCTACCTTGAAGATCTCCAGGCTTTTGGTGATCCAAGAATGAGATTATTATTATTATTATTATTATTATTATTATTATTATTATTATTATATCGGTAGAGGGTCAGACGCCATGCTTTGACACATAGAATTACGGCCCTTGCCATCCTGAGTTCAAATCCCGCCGAGGTTAACTTTGCCTTTCATCCTTACGGGGGTCTGTAAAATAAAGTACCAGTAATGCACTGGGTAATTGCTGGCCTTGTGCAGCTCTGTTGTGCTTGTTTAGGTATTCGGTTGGAGCTATAGGACTGCACATTGAAATTATATGGTCAATGGTCTCTGGTTGTTTTTTACATACACAGCATAATGGGTTGCATCCATTTTTTATTATGTTGGCTTGATAATTTTTTATTGGCAGACACTGATCTTGTGCTGATATAATTAGTCCTTCAGTATCTGATTTCAGTCCAGAGGATGCCAACCATTGATGGGATAAAGTTTTGTCAACATCAGGATTGTTAGCTCTTTCTGGGTATTTTCCATACAGAGGCTTTTCTTGCCATTTCTTAGCCAGTTTCTGTAGCAGTTCTTTCTTTGCAGTTACTTTTACCTGCTTTGCTTTTTCTGTGTTTTTCATTTCAGCAGTAAATGGAACTTCTGATATTTCCAACCTATTTCTCCTCTGGTCACTTTTAATACATAGCTCAGTCATTTTATCACCCATGTCCCTTTCCATGGCATGTCTTACCAAAATGCTATAAATATTACTGCTTTTAAGCTTGAAAATAAACAAACATTCAATGTCATTTCGTAACATAACTAGCTTGCTTATTATTAAGTTCATGTTTAGAACATAACTTAAAGGTTCTTACAAAAAGAATAGGTATTTTGAAAAATATAGATATTTTAGAGGAAACAGTTTTGTATCATAGGGTACAAATGGGTTAATAAAGATTCATGAGGAAACAATGAGATTTAAAAGTAACCAAAGATGATATCAACCAAACTGCACTGAAATAAATGATGAGGTAAATAGTTAGTATAAGCTGATATTTGTGTAATAAATCTTGAAAGGATAAATATGTAAAGGGCTATTAAAAATAAAACAAATTTAATATGCAGCTATATTCAGAACTTTTGTAATTCTTGCAACATGATAAATAGTTGTGGAGAAGGGCAGATAAATCATGATACATGACTTTATTCATGATATCCATTTCCACAAATCATTTATATCATTGTATAAATGATTTGTTTTGTTTGTTTTTCTTTCTGGTTTTTCATAATGATTAATGTCGAATTTATTTAGGTATCAGGAACATCTAAAGCATAACATTGCTATAGATCTATGTATTCCCTCAGGCAAAAATGGCAAATTGATGAAAAACAGAACCAATAATAAAAATTAAAAATATATGAAATTATTGTTTTAACCAGTAAAACCTATATTGTTATGATAATCTTTACTATATGATAAATTGTAATGATAAATGTCAATCTGGGCCTCAGAGGACCATAAAACTGCTGTTTGGTTTCCAAATCCAATTATGTTAATCAGATGAGAGATAATTATTACTTCTAGATGGTATGTCAATTTCTCACAGGTAACATTCCCAAAAGATCTTATACACATTCCACCAGAATTAAATGAACTGAAGCATATAGATATGTTGTCTCAGTTTACCTAAGAGACAAAGAAAACATTGCAGTGAATATAAATTCACAAATATTAAGTTGTTGGTTACCATATTTGCCTCCACCATTTTATAGATTTTTGTTTTCAAATACAGAATGGATGGAAGAATTTTTAACGTTTGGAGCAAGTTTAAACCTTGAGCAATTGAAAGTTGGAAATTATGATAATGGCATTAGCTGTGCAAATGAAACCATTCTACACTGAGAGTCGATTTAAATGATATGAATAATATTAAGTGCAAGTTTTATGTATCTTACTTTAATGATACACTTGATATGGCTATATTCAGCACCAATTGTTAATTAGAATGTAATTCAAATAATAACTATGATAGATACACTCTTTCAATTATACATAAGAAATTAGCTTCATATATATCCAACTATGATATTCAGTTACATACTAATTATCATGCAAACATAATTTTAGTTGATCATGTCTTTTCTAATATAAGGTTAATTTTCATTGTATATTTACAGAAAATTCTATTTGTTTTTTTTTTGTCTACCTTTTCCTTGCCAACATTTAGAAAAGAGAAGAGAGCTGTCAAAGTTGATTAATTTTAAGGTGTTGATTCTATGTAATTTAAATCTTCATTGAGAATATATTACTTTGCGTTTGCTTGTCTTAACTGATTATATGATTCAACTCTTCAACATTTTGTAATGATTTACCAGAATATATTTAAAACCAAATAGGTTTGTTAACTCCAATGTTTATCATACCTTTACTAGTTCACATCTTGTGGAAATTTGCAGTATTAAAATAAAAGCTTCAATTTTTGATATGATGTAGTCATAGTATTCTTTTGTACTTTTGAAGAATGTGGTTTAAAATTACGAGTTAATAAATACCTAATTTTGACTGAAATGGTCAAAATGAACCTCCCTCGAGTTCAGTGTGAGTGGCTGAGCATTCCACAGATGTGTACCCATAACATCATTTTCAAGGAGGTTCAGTGTGGCACAGTGTGTGACGAGGCAGGTCCTTGTGAATTACAGGTGCAATCTATCCAACAGGCTTCCACACAGTTTCCATCTCCCTAATTTCACTGACATGGCATAGGTCTACCCAAAGCTATGGTAAATAAAACTTGCCTTAGATGCCATGCAGTGGAATCAAGCCAGTACCTAATGAGTTCAAAACAAACTTCTTTACCATCTAGCCATGCTGCATCTGCAAAGGGCAAGATATATCCATACATACATACACACACACACTCTCCCACTCTCTCATATACATGCATATGCACTCACTCACACATATGTATAAACTATATGCACACACTCACACATATGTATAAACTATACACACACACATATGCACACACATAGATATACACAAACCCAGAAGCTAGGAGTATGAAACTAAATATTGTAAAGCATTCAACCATTTCTGGCAACATTACACCAAATTGGTTATAAATATTGATACACATTTCAAAAAAAGCCATTCACTGTCAATATTTTAGTCATGAGAGGATATAAATAAAATTACTGACACCACTACCATCATCTCTTTCTTTCACATTGGTTTTTAGATAAGATAGATTTAACATGTTTAATGCATGCAACTTTAAACATGCTAACTAGAAATATATATCTAATAAAGGGGAAAAGAACAGTCAATTACTAACGTTAATATAGTTTTCCTGCAGCCATGCTGAAGTACTGTCTTGGAGGGATTTAGCTAATCATATCGACCCTGGTACATATCTTTTTCAAGACTGGTACTGATTTTATCAATTAATTTTTTGTTGAACCATTAAATTACAGGGCATAAACAGAGGACATAAACACACATATATACGATGGGATTTCCCAGTTTCCATCAACCAAATTTCACTCACAAATTACTGGTCTAAAAATCACTTGCCCAGTGTGTCCCTTTATTGGAACTGAACCCTACACAACCATACCTGCACCTTTGTGAAACATTTCTCGGAGAGGCAAAATAGAATGAATAGATAAAAACTCCACCCCACCAAAAAAAAAAAAAAAAATGAAATATGTTGCACCAAATTAAGACTATGTAATATATCTGGATAAATATCTTTTGCATTGTCACATTTCTCATGCCAAACTGGAAATAAATGTCTTGACTCTTAAGAAAAATATACCATGTTCCTCCATTAAGTGAGGTTATAAAGAAATAGAAAAAATAAATAAAATTAAAGATTGAAGTAAAACTCTTCGAAATTTAATCAAATATTCATTCTGAATAATTTTAGGTGTTGAAATTCTTACAATATATTAAAGTTTGATGTATCCAAGAAAACAAATTACCTCCATAATGACTCTGATATTCCATATACAACTCTGATATTCTTTTTTTAGTTAGTTTTCTTTTCTTTTAGTTATTTCTACATTTATATTAGTTCTTTGAAAGATATGATCTAATTTCATGTTTGAAATATGACAGAAATAGAATTATTCTGGAAGATTAGGCACTTCATTCACTGGAAAATCCATTTCTACTTATATGGTATAGAAATTAAACTTGATGACAATTGTTTCACATGCACATACTGGGATGTATTATATATGGTTTTCCTTACAGTCAATGATTGGAAATACATACATATACACATCCACACATTACATATATGTATGTGCACATGTGTGTAGGAAAATTAATAAAATTTTAAGATGCATCTAATGATTATATATATATATATATATATATATGGACGTTAAATGGACGTTAAACGAAGATGATAATGATGATGATGATATATATATATAACAAAAAGGAAAAGAATGACTTCACTTGTAGTTCTAAATAATTTAATTTAATTTTATAATATTATAATCTTACAATTTGGTTTTGTAGATCTAGTGAGTTCTTTGTTAACTTCTGTGGGGAGATTTTCAAAGATTCCTGATTAACTTTCCTGGAGAACTTTTTCACAGTTATGCAACTCTTTGATGTTGAATCTTGTTGGTGGTGCGAGAACAGAGTTAATTATTATTGAGTAAAACGACAGGAGACCGGATGGTGAAATTCCTTCAAAGATTTATTTCAGTGAACACTATGTACATTTCAGTGGCCAGGTTCCGTAAGATCCTGGTGACATCATCAGGTGTTTATTGCATAATAGTTATATAATAAAGGAATAATGGTAAACACAATACAAGAGGCTATAAGAATATAAAAAAACACAGTGAAAAACGTTTTCGACTCGAAGGCAATCAACAGGGCCAGTTTTTGTCAGTTTGGCAGCCAAACTGACAATAATATGTATATAATATGTATATATTTATATCTATATCTATATCTTTCTATCTATCTACCACGAACAAGGAAAAGATTTGTTTTGCTCAAACCGTCCAAAAGACGGAACTGTTCACATACCTTAACATTTCCAATGCTACGGAAATGTTAAGCGATACAAAACAGTACGTAACTTTTGGTGAGAGTGGTGCTTTCAGCATCACTTCTCCTCAACAGTTACGCAGAGAAACTGTTCTAAAAACAGTAATTTTTAGGACGGTCTCAAATGTGTCGAAAAAACCAGTTCAGTTATCTCAAAACGATATTGAACTGGTTCTGAAGAATTCCATGAAGGATATTGCCTTCATCCCAAAAGGGAAACTTTTTGGAAGCATTTCGGTGTTGTTGAAAGACCAATTGACAGCACAACAATATTCTGTATCGCCAATTGTGTCCCCCCTTTACACCATTTTCCCCACATATATGGGAAAAAGAACTAAAAAATAAAAATTTTGAACATTGCACCAAATGTAAACGTCTGGTAGATTCTAACTGGCTTCATCGATTTCGACGAAGACACCATCATTTCGGTGGGAAAGTCCTCCAGAGGCACATTCAATGGTACAAGCATGGAAGTTCTGGTCCAATTGAGGCCAGAACGGATAGCTAAAATACCCCAACGTTTGCCTCTGGATGGAATTTCACACATAAACATTTCTGTTGAGGGTAGGCGGCTTTCATGTTACCACTGTTTAAGCAGTGGTCACCTGAAGGCTTACTGTCCTCAGTTAACTAAAAAAAAAAGAAGCACTACTGCCAACACCCAAAACAACAACACAACCACCACCACCACCACCACCACCACCACAACAACAACAACAACAACAACACGCAAACACAACCAAAACAAGAACAACAAACCAACCTGCAAGCACAGTCCCACCCAACCCCACTCCACCTAAAACCACTGCAAAAACACCCACAAACACAACAGCTCCCGAAAACATACCCCTTCCAAATAACACAGACACCACAACGGACGAGGCCCCACATCATCACCAAGTGATGATGAGGCAGAGCATCTCCGTTGGAAAAGAGAGAAGAAAAGACACCACAAGAACAAAAAAACAACAAACATCACTACAAACATACCACCACCAACACAAACAACACAAACATTACAAACAAAAACCCCCCGTCCCGAAAACAAAACCACGACATCACTCCAAACACAAACACCTACAACAAAACGAAAGCTCCCACAAGAACAACAGACAAAAACCACCGCAACACAACAAGAACATTACACATACATAAACAGTAAAAACAAAACTTTAATGGAGGTCATCTCCAACGACCCTTCGATGAAAACCGAAGGGAAAACTTTTTCGAACTGTGTAGACAAACCTAATTTAAAGATGATTAGGGTCCCTACGGACACCTATAAGTTTTTAAAGGAAAACTTTCCTAAGGACGTGGGTAATCCTTGTGTTAAACCCATTAACCGCGTCCTTTTAAAAAGTTTCTCCACCCTCACCCCAGACCCCCCCCCCACCAAACATCTCCGTCCCCACCCCGCCGTAACCCCCCCCAGACAACTCCTCTAACACCTCCAGGGAAACCGTGCGGCCTGATCCCCGGGAGACGAAGAAGTGAGTGTTTTCTTCTCCTCTTTTAACATTTCAGAACCAACATGGCCAATATAAGAGTTGGGTGAGTGAATGTACGCGGCCTGGGGATGCCCTGGAAACAGGGCAAACTCTTAAACGACCTCAGGTCGCACAGTATGGATGTAGTAACCATTTGCGAGTCCAGGATCCACAGCGAGCGACAGCTGGCCCCCATCTTCGATGACTTTGAGATCTACGCATCTCTCTGTTAGCCGAGGGGTGGGGGCGGGGTTGCCGTTTTGCTGCGGAAACACCTGGGCCTCGTAACACAGACGGTACATCTGGACCCGGAGGGTCGACTGGTGGTCCTAGACGTTGATGGTAGTGAAGGTGGAGCCTTCAGGCTGGTGGCCGCATATGCTCCATCCGGGACACCGCGACCAGAATTCTTCAAACGTCTAGATACTTTTCTGGGAACGTCACGCTCCTTGCTTTTAGAGGGGGACTGGCATGGAATCCTAGATGCACGTTGGGACTATGTGGGAGCATGTCCCGATAAAGGGGGGTGTAACATCCTCAAACAGTTAATCGGCCGATTTGACCTGGCCGATAGATATCGACTAGATTTTCCGACCGTGCCACTGTGGACTAATCGCAGCGGAACATCTAGATCGTACCTAGATAGGGTTCTAGTTAGAAATAAGGATAGGGACATGTTAAGTTGTCCACAAATGTTCATGGTTGCCTATTCAGATCACAAACTAGTAACCTGCATGGTCAACCTTGATAGAACCCATAGACAAGGACCCGGCTACTGGAAGCTGAACTTGTCGTTACCGACGTGCAAAGCCTACAGTAGACGGATTAGCACTTTAGTTAAACAGCACTTGACAGGGGCCATTGTCAAAAACAGATGGTGGTACTCTCTCAAGAGGGCAGTTAGATTAGACTTGTTAGTTTTTAGTAAAGAATTAGTGTTAGATAGAAATAGAACCGAGAAAGAACTGGTAGATAAAGTAGAAGAGGCAATTAGAAGTGGCAACGTAGCCAGCGTGCTAGGAACGAGAACGGCCTTGGACCAGTTCTTCGACGCAAAGCATGAGGGCTGCGTTGTTAGAAGCAAAATACGTGCTCTGGGAAACGAGGGAGCCAAAGCTGTTAGCTGGGCCCGAGTGACGGAGGCAAAAAGTGGCAACAAGTCCACGATTCGGTCTTTGAAGGACCAAAACGGACGCGTGATACGTGAGCCGAAGCAGATGTGTGCGGCCTTTCAGCGGCACTTTGCTCAGCTGTTCGGGCAGGGCGGTGCGCCGGGAGAGGCTATGGATTTCGGTCCATACCTCGACGGCCTACCGCGACTCTCGGACAGCGAGGCAAAGTTCTGCGAAAAGCCGATTTCAGCCGCTGAGATAGGGGACGCGTTGACCCAATGCGGCAAACGGAAATCTCCAGGTCTCGACGGTCTACCCAACGAATTTTACGTAGCAATGCCGGACTTATTCTCCGGTCTCCTGGAAGCGGTCTACTGCAACTGGCAACAGAACGGGAGAATTCCCAGTTCTGTGATAGGGGGCGTAGTCACACTAGTCAGGAAGGACGAGAATAAGGGGGATGACATAGGCAACTTCCGGCCCATAACTCTGCTAAACACAGAGTTACAGATTTTGGCCAAGGTGTTGGCAAAGAGGCTGGCGCTTGTCGTCGAGAACCTGGTAAGAAGCGCAGACATGCGCAATCCCGACCAGGTCCATACACGACAACCTCCACCTCATGCGATACATCATAGAGAGGGTAGGGTGTAAACTCGGCTTCGGTGGCGCCCTGATCAACTTGGATCAGTCTAAGGCTTTCGATAGGGTTGACCATCGTTACCTGGATGCAGTGCTCGAGGCGGCATGCTTCGGACCCGTGTTCAGGAGCTGGATTTCTGCAATGCATAACAGCAACATCTGCTCAAGGGTTAAGGTGAACGGCTACTTCTCGGAGCCGTTCCGTATCACGCGATCCATTCGACAGGGATGCCCTCTCTCCTCCCTTCTGTACGTATTAACTCTCGAGCCACTACTGCGGAAGCTGGAGCTATTGCAGGGCATCCCTCTGGAACGGGGACTGCGGAAAGCGGCGTCGGCCTACGCCAACGACGTGACAGTAATGGTGTCGAGCACCTCGCAATCGAGGAAGTCGGCACCTTACTGAAGGAATACGAAAGGTTCACAGGAGCGAAGCTGAACCGGGACAAGTCCATCGGTTTGCAACTCGGATCGTGGAGAGGCAAACCGATGCCTTCCGATGGCGTCGTCGGACACTGGACGGAAGGACCAGTAAAGCTGCTCGGGGTCTGGGGTTTGGTCCGGACCTCCAGGTGGGGAAGAACTGGAACGAGGTGTCGGCCAAGGTGTTTGCACTCACCCAGAAGTGGGCCGAGTGCAAAATATCCTTGAAAGGTCGAGCGGAGGTGGCGAATACTTTTATAGCGTCCGCCATCTACTACCGCTTGACCGTCATGCCTTGTCCAGCCAAAACGCTCGCCAAAATGGACCGCGCGCTCTTCCAATTCCTTTGGAAGAGGCGGGCTCCTTTGGTGAGAAGATCCATCTGCTGCCAACGCTCTTTCAACGGAGGGCTGGGGATGCCTTGGCTGACGATGCGCAAACACGCGCTCAGGCTGCGGCATCTCTACGTATTCCTCACCGGACAACCGGTGTGGGCTCCGTTCGTGAGGCGAGCCTTCCCACGACTCGTCTCGCTGACCGAGCTGCAGTCCTGTGTCAAGCAAAGACCAAGGAAAATGAGCGACTGGCACATCGAATGTGCTCAGGCGCTCACAGCCCTCTGGCAGCCGGACCCGGCGATCAGTGGAGACTCCACTTTGTCATTCTATAGAGGGTTGATCCGCAGCAAGTGCGACGACGAACTCGGTGAAAATCTAGGCGTAGAGGAAGACGAACTGGCCAGTCTGTTCGGTAGGACCTTCCGCCGGGACCGATGGACAACTTCCAAAAGTCCCTGGCCTGGCAGTGCTACCGAGGAGCTCCACCAGTTCGAGACAAGCTCTACAGACATGGGCTCCCGGGCAGGGACCCTGCAAAAAAGATCTGTCCGGGGTGCGTACGAGACGAAGAAACCGTCGCGCACGCATTCATACACTGCTCGGGCATCATCGACCTGTGGGGCTATGTGGAACGACTATTGTCGCGGGTGGGACCAATCCAGTTGACCACCGAGTCCATTGTCATGATCAAACCGCCACCCTCCTTCAAAAACGAAGGAGAGGCAGTTTTCCTTTGTGTGATAGCTATGGTGAAAGAGGTTGTATGGTGGACAAGGTTGAAAGGGCTGAGATCAGACACCTTTCTCTCCGGCCAACAACTGATTCTTTTTTTCAAATACCACTTTGGAAGAAGAATCAGGATGGAGAGAGAGGTGCTGTACCCCAGCAAGTTTTATGAAAGGTGGGTGAAAGTGGCAAGAATGGCCCGAGTGAATGGGCCTTCTCTCTATATCAGCCTGTAGGTTGAGTAAAAAGAGGATGAGAGGAAAAGAGTACAAACTCTTTGTACTCCTGGAGATGAGGGTTGCACATTTTTTTGGGGGGAGTATGTGTTACCCATATGTAATGTCTCCCCCTATTGGGGAAAATCGATTAATTTTTAAATTGCATTTGTTATAATATTTTACACGTTTTTATTTTATGTAAACTTCCCCCTTTGTATTTGTCCCCTTCTTTTGTGCCCCTGTGGCTAATAAAGAAACATATCTATCTATCTATCTATCTCTCTCTCTCGCTCTCTCTCTCTCTCTCTCTCTCTCTCTCTCTCTCTCTATATATATATATATATATATATATATATATATATATATATATAAAGTTAAATAAAAGTCAAATGATTAAAATTTAGCTTCGTTTATTACTGCTATATATATTTCAGTGACAGCCATCTTTGGCTGTGACCTCTTCAGGCAGTTTGAATTAGTATGGTATAGACAAGTACATATGTTGTTTAGATGTATGATATTGTCAATACTCTGATATGCCCAGTTCCTTGCTGGGTTGTTAATTCACAACCCAGCAAGGAACTGGGCATATCAGAGTATTGACAATATCATACACCTAAACAACATATGTACTTGTCTATACCATACTAATTCAAACTGCCTGAAGAGGTCACAGCCAAAGATGGCTGTCACTGAAATATATATAGCAGTAATAAACGAAGCTAAATTTTAATCATTTGACTTTTATTTAACTTTATTTTACACTACTCCGGAGTAACCAAACCAACCTGCGCACTTCGTCGGGTGCTCCAGCCTGCATACTGAGGTGTTGGTATACAACCAACATAAACTCAAAATCTATATATATATATACATATATATATACACACATGCAAATTTACACTACACAAGAAAAAGTAACTAGTTCACACAAAGTAAATGACATTAAAAAAAAGTGAACTGATATGTAGAGTATTTATTTGTGTATAAGTCACACCACATTCTATCACAGAAAAGTCTGTACATAACTTTGTTTAATAAAAAATATACTGGAAATTGAGAATATAAAAGCCAGAGATTGTTTTAAACTGTTACATTCTACTGTTATATGTAGAGTTAGACAATTAAATGAGTCACCAAAATTATTCAGTACTAAGTACTATGATTGTCACAAATAGTTCTTATATAGTATTATGCTGGAAGATGTTAATTTAATTAGCATGCCTTTAAAATGAATGGTTTGGTTTCATAGGACTAAATCAAATTTTGGTCAGATTGGTATCAAAAGTGTTAAAATCTGTTATTATTAATGCTGCATTTATAATACATGACTAAAAATAATTCACATGCATCCCATGATAATAGTACTTCTTTTGTTATATCTTCCTCTTTTTGTTTCATTTTCCTTGTCTTCATCTTCAAACCCATACTTTAAACCCTCCCTCAGAATTTTATGTGTTGTTGTGTGTAATCTCCACTTCCTATACAGTGGATTTGATATTACAATACTGTTGGAGAGGGCAGTTCTCTTTAATCCTACAAGTGTAGCTTGGATTATTCTCGGGTATATTTTTTGTAGTCATTTTTTATTGTATAGACTGTCCACATGAATAGGATACCACTGTGGAATAATACAACATATGTCATATCCTGGTTCATAGAAATCCCCTTTAAGAACAGGATCAAATTCACATAGTTTGATATTATCGATTTTTATCCCTTTATTTCTAGGACCCTTTCTTAATAACACTTTAGGCCTTGCTCGTTCTTTCATATATATCAGTGATATGGAATATGACCTTCTATTCCATGCTCGTAGAATCCTCCTTTTTAGTAATGGTTCTACTTGGGTAAAAAAAATATGACCCTGATGATTCTTTTGATGTCTCCATGGGGTCCTATGACAGTTCTGATGTTTGTAATTTTATCAAATTATACATTCTTCATACGCTAAAGTCTAAATTCCCCAACCAGTCCTTTGGTCTATACCATGACGACAGTATTTTGTTTTCACAAGATTGTAATGGACAGACTCTGGATAGATTCCATAAAAATTTAATTGATATATTTAGTGCAGTAGGACTTAAAATTATGGTTGATACAAATATTACTAAAGCAATTCATAAATTTCTTTTCAGTTAAGGTTTCTAGTACTTCCATTGCAGTACTAGAAATCTTAACAAGAAAGAAATTACTGAATTCAAGACAAGATAGGATATTAAACTCTCTATACATACAGCATGGGTAATCAAGACTGCAAAAATGTGTATAGGAATATACACATACATAATATGTAGGCATGTAAAGTCGACAGAACCCATGACACTTGATGGTACAATCTGATTATGAAAATCCGAAAATAATTAATCTCTCAAATGTAAACCTATCAAAATCCTCTCAAATGGATTAAAATTCACCTCAATACCATAATACCCCAACTTCAATGAGATACAAGACGATATTTCACACTTCTGTAGAAAATTATGCCTAACAAGAATTTCTTGACAAATGATGACTCAATTGTATGGACTAAAAGCAACTACAAACTTACAAAAGTTAGGAATAAAGACAAATTTTGTGACAAACTATTGACTTTCTCATACAATGAACTACCACACCTTAAACCTAAATCCAACACCAGCCAAAAGGAATGGGAAATTATCCATGAATTGAAGATCAATGATGACATCATAATTAAGGAAGCAGATAAGGGAAGTACTATCGTCATTATGGGTGTTGAAAACTATAAACATTCTATATCCTCTCTCCTACAAGGCACTACATGTTATGAAAAACTAAACAATTACCAGCAATCAAACACGATGACTAGACTAAACTGACTCATCTACCTACACCAATTGTAGTGGGCCCAACTTGTGAAATACACAGACTCAGCAACTTTATAGACATATTACTGACACAAATTCTGAAATATATAGCAAGCCTTAGAAAACATTACCTAGACCTCTTAAACCACCTTCCTAACACGTCAACAGAGACACCATTGTCTTTTGATGTAGTAAACCTCTACACTACGTTCCTCCACAAATACGAACTAGAGGCAATAGGATTCTGGCTAAAAAAGTTCCCTAATTCAATCCTGGAAAGAATAGAAATGAGTTTCATCACCAAGAGAATAAAATTCATTCTACAAAGCAATTTATTTTTTTAATTTCAATGGCAATATTTACAAACAAATGTTGGGGACTGCGATGGGCAAAACAGTTGCCTCGACAGGCGTCAATTTAGTCATGGCATACCTGGATATATGAACAATACAGATTAAAATATGATTTGAATTTCCATAAATATTTGCTAGACAACTGGAAACTCTACTTATATGACTGCCTTATTCTATGGATGTATACACACGACCAACTCAATGAATTCAAGACTCTAATTAACATCATCAATAATAACATCCAATTCACAATGGAATATAGCAAAAACGAACTTCAATTCCTTGACATTCTAATCATTAAAAAAGATACAAATATTAAAACTAACATTCACCACAAACCAACAGATTCTAAACAATACTTACTATTCAGCTCAAGCCATCCAAAACACATGAATACAAATATTCCATTGAATCTGTACAATTGTCTCAAATCATGAAACTCAGAATAAAAGACTCCAAGAATTAGAAGAAATTCTACTTGATAAACTGTATCCATCATTATTAATAGATAACAGAATAGAACATACCAAATCAATAGACAAAATGTCAATACTTTATTAAAAAAACATATTGCACATGCCACTAGGTACCCATTTTTCTCTAAGTATAAACATTTTTCTTTTTTTATTGTTATTCTTGCACTCTGGTAGAGGAAGTAACTGTAATAGAAATGTCTATGGAAAAATTCATATAAATAATAAAGGTCCTTGGTTGTGAAAATAATGGGAGCCACTGAATTATAATTAAAGCTTCAATTCCACAGTAGTATGTAATTTCCTTTCTCGGTGGGGGTGGGGGTGGGGGTTTCTACCCATTCCCCTTCACATTTGAAATAATGTGTCTTGCTCCAACAAAACAATTCAAAACACCTGCAGTGGATTTGAACTGATTATCCATAAACTGATTATCTATGAACCATTCAGCTATTCTGTCTCTACAAATATTGATCTAACACTATTGTACTCTGTAAACTGATAGTTCTGTTGCCATGATTAAAAAAAACACACAGTCCCTCCTGTAAAGTAGTAATAATAGTCACAATAAATGCACATAGTATATGCTGTAAAATTGTTGGCATTAGAAAGGGCATCCAGCCATAGAAACCATGCCAAACAGGAAATTATGAGCAAGATCTGTCCAGCCATGCATCAATTATGAGCATGATCTGTCCAGCCATGCATCAATACAACTCATGCATAGAAAATAGATGTTAAACTGTGATGATAATGAGAAATATATGAGCAAGATGTAGTCACCTGTCCTATCTGGCCTCATAACATGATAAACCATCTAACCCATACAAGCATGGAAAATAGACAAATAATTATGATGATGATAATGATGCCTCGTTTTTCTGCTTTTCCTATTCCCCCTATAATACTTTATTACCAAATGAATCTTTATGTCCTACTATCCTAATTTACCAATCCTTGTGTATATCTTATCTGAGTTACAATCAGAGCACTGGTCAGGGGAATAAGATAACTAATAAGATGGGTTAATAAGGTTAATGAATGCTTCCTGGAATTATCCCTGCTTCAGCTCCATAAATAGACATTTAGTAAAAACATGATAGATAGCATAACTATGGAAAAACGATTCTAATGAGAAAGATACTTAAGTGAGAGTGAGAAACTACACTTGGAATTATTTAGATGGGTTAAAAAAGGAAGAAAGCCAAACAAATAAACCTCATAAAACAAAGAATGTGTTATATTTTGGAGACACCACTGATTCAATTGTTCAACATTCTAAACAACTAAAAGAAGAACTACTCAATCTTAAGAATCCCTTGAGCTCTGTCAGTGCATATATGTAAGTTATCAATGCTTTAAATAAGTGCAACAGAATAGTCTGTAGGGAGACTACACAGTTTGATATGGATCATTATCTGTCGAAATAAATGACTTCTGATATCAAGCGGTTTTTATTGTTGATGTTTTATAGTTATTGTTGTTTTTTTTACTTTACATAAAGATAAATTAGTGCAGTATGTTATGTTAACCAACTGTCTTCTTTTTGGTGAATAACAGAACTGTAAATAATTCTATATCATTTTCTGAAGAATTTTATCAGTAGAAATCATGTGCTTCTGCTCAGTATGCAGTTGGAAAACTAGCATAGATATTAGATTCTTTATGTGATCCTCACTTTTAATGTTTAGTAATACTAGAGTAGTATGAAATTGGCAAACTGTCTACTTCATATTCCATGTTTTTCATTTCTATACTGTATAGTATTGTAATTCTACATGCTTAATGTAACTAACATATATTTTTGAAAATTGATTAATTTGTCAATTGCTATATGTTGAAAACTTAAATATTTTCTATTCTGAATAGATAAACTTTTTTATTGCAATTAGCTATTAAATAACTTTGATAGCAATAAAAATATGAAACTATGTGATGAAAGAATTGTAAATTAATTAGTCTGTTTTCTGATTGAAATGCATATATTTTCTAATTTTACCTCCTCCTTCCCTTCATAGGAGGTGAATTGACAGTCATTGGATTAAATACCTTGATATTTGTTCCTACTCTCTGCACTGTGAATTCAACCTTGTTTTTTTATTTCTTCAGTAAATTGGTAGAATTGTTAGAGTTGAACAGGAGATTTTGCAGTCTCATATTTAGCTCTGTGCATTCTGAGTTCAAATTCTTCTTTTTTCTGCTAGGAGTTGCTACTGACAGAGAGTAACAGTAATAGAAAGACCAATGAAAATGTGATTTTCTGAGATCAGTTCCTTTCCTTTGATTCATCTACCCTGTTTGCTGATATATTTATTAGTACAATTGATTTTACAACAAAATGCCCTTCCTAATAGTTAACATTCAATCTGGGCAAACTGTGTTATATATATATATGTATTTTTTGGCAGTTATCTTAGCTGAAACAAGCTGTTCAAAACCATTGCTCAGATGTACAGCACAATGCATGAGGAATGTTTTGAAATTTAGCCCATAAGATTAGTAGTCCAGGGTCTAAAGCTCAAAGCTATTGTCCTTTTTTTCCTAATTTAGGCCCGACATTTAAAACTATTTGTACAATTCTTCACCATAGAGATATCAAGATGTGATCTAGAGATTATTAAATCAAGAAACCTAGATTAGTGACCCAACCTATCATATTATGTACAACTAGTCCAACTCATGCTACCAGAGAGAGCAGATTTTAAACAATGATATTAACCTTTTTTATCAGCCCTGTCGATAACAAACCACATCAAATTGACCCTGGTTCTAAGACACAAAGTTGTTTCTTTTTAAGTGTTGATTTTATCTAAAACCTATTACAAATTTATGTAAGAGCCCTTTTTCAATTATATTTCAAACACCAGCATAATAAATACCTCCATACTCTTGATTGTTAAAAACATTATTGAAAATCATAAGCAGTGTTTTTCATTAGGAATATGGATTCAAACTTAATAATGAATGAACTTCATGTGGTTGAATTCAAGGGAAAATATCAAACCCTTTTTAACCTGCTGAAATGAACACATATATTAGGGAAAGAAAGATCTGTACATTGCAAAGATGCATACACTCTTAATATAGTCCTTGTGTGACAAGGCTGGCCTTTTGAATTACAGGTATAATATATTTTTCCTATCTGAGTGGAATGGAGCAATGGGAAATAAAGGGGCTTACTCAAGGGTTGTTAGGAATCAAGCTCATAACTTTACAATCATAAACCAAACATCCTAACCACTAAGCTACATGCCTTCACATAAAAGTGAATAAGGGATAAGTGAAAGGAAAATCTTCAAATGGAAATACACTCCCCCCATAATAATCAGTTATTTGATAGCCCAGCTCCAGATGGTTAAGAAAAAATTTTGAGATAAAATTTCATCATCATCATTGTTTCTACAATTCCTTTTCAGCATAGCATCTCTCCACTGTGAGTTTTAGTGATTTGAGATCAGCTCTCACCATCTCTGCCTGGGTCCTCCTTGGCCTTCCTCTACTGTGGCTAACTTCTACTGGAAAGTTTTGGCCCTTTTTCACCTGGTCCACACCAATGCAGTCTTCTCTCTTGCACACTACTTCTGATTTTTCCTATACCCAGTTTTTCTCTCAGTTCATCCAAGCTCTGTTGTTTTCTTACATTAACATTGCACATTCAGCAAAGCATTCTTGCTTCATTTCTCTGAAGCCCTTGCATATCTACCACAGTCACTGCCCATATTTAAAAAAACCCTGCAGTATAGCAATTCGCACACAGGTGTCATACAGCTGTTTTTTCATTCGAAGGTAGTAGTTTCCAGAGGTAAAGAAGATTTGCATTAGAAATATCATTTTATGCCAGTTTTTTCCATGCTTACATGAGTTTGACAAAGCCCAGAATCTATTCCAATTTCATGGTCATCAAAGTGTGTCTGCTAGTCATTTTGGGCTAAGTGAACTAGAGCAACATGTAATGAAATGCATTGTTTAAGGGTATAACACATCATTTAGTCCAGGAATCAAACTCACAATGTTATAATCACACGCCCATCACTCTTATAGTTATGCTGCATATTTCCAATGATAAAAGAAATTTATAGAAATATAAAAACTGTTAGCTTGCTTAATCAAAGTGTAATTTATATTCGAATGTTAGAGTAGAAGGACATAAAGTATTGTAAAGTAAATTGTAAAATATATCAAAGAATCTAAAAAAAAATATATCAAAATATCAATAGAAAACTCAATAAAGATCTATAGAAGACTAGGTATATAGTTAGTAATTTTCCAGATCTCTTTCAGACTGTAGGTATTGCATAAGTTGTTAAGAGGTGGAACCTGAATTCAGCTCATTAAGACAAAATCTTTCTTATGAAAGCATTTTACTAATTTTCAAATATATGTATTTTATTTTTTTACCTATGTTGAAATGGAATATATTATATGGTAGTGTAAGTACATGGGTATATTTAAATACTCATGCACACACACACATATATGTGTTTGTGTGGGCATATGTCACTAGGAACATGCATGCACTCACACACACAATATATATATATACACACACACACATATATATATATACACACACACACAAACACATATGTATATATATATACACACACATATATATATACATACATATATATATATACACACACATATACATATATACATACATATATATACACACACACACACATACTCTTGCAAGCAGGGAAAAGTGGCCGTAAAATGATGATGATGATGATATATATTATATATATATACATACACACACATATATATACACACGCATATATATATATATGTAAATATATATATACATACCCACAGATATATATATATATATATATATATATACACACATATATATATATATATATATCATCATCATCATCATCATCACCGTTTTACGTCCGTTCTTCCACGCTAGCAAGGGTTAGACGGGTTGTCCTGTTGTGGGCAGTGTCTGGTCAGCTGACCATGCCTTGCTCATACAGGAACTGATTTGGCTTGATTTCTACAGCTGGATGCCCTTCCTAACACCAACCTCATTTACAGTGAGTGCTGGGTGCTTTTTTCGTGGCGACTACACGTCCACTTTACAGTGTGGGCTGGGTGCTTTTTTTGCTGTGGCACCTCCACAACCACCTTGCAGTGGGAGGGTGTGGGGGCGTATTGTCTATATGCTTCAGCTTGTACCCATGGGAGGTCGGGTACTATGTATTACTGCGTGATGCCAGAGGTCACGGTCGTGTGTCATCGCCTTTGAGAGGTGTAATTGGGTAAGGTCGGCTTTTATCACCTCATCCCAGGTCATCTTGGGTCTCCCCACTCCGCGGTTTCCATCGACTTCTAGTGCTCTGCACCTTTTTATGCAGCTGTCATCCTTCATACGCATCACATGTCCATACCAGCGCAACCGCCTCTTCTGCACACAGCATTTGATTCCTCTTATGCTCAGTCTCTCTCTCAATTCATTTATGCTTTGTCGTTCACGTATATTACTGTTACACATCCATCGGAGCATGCAGGCTTCGTTTCTCTCTAATCTACGTAAGTCTTCCACCTTCAGCGCCCAGGTCTCACTACCATGCAACATCGCTGTTCGGATACATGCATCATACAGTCTGCCTTTCATTTTGAGGGAGAAGCCTTTTGCAGCTAGCAGTGGTAGTAGTTCCCTAAACTTCTTCCATCCCGTTCTTACCCTAGTTATTGTACTTTCTGAACACCCACCTCCGCTGCTAATTCGGTCACCGAATATATATATATATATACACACATATATATACATATATAAACACACATATATATATATATATATATATATATATATATATATATATATATATATACACATATATATGTATCATCATCATCATCACCGTTTTACGTCCATTCTTCCACGCTAGCATGGGTTAGATGGGTTGTCCTGTTGTGGGCAGTGCCCGGTCGGCTGACCTTGTCTTGCTCATGCGGGAACTGATTTTAGCTTGATTTGTTCAGCTAGATGCCCTTCCTAACACCAACCTCATTTACAGTGAGTGCTGGGTGCTTTCTTTCCATGGTGCCTACTCAACCTCTTTACAGTGTGGGCTAGGTGCTTTTTCGCCATGGAACCTCCATGACCACTTTGCAGTGGGAGGGGGTGGGGGCATACTGTCTATATGCTTCAGCTGCGGCTTGTTCTGTGGGAAGTCGGGTCTTCTGTATTACTGTGTGACACCAAAGGTCATGATCCTGTGTCAGGTCACACACACACACGCACATATATATGTATATGTATATACACACACACATATATATGTATATATATATATATATATATATATGTATATATGTATATACACACACATATATGTATATATATATAAATATATATATATATATATATATATATATATATATATATATATATATAGTGGTAGAACACTGGAAGGTAATATCCGTAGTGGTAGAGCACTCAGTCCAAGGGACGAGTTAGGTAGAAGTGGTTACACAACAGTTAGTTCACCATACCGAGAACAATTGTTTCCATATAACCATGCCCATTACGAGCTGAGGATCTGCTAAGGTGAAACGATTGTTCTCGGTACGGTGAACTAACTGTTGTGTAACCACTTCTATATATATATATATTAGTAAAAGGAAAAGAAAATGCTGACAAATTTTTCCCAGTGAAAAATAGTTTAATTAGGAATAAGTATAAATTAGTAATAAGTATTGGTTAGTATTCTGTTTTAGTTTTTTACCGGTTGCGCATTTCTAATGCTTTTCAAAAATAATTTTGAGATAGAGCGCTCGTGATGTTTACTCTATATATATGTCTATACACACACATCATTTTACGTCAGCTTTTCCCTGCTTGCAAGGGTGAGACGGGTTCTATTAAGCATGGCATCTCTCCATTCATCACGGTCCTTTGTCATCTCCTCTGTGAGCTTCAGCGATCTGAGGTCTGCTCTCACTACCCCCGCCCATGTTCCCATGTTTTTCTTGGTCTTCCTCGACTGTATCTTCCTTTTACTGGGATTTCTCGGCACTTCTTTACCCAGCGGTCACCCTCCATGCACATCACATGTCCATACCAACGCAGTCTTCTCTCCCACACACTACAGCTCTTATACATAGTTTCTCTCTCAACTCGTCTATACTTGGTCGTTCACGCACATTGATGTTGCACATCTAATGGAGCATGCTTGCTTCATTTTGTTCATACCCTTCTTTGTCAATAGAAGAAGCAGCTCCCTAAACTTCTTCCAACCATCCTTATTCTAGATACTAAGGCCTCGGAACAGCCCCCCCCCTTACTAATCACCTAGGTATCGGAAGCTATCAACCACGTCTACACACACACACACACACATATATATATATATATACACATACACACACACATATATATATCATCATCATCATCATCAGGTTTAGCGTCCGTGTTCCACGCTTGCATGGGTTTGGACGGGGGTTTTCCCACTTGAGGCAAGAGTGGTTGTCTTGCTCGCATAGGACTGTCTGGCGACACACACACATATATATATATATATATATATATATATATATATATACACATACACACACATATATATATATGTATACACACACACACACACATATATATATGTATATACACACACACACACACATACAAATATATATATATATATATATATTTATATATATATATACCCAAACAAACAATACTAACCTCAGGGAAATATAAATAAATATATCCACAAGTACAATAACAACAAACACACATAAACACACACTAGTGAAGAAAGATAGAATATAAAAACACATACACTCAAACACTAACAACCACACCAAACAGGAAACACACACACAAACGCATGCACAAACAGAGACAGCGACAAGAATAAATAAATAAACAAATAAAATAAAAATGGCATAGACATTACAATACAACGGGAGGAAACATAATAGTACCATTGATGATGTCACATATGTGTGTTGAAAGAACTTTGATAGACTATATATATATATATATATATATTTATATCTGTATCTTTAACCGTATATCTGTATCTTTAAACATTGATTGTCAGATAAATTAACTATGGACATATAAAAGATACAGAAGTGAAAACCAATGCAAACCAAACAGTGAGTGTGTTCTATTATTTGGATTGGCAGTATCGGTAGAGGGTCGGACGCCATGCTGTCCAGCATAGTTACATCCCTTTACGATTTGAGTTCAAATCCCGCCGAGGTTGACTTTGCCTTTCATCCTTACGGGGTCGATGAAATAAAGTACCAGTAATGCACTGGGTAATTGCTGGCCTTGTGCCTAAAGTAGAAACAATTATTATTTCTTATAACAATATAACCCTCCCCAAATATAACAATATACGTATATATATACACATATATATACACACACACACCCACACTTACATACACATAGACACACACACACACACACACACACACACACATATATACACCCAAACAAGCAATACTGACCTAAAGGAAATATAAATTATCAATTCTGGCAATATTATAACAATATGACCCTCCCCAAATATAACAATCATCATCATCATCATCATCATCACCGTTTTACGTCCGTTCTTCCATGTTAGCATGGATTAGAGGGGTTGTCCTGTTGTGGGCAGTGTCTAGTCGGCTGACCTTGTCCTGCTCATACGGGAACTGATTCTGGCTTGAGTTCTACAGCTGGATGCCCTTCCTAACACCAACCTCATTTACAGTGAGTGTTGGGTACTTTTTTCCCGTGGCGCCCACACGTACACTTTACAGTGTGGGCTGGGTGCTTTTTTGCCGTGCCACCTCCACGACCACTTTGCAGTGGGAGGGGGTGGGGGCATATTGTCTATATGCTTCAGCTTTGGCTTGTACCCGTGGGGGGGGGTCGGGTCTTCTGTATTACTGTGTGACACCAGAGGTGCAATTGGGTAAGGTCGGCTTTTATCACCTCATCCCAGATCTTCTTGGGTCTCCCCACTCCGTGGCTTCCATCGACTTCTAGTGCTATGCACCTTTTTATGCAGCTGTCATCCTTCATACGCATCACATGTCCATACCAACGCAACCGCCTCTCCTGCATACAGCATTTGATTTCTCTTATGCTCAGTCTCTCCTTCAATTCGTTTATGCTTTGCCGTTCGCGTATATTACTATTACACATCAATCGGAGCATGCAATCTTCGTTTCTTTCTATACTACGCAAGTCTTCTACAGACAGCGCCCAGGTCTCACTACCATGTAACATTGCTGTTCGTATACATGCATCATACAATCTGCCTTTCATTTTGAGGGAAAAGCCTTTTTCATCTAGCAGTGGCAGTATCCCCCTGAACTTCTTCCATCGCATTCTTACTCTAATTATTGTACTTTCCGAACACCCACCTCTGCTGCTAATTCGGTCACCTACAAGCTGTCTACTGTTTCTACAAAGCCCTGCCAGAGTTTGGTGGTGCTTGTTTCCTGTGGTAGCTTGCTGCTTGCTGTCTCAGTGCAGCTACTACATGTGAAGCCTACATTCTTAGTTAAGCTTCCTGAGATCCCACTACATCTCTTGTGTACCCATTGTTGCATTTGGGGCATATATTTGGGTTAAGCTTATATACATATATATATATATATATACACACACACGCACATACACATTTACATATACATATATATACATATACACACGCACACACGCATTTATATATATATATATATATATATATACATATACATATATATATATATACACACATATATATATATATAAATATATTCATAAATATATATATATATAGAGAGAGAGAATTTATCTATCTAAATTATCTTACGGATGACTTGTTGATTTTGAGAATGTAACCATTGTCTTCCATATTTCGCAGAGTCTTCCCGATGAGCAGTGTTTTTAAACTCTGAGATATGCTAGTCTACAATTCAAATTCCCCGTTCGTTTCTCTCAGATTTTCAATTAATATTTACATGTCTTTAAATGATTTGTCTCATTCTGTTGGACACCTTCCTAAATCAAATCCTTCTCCTAAAGTTACCCATTTCTTAAATGATTTGTCTCATTCTGTTGGACCCTTCCTAAATCAAATCCTTCTCCGAAAGTTACCCATTTCCCGCCCTCCCACCCCCACACACCACCATTGCCAATGGTCCAATCATAACTCAGCGGCTTTAGTAAGTTCCCTAATAAATCAGTATAGCAAAGCTACCGCCCTGGTTACTACTCCTTAAGTTTAGACTTGTTTGATGGGTTGACTGCGGAGATTTGGAAAGTCTAAGCATTCAATGACGATGTCACAGATAAAGATAAATTCACATCCTGCTGCAAGACGAGAATACAAAGATCCCTCTCTATTTCAGACACGAATGACCAACATAATTCCGTCTCCCACACCTCTCCCTGCCCCTCTAACCCATCCATCCCACCCTCCCAAATTCAGAGTTGGTACCATGAACGTATGCACATTAAAAGGTCGCTCAAATGAGGTTGTAGAGATGCTTGAACGTAAAGAAGTTGATGTTTGTTGTATTCAAGAGACTAGGTAGAGAGGGCGGTCTGCCAGATTCATCGTGGGTAAAAAACGATGCTATAAACTTTTCTGGGTGGGAAACGACAACGGACTGGGTGGAGTAGGAATTATGTTAGCTGAAAAATGGGTAGATAAGGTAATCAACGTAAATAGAGTAAATGACAGAATAATTAAAATAAGGCTAGTTCTAAATAAAACTACTGTGACAATAATATCCGCTTATGCACCCCAATCTGGTCTACTTGATGTTATAAAGGACAGGTTCTATGAGACGCTAATGCACACTACCTCCCAAATAACCGACAGCGATTACCTAATTATTGCTGGCGATCTAAACGGCCATGTTGGACAACAAAGTGATGGCTATGATGGAATCCATGGAGGCTATGGGTTTGGAAATAGAAATAAGGAAGGCTTCAGAATCCTGGAATTCTGTGACGCCAATAACCTAACTATCTGTACCACAAACTTCAAAAAACGTGAAAACCACTTGATCACCTATAGATCAGCGGAACACGCCAGCCAGATAGATTATATCCTTACTAGAAGACGGGACAAAGTGTCTGTTGTAAACACTAAATCCCTCCCCCGTGAAGAATGCACCTCCAAACATAGCCTAGTAGTTAGTGACCTCACAGTCAGGAATAGACGTACTCGACGCCAGAGGTGGCCTATCTTGAGGAGAAGAATATGGAAGTTGAAGGACCCCATAGCCAGTGACAAATTTAAAAGCTTATTACTTGATGCCTTTGACAATGAGGAAGAGCAATTAGAGACGTACGATATAGAGGAACAGTGGCAATTCTTGAAAGTGAACCTGCTGAAAGCAACGGATGAAATCTGTGGCTGGAGCAGACCTATTGGTAGGAGGAGAGTAACTTGGTGGTGGAACAGTTCGGTAGAAGAGACAATCAAGGCCAAAAAGCAGGCTTGGAAAGAATGGCAGAATGGGGGAAGTAGAGAGCACTATCAAGTGGCCAGGAGAAAAGCTAGGAGACAAGTGTACTTTGCAAAAAGGGAAGCAGAGGAAAGAATGTTCAAGCATGTTCTACAACGTGAGGACCAAAAACGCGAGGTGTTCAGGATTGCTAGACAATGTGTCAAGGAAAACCATGATATTGTCGGGGAGAAGTGTGTCTATAATGATAACGGTGTACTTGCCCTCACTGATGCTGATAAGAAGATAGCTTGGAAGTGTCACTACGAGAGACTATTAAATGAAGAGGATAAGTGGGAAAAAGATAGTCTGCCCCAAATCGATCCAATAGAAGGACCAGCGGTGCAAGTTAAAGGTAGTATAATAAGTAAGACAATCAAAGATATGAAGAGAGGCAAGGCAGCTGAGCCTTCGGAGATAGTTGCTGAGATGTTGAAGGCATCTGGAATGGTGGGACATACTATGGTCACCCATATAGTTAACCAAGTAATACAGAATGTGGTCATACCAAAAGACTGGAGTAGCAGCATCATCATTAACTGCTACAAGGGTAAAGGAGATGCTCTAGATAGAGGAAACTATAGAGGCATTAAGTTAGTTGACCAGGTCATGAAGGTCACAGAAAGAGTTATAACGCAACTAATCAGAGAGCGAATTGATCTAGATGAAATGCAGTTTGGGTTTGTGTCAGGTAAAAGTACCACAGACACTCTTTTCCTTGTACGACAACTACAAGAGAAATACCTAGCTAAAAGTAAACCCCTCTACTTAGCTTTTGTTGACCTGAAAAAAGCCTTTGACAGAGTCCTCCGCCCCATTATCTGGTGGGCTCTTAGAAAACTAGGTTTAGATGAATGGCTTGTGAGAGCTATACAAGCTATGTATAATGAAACAGTCAGTAAGGTTAGAATTAACAATGAATATTGTGAAGAATTTAGTGTAAAAGTTGGTGTTCACCAAGGCTCTGTCCTTAGCCCCCTCCTATTTATTATTGCCCTTCAGGCTATAACAGAGGAGTTCAAGACCGGCTGGCCATGGGCACTCTTATACGCAGATGATCTAACGCTCATAGCTGAATCAATGGCTGAACTACAAAAGAAATTCCAAACATGGAAGCATGGCCTAGAATCAAAAAGCCTTAAAGTTAACTTGTCTAAGACTAAAGTCCTAGTTTGTAGAAAGGTAAATAAGGCACAGGTACCCTCAGGGAAATGGCCTTGCTCAGTGTGTAGGAAAGGAGTAGGCAGAAATTCAATTTTATGTCCCAAATGCAAAGTATGGGTACATAAAAGATGTAGTGGGATCACTGGTAAACTATCTAAGAACGTAGACTTTATATGTGGCCAATGCTCAGGTGCAATAGGTAGCAAGTTTCCACAGGATACTAGCCCCTTCTATTGCCCAGATGGTTCTATAGAAATAGTAGACACTTTCCGTTACCTGGGTGACGAAATCAGCAGTGGTGGAGGGTGTTCTGAAAGTACAGTAGCCAGAGTCAGAACAGGATGGAAAAAGTTCAGAGAGCTTATACCGCTGCTGGCTACAAAAGGTTTCTCTCTAAAAATGAAAGGCAGATTGTATGATGCGTGTATATGAACAGCAATGCTACATGGCAGCGAGACATGGGCATTAAGTGCAGAGGACCTGCGTAGACTGGAAAGGAACGAAGCATGCATGCTCTGTTGGATGTGTAATAGTAATATAAGTGAACGGCAAGGCATAAATGAACTAAGTGAGAAATTAGGAATAAGAGGGATCAGATGTTGTTTACTCGAGAGAAGACTACGTTGGTATGGCCACGTGATGCGCATGAAAGACGACAGCTGTATAAAAAAGTGCAGGCCGATCAAAATCGATGGTAGTTACAGAGTAGGTAGACCCAGAAAAACCTGGGACGATCTGATAAATTCCGACCTTACACACTTGCACCTCTCTAAGACAATGTCACTGGACCGAGATCTTTGGCGCTACGCAGTAATTCAGAAGACTCGCCTTGCCTATGTACAAAGCGAAACCTACAGTCAGTAGGCACCTCTTAACCAAATATACACCCCAATCCACTACCCCTACCCTATCCTCTCACTCCCACTAACACCACCCTCTCTCTATAAAGTTGGTACCACAACATCCAGTCCAAATAAATGAGATAAATGAGATCGAGATCGTGTAGGTGTCAAGAGAAAAAAACACACAGTCCACGCTGTAATGTGGTCGTGTAGGTAACACGGTAAAAAGTTCCCAGTTCCACACTGTAAATGTGGTTGGTGTTAGGAAGGGCATCCAGCCGTAGACAACCTGCCAGATAGTCCGATATGAGCGAGACAAGGTCACCCGACCAACCTTGCCTCAAGTGGGACAACTCCCGTCTAACCCATGCTAGCGTGGAAAATGGACGTTAAACGAAGATGATGATGATGATGATGATATGTATATATATATATTTGTCCTAAGCAGACTGGACTATTGCTTGCAGCTGTGGTCACGCCATAGTATTAAACTAACCATGGAGTTTGAAGCAATCCAACAAAGTTACACCAAGAGGATTGCCACAATGAAGGAGGTGAACTACAGGGAGAGGCTTAAAGAACTAAAACTCTACTCTTTGAAAGAAGACAGCAGAGATATGCAGTGATATACATATGGAAGATCCTGGAAAAACTACCTCCGAACTACTACCAAACTTTGGTATTGAGGGCTTGACCAACCCACGAACAGGGCATCACTGTGTGGTGACAACGATTCCGTTTTTCACATCTAGAGTAGGGAGCAGATATTGCAATAGCCTGGGGTTCAAAGGCCCCAAACCTTTTAATAAGCCACCAAGACATTTGAGAGATCTGCATGGTGTGGACATGGATGTTTTCAAGAAACATCTTGACACTCTGCTATCCAGGATGCCAGATGAACCCACAGCACAGAATGAAGGTAACCTAAGGGCAGCAGTAATGAACTCCCTCCTACATCAATGGCCAGCCAATGCAAGCTGGATATAACAAGTGAAGCAACATATATATATATATGTATACTCTTTTACCTGTTCCAGCCATGTGGCTGAGGCATGCTGGGGAAACTACCCCTAGGTTACCTTCATTCTGTGCTGTGGGTCTCTCTGGCATCCTGGATAGCAGAGTGTCAAGATGTTTCTTGAAAACATCCACTTCCATACCATGCAGATCTCTCAAATTTCTTGGTGGCTTATTAAAAGGTTTGGGGCCTTTGAACCCCAGGCTATTGCAATATCTGCTCCCTACTCTAGATGTGAAAAACGGAATCGTTGTCACCACACAGTGATGCCCTATTCGAGGGCTGGTCAAGCACTCAATGCCAAAGTTTGGTGGTAGTTTGGTGGTAGTTTGGTGGTAGTTTGGTGGTAGTTCACTGGTAGTTTGGTGGTAGTTTGGTGGTAGTTCACTGCATATCTCTGCTGTCTTCTTTCAAAGAGTAGAGTTTTAGTTCTTTAAGCCTCTCCCTGTAGTTCACCTCCTTCATTGTGGCAATCCTCTTGGTGTAGCTTTGTTCGATGGCTTCAAGCTCCATGGTTAGTTTAATACTTGTTTCTACGTTTGGCACAAGGCCAGCAAATACCCAGTGCATTGCTGGTACTTTATTTTATCGACCCTGTAAGGATGAAAGCAAAGTTATCCTCGGCGGGATTTGAACTCAGAATGGCAAGGACCGTAACTCTATACATCAAAGCATGGCGTCCGACCCTCTACCAATACTGCCAATAGTTTAATACTATGGGGTGACCACAGCTGCAAGCAATAGTCCAGTCTGCTTAGGACAAATATCCTCCATAGTACCAACATGATTTCTTGGTCTCTTGTCTTGAAAGTGCTCAAGATCTAGCCAGCAAGTCATCTGCACATTGTCACCATTTTCATGAATGAAATGATGCATTATTGCTCATGTCTATATCAGGTTTACTATCGACATCAACACATGAATTTTGATCCCTACTGGTCCAGTGTAGTTTTATTATACTGTCCTTGTGTCAGCAGGTGGCTACCTTAAGGCTTTAAATTTCTCAGCATTAAATTGCATGCTGTTATCCTCAGCCCAGTTGTATATGGCATTCAGATATTGTTGCAAAAGAGTAGCATCAGCTGGGTTCTTGATTGCCTGTGCTACCTTTGTGTCAAATAAAACAAAACAAAGTAATCTTTTACCTAGTATAGTTCAATATAATCCTGGGCTAATACCCTCTTTTCAAATGTGAAACAGAAAAGTTTTAAAACAAAAATGAATGGTTGATGTGTTTTTTCTCAACTGATCTACATGAATTATTTTTCTTTTCTATTTTTCATGGTGATAATGGGCTCTTTGATTCTTAAATTGCCCATATTCCTTTCTGTTGCCACTATGGTGACCTCAATGCATCTGTCAAGATGTATTTTAATGGAAGAAGCTCTTGCCATCATATGTGGTCTACAAAATCCCATGAAAAAATGTAGCTCCTCGTATATCAGAAGTACCATCCAGATGCTGCGCATATTTATCCAGGAGCACATATTGCTACCAAACAAATCCTCTCCTGGCCACTCAATTGAACAATAGCCTTGTTGAGTGTGTGGCATATGGAGACTGCCTGTCACATTGATTGCACTGACCAACAGATAATCTCCATATCAATTCTTTATTTATATTTTGCTGTATGCCAGAATTGATTACTTAATTTTTAAATCTTTCATGTGATGTTCCCATATGATCTCATGACATAAGCTCACTGGGTATAGAAATACGTATTTAACTCCGTTCCTGCACCAACAATGAGATACCACTAGATCTACCTATTAATTAAACCCTCCAACTTAAATGTTAAATATATATATATATATATATATATATATATATATATATACATATATATATATGTATGGGATAACAAGTTATCATTTTAGATTTTAGGTAATCCAGTTAGAGGTTGTGAGTACTTTGTACTATGGATAGTTTTAACGTACGCCATCGTTTGACTCAACAAGAGGTTTCCTTTGTTAGGTACCGAGTTTGCGAGAATTCCCATGTAGGTTATTCTTGGAGTAATAATAGTGAAAGAGTGAAGAATAACATGGTCATCTGCACAAAAAGGGTTTTATTTACAGTATAATTGCTTCTTTGGAGAGCAGATTTAAGTTAAATCTGCTCTCCATACAAGCAAATCAACCTGATCGAATTTTTAAAGTCTCTCATAGAGTTACTCCTTTGATAACCTGAAAATAGTAGGATCATTAAATTTGATAACGTAAGATTTTTTTGTTATCTTGGTAATTTATTGTTCTTCCTAATGCATTGTTTGGTTTTCAAAATTATTTGAATAAACAAATAAATAAATAAATATATATATATATATATTAAAATAACAGATTAAAGTTTAAGAATCGCTGTTAATAGATTTCTTCATTGTTTTCATTGAACCATTTCTGGTTGTTCCTTCTTGTGAAGACAGTACCATTCTCAGCTGCTTCTTTGATGATGTTTTGGATTATGTCCATTCTTCATTGGTGGACTTATTTGTTAGCTTGTCTTTGATGTATTCTTGGGATTTATCAGCTTGTTCAACTTTCTTCTTGGCTGACATTTTTATAGCAAACTGAAATTCTGAGTTAGCTGAATGGGAGTTTTTCATCTGTCATCAGCCTTTCTTGTGGTCTTAGTGTTGGTGATATCTTTCTTGTCACATTGAGGGTTAATGCAGTCAAAGATATGCCAATGCTTTGAACTTGGATGCATCTATATAGTTTTAAAGTGGTTTTAGAACTAGAATTGAGTGTTGGTAATAAAAATGTAATGCTCTGTGCAGAGTCCAAGTAGTAACTGACCATCTGCATCGCAGTTTCAGGTACATTGTTTTCCAATGATGTTTTCTCACAGGAGGAAGTTGTTTCCAATTTGGCATTGAAATTGCCCTGCAAAATGATTTTGTCTTTACGTAGTAATTTGGAGAGAACAGTGTTCAGTTGCTGGTAAACTTTCTTCTTAATTCATTGGCATCAAGAGTAGATAGATCAGCAGAGATAAAAATGAAGCTGTCTGCAGAGAGACACAGTTAAGTAGTAAATACATTAAGTAGAGAAGGTACATTATTCATTTCATATAGAAATGACTTCCACAGGCCTAAAACTGTTCCATTTATTTGAATGTTCTGATGATTCCAAATAAAGGAAACATTTCTATTCCTGTATAATTCATTTCTCTATGAAATATATGATGGAATTTTGCAGTTTCTGATAATGAAATTTCATTTGCTAAGTTTGATCCAAGATTATGGCACAAGTCTCTTGCATAAATTATTACACAATAAGATTGAACTTGGAAGTAAGTGTTTGTGAAGTGAACCTCTTACTGTCATAGCTATGCATGAATTAGGAGTCATTTGAGGTAGATGTAGCAGTTATTTGTATAACAGATGGAGTAGAGTCAGTTGGTTAATATCAGTTGTGCTGATATTAGTCATCTCCTAGTCAGTTTCAATTTGGTTGATATTTCTGTTTTGAATCTCTCTCATTGATTTATACTGAAAAACATGAGATGAAGTAAAATATTTACTTTCATTTAAACACATTACACTATTTTACATCCTTGAAGGGTGAGCAGAATCATTAGAACTTTGCGCAAAATACTTTGTTGCATTTAGTTATGGCATTTTATGTTCAAAGTCATGCAAAGTCAGCTTGGCCTTTCAACCTGCTGCGGTTGATAAAATAAAGTATCAGTCATGTACTGGAGTCACAGTGTAATCAGCTTCCCCTCCTCTCAAATTGTTGGCCATCTGCCTAGTTTAGAAATCAATATTTTACATCTAACAGGTGGGGAATTGGTAGAGTCATAAGGATATTGGGTTGAATACCTTAGTATTTGTTCTGGCTCAGTGTTCTCTGAATCCAAATCGTGTCCAGCTCAACTTTGTTCTTTATCCTTACAGTCTCCATAAAGTAGGTATCTAGTGGTGGTGGATTTGTAGAATTGCTAAAGAGTCAGACAAGTGGCTTTGCAGTATCTGCTCTCTCTGTCTTCTGGGTTAAAATCTGTCTCTTTTTGCCAGGAGTAATGACTGGCAGAGAGTATCAGCAATGGAAAGATCAATGGAAACATTGTTTCCTTAGTCTAATCTTACAATCAGCTGCTTCCTTGTGCTATGAAATATAACCAAAAGAACAGATGGTATTAACTGTGAAAAAACCAATGGAAATATTGTTTCCTTGGTATGATCTAATGACTGTCTCCTTTCCTTTTCCTATTTTTTCCTTCGATATTTCAACTGAAATTGTAACAAGAGATACATTCAGTTTTGTCATTAAGAAATAAATGATGAATATAAATGATAACTAAACAGTTTTGTAAGCATTTTGAATGCTTAAAACGATGCTTTAGTTTCAATATATAGTCTCAAATCAAGTCATTTGCCAAACAAATACAACTTTGAAATTTGGAAAGATTGAGTCAGATGACAAAAAACTTGAGGGCTGCTGCTGCATGTCACTTTAAGAAGATATCTATGCAACAACTTCATTTTGTCGACCAGTATATCTCACATAGAACATTGTTTACTCCAATACAGAATTAGCAGAAGAGAAAATACTTCAGATAGTTTATTTTTATATTTGTGTTTGCATGGACATCCTTTCATGTAGTTTATTTTTATACCTGTGTTTGCATGTATATCCTTACATGATTATTTGATTGCATTACTTTAGCTCTACCTTTGAGTATAAAGCACTTTGTATTTATTACTTTAAAATATGTCAAAAGATATATTAGGAAATATATGTTTTACATGGATATTTGTTACTAAGTAGATTTAAGCTATTTCAAATTAATCTCAAAATACTACCAAGAAGTTTGTACACACTGAAGAGAAAGCTCTACTGCGAAGTTTAAATTGACATTTTTAAAGATTTATTGAAGATTTAAATTAAATATTATTTTTAGGTTTTCTGCGTTGAAATGAATCATAATTCAATAATATTACTTTCCAAACAATATAAAATAAATCTCCATCAAATATTCATTGTAATTATTTATTACAGCTCAAAAATGGTTGCTTCTTGTTTGTTTGTTTGTTTTTTTTTTATAAAAAGATGGAGTTCCATATTTTCTTTTACTTTGACTTTCCAAAAGAAATAATGGTTGAAAGAAAAACAACTACTTGTTTTTATTCCACTAATCCATTTCTACTTTAAAACAAAAGAAAAAAGGAATGAATTAAATGACATCAGATTAATATTTAAAGTAATCTACTTCACTAAAAATACATTAGTGTTTTCATGTATTTTACATAAATAGATGAAAATACAATGATATATATTATAATTGAAATAACTTTTAACACTTTTGATACTAACCTGCCTGGAACACCCTCAGGTTTTATGATGCATAACTATCAATGTTAATATTTATATTGTAAAACTTTCCATCATAATTCTATTTAAGAAATATTTAAGTAATGTTCCAAATATAAGCTAACTAATAAAATATTAGTTTCTTTGATCAAATTCATCCAAACTTTTGATAATTTTAAGAATTAATTGAAATGTATAGGCAATGGATTTCATTAGTGATGTAGTAACAAAATAGGCTAAATAAAAAATACATACCCAGGAATCATAATGATAAAATGATTTTAAAAAAAGGGTGGAAAGAAATGTAGAGTGGGGCTACACTCTTGGCTGGCTGGTGTATCTCAGCTACCTCACCATGGACAAGTTGGCAAAAATGTTGCCACAAAGAAAAGTTAAGGATACCTTCTGCATCAGCCATTCCACCTCATAGGTCTCCTTCCTCAGGCATTATGCCTGGTATTTGTTAAAAAAAAATATCCTTCAGATGATGTTGCATACATCTCTGCTTCTTGGTGAGTACAGTAATAAGACAATGTGACAACAATCTAACAATCGCTTTATTAAGTGTACACACCTTGATTTTATCTACAGAAGTGATACAGTTTGCAGTTAAAGGAAGTTTAAACTAAAGTATATGCTGAATATATGTTTATGCTTTTAAGCTGCCAGTTTTTGAAATTTGAAATTTTTCTTTTTCCAATGCTGTAAGTACTGAATGGCTCACATGGTATAAGATCTAAGCTAAAAGCTAAAGGGGAAAGAATTTTGCATTGTCAGTGGTGTTTGACAATTTCAATGGATTATATTCCAAAGTAACAGACATCCTACTAACCCAGATTGAGGACCACCTGGACTGATATCTGCAAGTGTCGATAACTCTCCAACAATCACAAAACTACTTTCCCCACTGGAAATAGCAGGCTACCAACTTTCTACGACCTCATTAAAACTCACAAAACCAGCTCCTGGCTCTTCTCCCAGAAGCTCAAACCTACATTCTCTGCCTTTCCCAGATCAGGTAATCCAAATATTCCATCAATTTAACTTGATAAATTTAACCATAACAGATACACCTTTAATTCCAGCACCATCTCTTTTTAAACACCAGAGATTCATTGCATCATTACTTCTGACCTTTACTGCTTTGGTTTCCCCATCACTGATATTGATCAATGCCTATCCATCATCATTAAAAATATTTTCTTTACTTTCCACCAACACCTCTGCAAACAAACTACAGGTTTACCCATGGGATCCAGTCTCTCAAGCCTACTGGCCATCACTTGTATGGACCAGCTGAAACATTGAGCATTCAACACCTGCCATCCATGTGCCTTATTCACCAGATATGTAGACAACTAATTATTTTCACATCTTCCTATGAAAGAGCCAATAAAATACTCAGAAAAATCTCAGACATGGATGAGAACACAGTTCCGCAAAGAACACCCAAATGACACTGGATCCCTGCCGCTGCTCGCTTTCCAACAAAGGATAACAGGAGTTGACAACCACTGCAACTACTACAGAAAAGCTGCTTGTAGAGACCTACCTTTTTGTATACAACAAATCAGTACTTCCCTTTTGTGTATTTGGGATTCCTCCATTTACAAAGTTTTCAAAACTCCCAATGCCCCAAATATTTATATACCTAATATATCATCATCATCATCATCATCAACGTTTAACGTCCGTGTTCCACGCTTGCATGGGTTTGGACGGGGGTAGTCCCACTTGAGGCAAGAGTGATTGTCTTGCTCGCATAGGACTGTCTGGCAGGTTTTCTACAGTTGGATGCCCTTCCTAACACCAACCACATTTACAGTGTGGGTCTGGGAGGTTTTTACCGTGTTGCCTACACGGCCACATTACAGCGTGGACTGTGTGTTTTTTTGTCGTGACATCTACACGATCTCATTTGTTTCGGCCTCGATGGCGCGGCACCAACATAACTTTACATAGAACGGGGTGGTGTGGATCGGGTGGGGGTGGTGGTGGTGGGACGGGGTGTATTTTGTTAGAGATGCCTACTGGCTGGAGTAGGTTTTACTATATATTTAGGTAAGGCGGGTCTTCTCTGTTACTGAGTACCGCCAAAGGTCTCGGTCCAGTGACATTGTCTTGGAGAGGTGTAAGTGTGTGATGTCGGAGTTTATCAGCTCGTCCCAGGTTTTTCTAGGTCTGCCTATTCCGTGACTACCGTCTATCTTTATTGCCCTGCACTTTGTTATACAGCTATCGACTTTCATGCGCATCACGTGTCCATACCAACGTAGCCTTCTCTCGAGTAAACAACATCTGATCCCTCTTATCTCTAATTTTTTCCTTAGTTCGTTTATGCTTTGCCGTTCACGTATATTACTGTTACACATCCAGCGGAGCATGCAAGCTTCGTTCCTCTCTAGTCTGCGTATATCCTCTGCACACAATGCCCAGGTCTCACTGCCATGCAGCATTGCTGTTCGTATGCAGGCATCGTACAACCTGCCTTTCATTTTTAGTGAGAACCCTTTAGCAGCTAATAGTGGTATAAGCTCTCTGAACTTTTTCCAACCAGTTCTGACTCTAGCTACAGTACTTTCAGAGCACCCTCCCCCACTGCTGATTTTATCGCCCAGGTAACGGAAGCTGTCCACTATTTCTATAGAACCCTCTGCGCAATTGAAAGAGCTAGTAGTTTGTGGGCACTTGCTGCTACTTATTGCACCAGAGCACCGGCCACATGTAAAATCTATGTTCTTAGTTAGCTTACCTGTGATCCCACTACATCTTTTATGCACCCATACTTTGCATTTAGAACATAAAATGGAGTTTCTACCTACGCCTTTCCTACACACCGAGCACGACCATTTCCCAGAAGGGACCGCCGCCTTGTTTTCTTTCCTACAAACTAGTACTTTGGTCTTAGCCAGGTTAATTTTAAGTCCTTTTGACTCTAGGCCGTGCTTCCATGTTTGGAATTTCTTCTCTAGCTCGGCCATTGATTCCGCTATGAGTGTCAGGTCGTCTGCGTATAGGAGTTCCCATGGGCAGCCTGTCTTGAACTCCTCTGTTATAGCCTGAAGGGCTATATATATATATATATATATATATATATATATATATATATATATATATATATATATATATATATATATATATATATATATATATATATATATATATATATTTATATATGAGTTACACTCAAGAGGTTTTGAGACTTTTATCAGAGAGACATTTATTTAACTCAGATCAACACAAAACTCTAATCTTCCACTTCCTCACAGTAGAATCCTCCAATTTCAATGCACTTATTGTTGTGCTCCAGCCACTTCTGAAAGGTCCTCTTGTAGTCCTCCAAAGTGAAGGTGTCCAGGTCGCTTGTCACAGATTCCTTTATCTCCTCCATATCCTGAAAGTGGATACCTCTGAGCTTGTCTTTCAGCTTTGGAAACATCCAGAGGTCACATGGGGCTAAGTGTTGACTCTAGAGAACATAAGGGACAGTCTTTATCCCCACATTGGTCAAATAGTTAGTCACCAGGATGGATTTGTAGGAGGCGGTATTGTTCTGGTGCAGGTGCCACTGACCAGACGTGAAGAGTTCTGTTCTCTTGCAATGAAATCTCTTTCTGAACTGCCTTAAAACCTCTACATAGTACTCTTTGTTGACCGTCTGGCCATGGGGGACCCAGTGGATGTAGATGGTGCCCTTGCTGTCGAAGAATGGGATCATGATCAACCATTTCAAATTGTTTAGCAATCATCACAAGAAATGCATGACAGTCCTTGTCCAGAAATTTGCGAATTTTGTTGACTAATGTTGGTGTCCTGATGTCCCTCTTCCAGCTACACCTCTTGTCATCATAAGTGCTGTAGCAGCCCGAACCTTCAACCTGGAAGAAAAGAGATTTTACATGGAAGCTTATATATATATATAAAACAAAGAGGGTGTGGTAAGATACCAGGTGGGCCGTAACGCACCAGTGTACTCAATACTTAGGGTAGTAGAGTGGGTAATAGGAAAAGAGTCAGGACCCTGACGACTGAGCTCCGGCCATTTCAACAGCTAGATCCGAACTCTGAGTTCGGATCTAGCTGTCAAAACGGCCAGAGCTCAGCCGTCGGGGTCCTGATACTTTCCCTATATATAAATATATATATATACACACACACACATATATATATATATATATATGGAGGCACATGGCTTAGTGGTTAGAGCATTGGCCTTGCAATCTTAGTGGTTAGAGCATTGGCCTTGCAATCTTAGTGGTTAGAGCATTGGCCTTGCAATCGAAAGGTTGTGAGTTCAATTCTCAGACCGGGTGATGTGTTGTTTCCTTGAGCAAGACACTTTATTTCACATTGCTCCAGTTTACTCAGCTGTAGAAATGAGATGATAGGGACTGGTGTGCCTATCATTCCACTGTAAAGTGGTCGTGGAGGTGCCACTGCAAAAAAGCACCCAGCACTCACTGTAAATGAGGTTGGTGTTAGGAAGGGCATCCAGCTGTAGAAATCAAGCCAGAATCAGTTACCGTCCCACCCTTGCAAGCAGGGAAAAGTGGACGTAAAATGATGATGATGATGATGATGATATATATATATATATATATATATATATATATATATATATATATATATATATATGACACTTTCCCTATATATAAATATATATATATATATATATATGCAAAAGAAACCAAAGAACGCTTACATACTCAAACAGTCTTTATTCACTAATTATAGGCAGGAATCATCAGAGCTCAACAAATACCGTGTTGAGTATAAGCTCCACAATAACTTAGTCACATGAACAATCAGAAAAAGTAATAGGGGGATTGGAGATAGCTAACAAAGAGGTTCATGCTGGGGTTACTAAGCATCACTGCAAAATACCAAGATACAATTGGATTCAACAAGATGAAGACACAGTAGATGGCACTCAAAAATGTAGAATGTAAAGTTAAAAAGTGTGAAAGCATTAAAAAGAACATAATAAATACATAAAAAAAGCAAAAAAAATACATAAGAAATACATAAAAAAATAAAATACATAAAAATATATAAAAAATACATTAAAAAATACATAAAGAAATACAGGCAAATGTTAAAACATAATATAGATTATATTAAAGTAATAAAAAATATAAAAAAGATAAAAAATAATAATAGAGATAATATAATAAAATGAAATGAAGAAAAATAAAAATAAAATCCAATAAAGTAAATCCAATAAATAAAAGTAATTAAATAAAAAATATACTAAAAATAAATTAAAATACAATAAAGTAATATATAAAAAGCATAATAAAATAATAATAAATGATAATAAAATAATAAAATAATATAAGATAAAATTAAATTAAAAGGATTAAAAATATTTAATAAATTGAGAAAAAGTTCTATGTTATGAGTCCTTAGAGAAGCAAGTTATTACAAGCTCAGTTCTTAGCAACACAAGCGAGTATAATGTCAGTAGTCCATATACAGGCGTGAAGAGATCATTTTGGTACATCACAAAGGACCACAGTAATTCGAATGACCATCATACTATACATACACAAGGTATGTCAGTAGGTACCCGAACTAGGTAGCCAATTGGTGTTCACAAGTATATAGAAAGGTATCACAAATGCACAGGCCTCACTCAAGTAAATGTGGTTAATATATGGTATTGCTGAGTGAAACAAGTAAATAGATTTAAGGCATAAAAAGAAGCCATGCATAAACAGGTTTAGGTTTATGTGCGATAGAATTTAAGTAGTCTCGATATATTAGTTGTTATAAAAGTTGTTATAAAGTAATTGGCAAAGTTATTATTCATGCATAATTAGCAATACAAGCAGGACTAATTATTTACATATCCATCATCATCATCATCATCATCATCATCATCATCATTTTACGTCCGCTTTTCCCTGCTTGCAAGGGTGGGACGGGAACTGATTCTGGCTTGATTTCTACAGCTGGATGCCCTTCCTAACACCAACCTTATATATAATATATACATATACATACATACACATACATATATATATATATACACATACATATACACATATACAGTTATATGCTCTCTGGTTAAATATACGTAGTAGTATATTAAGTGTAACAATTACATCATAACTCAAGAAAATGCATGCTGGATTACTACAATAAACAACCACTCCATGCAGAAAATCACAGGTCAACATTAAAACATTGTTCAAGAATCATTTCAAGCCAATTCTCCACACACAATTCTGTCACCAACATGTGAATAGAACTTCAGGTCGCAGCAACTATGATCAGCTCAGCCAATGAGTCTAAACAAAACAAACGGAAATCAGCACTCGTGTACAAGTTGTTAAATACGCTAAATATCTTAGCATGTTTTCTAAAAATTGTCAAATTCAAATATATAATCAGAGATGAAATGTAAAAGATACAAAAATAAAGATAAAAATACAAATACAGTCTACACTCTGTCTACATACATTGAGCTAACACAATACTGCAATAATACAGTACGGTGAGTAAGTGTTTATGCACATACGCTCCGAACTTTACGTAAATAAATATATATATATATATATGTATATATATATAATTGTTTCTACTTTTGGCACAAGGCCATCAATTACTCAGTACATTACTGGTACTTTATTTTATCGAGCCCGTAAGGATGAAAGGCAAAGTTAACCTCGGCGGGATTTGAACTTAGACCGCAAAGGGACGTAACTATGCTGGAAAGCATGGCGTCCAACCCTCTACCGATACTGCCAAATATATAATGTGTGTGTGTGTGTAAAAGGTAAACAAAACAAACGGCACAATACATGGAAGAAATATATTAGTTTAATGCTTGAAATAGCAGGAAGAGAGTCTTAAAGTTTCAGACACTAGCCCTTCATCAGAAGATAGATAGAAAGTAAAGAGTGGTGAGAGGAAGGAATGGGGAAAATGAGAAAATAAACTGGGAGGATAAAACACTCATGCTCATTCAGTCTGCCATCTTATATATTTTACCTAACATTATTGGATGTACAATTCCCTTGAAACATGTATAAGGAATTAAAAATTATTTAAAAGCTAATTTTTCCATCTATATATTTAATTATATTTTCTGTGTTTATGTCTACATTTTCAACTCTTTTTCCCTAAAAACCTACTTTCTCATCAAACCAATATAATATATAAGCACATTGAGTTAATTCTGAAAAGACAGGGCAATTATATACTATCATATATAATTCTCTACATATTTTTGAGCTTTTCATATTTAGTTTTACCTTTGCTATATATATATATATATACAGTGGCTGACTGGCCAGGTTGCCCAATGGCAAGGTGGCTCCAGGGGGCTCATGGTAGCATTGCAGAGCTCCACTGTAGTATTTTAGGGGCCAATGGTTTGCTTTCAAAAAATATCTTTAAGAATAAGTCTAAGAGAAAGAATGTATTAAAAAGAAAAAACTAAACAAATAAGCAAAGCATTTGGTCAAACAATTCCCTAGGGAATTAATAGAAACCAGAATATATGATAGTGCTAACAGTTGGAACCACTGGTTGTCTAGCTTATTGTATTAATTCATATATATATATATATAACGGAAGAAATGTGGTAAGGAACCAGGTGGACCATAACGCACCAAAGTACTCAATACTTAGGGTAGTAGAGTGGGTAATAGGAACGAGTAGGACCCCGACGGCTGAGCTCAAGCCGTTTTGACGGCTAATTCTGGACTAAATTTTAGTCTAATTTTAGACTAATTTTAGTCCAGAATTAGCCGTCGAAACGGCTTGAGCTCAGCCGTCGGGGTCCTACTCATTCCTATATATATATATATATATGTATGTATGTAAAAGGTAAACTGAAATAACAGCACAATCGGTACAGTATATGAAAGGAATATATTAGGTTAACACTTGAAATAGCAGGAAGCGGGTCTTTACGTTTCAGATACTTGTCCTTCATCAGAAGAAAGAATGAGAAATAAGATAGATTGAAGGGATGGGTGGGTTGGAAAAAATATCTTTAGATAAAAATAACAGGTTCTTTCATGTTGACATATCTTGGAAAACTGTTGGTGCTGGCATTTTGTGTATGATTTATTTTTTTTAGAAAAGTGGATGATGGAGCGCGTCTACTTAAAATAGAAAAGAACCGTTTGTGAAAAGAGCTATACTTGTGCATGTGTGTAAACATGTGTGCGTCTGTGTGTGTGTGTTATTATACATCCGTACGAAGCTAATGTTTGTACAAGTTTAAAACATGTATGTATACATATATATAAATCTATATTCACATACACACATTCCCTGATAAATATATTGAGTGAGTGTGAAAAACCAAAGGTCATTATTGAAAGTCTCTGGATGTGTATGTTTCGCAAGGTACCTTATATTTTTTTTTATTGGAGAAGGTAATACTCTACTCTAAATAATAGTATACTATACATTCCCAATTATCTAAAAATTCAATTATAACATTCTGTATTATCATTTAGTATTAATGTATACTGCCAGTAATATGTACAGTATATATACATTATAATTAGTAAAAAATACAATTTTTTCTACAAAATTTTGATTGCACTGTTTTGTTTTCACTTTTGCATTTTTTGAAAATGTTATTTATTCATTATAAAAATTAAATGATAGAATTCTATATGTGGGTGGGCCCCCTTTATCTACTGGTAACCAATATCTTTAGACCCAGTCTGCCACTGTATATATATGTATATATATATAAAGAATAAAACGAGGTTTCACATTGATGTTATGAGCCTTTCATAGATGAATGGCTCAGGATCAACATTTGTGTTATTGACCTGACTCAAGATGAGATTTTGGTTTGGCTTGAATAACAAGTATGATGAGCTGATTGGGTCTATAACACAAATATAGATCTTGAGCCACCCATCTGTCAAACGTTTGTAACTGAGTGTAATCAATAAAAACCTCAATGTGAAACCTTGTTTTGTTCTTTTTAATGTATACACTCAGCTATAGCATAGAGTGCTAATGTTGGTACCTTCCTCAGTTAACCACAAATCTGCTGAATATATATATATATATATATATATATATATATTAGAAAATAGAATAGCTTTCACCATATTTTTGACTAAAGAAATTTTAGTCTGATAATGGGGTGAAAAATACGCAAACCTGCTCACTGTTTCAAAACATACTTACTTGCCATATATATATATATATATATATATATATATATATGTGTGTGTGTATCATGTTTTATTAATGCACAGGATAAAAAAAGTACTCAATACTAAATTTTAGTTTAATGATTCATTTAATATCGTTAAAGTAGTGAGCCTTGTTACTCAGGAGGTTCAGCTGTTCACTCGCAGGATCATCAGACAAGATATATCATCATCATTTCATCATTTCATTTCACGTCCGCTTTTTCCCTACTTGCAAGGGTGGGATGGGAACTGATTCTGGCTTGATTTCTACAGCTGGATGCCCTTTCTAACACCAACCTCATTTACAGTGAGTGCTGGGTGCTTTTTTGCCGTGGCACCTCCACGACCACTTTACAGTGGAATGATAGGGACCCCAGTCCTTATCATCTCATTTCTACAGCTGAGTAAACTGGAGCAATGTGAAAGAAAGTGTCTTGCTCAAGGAAACAACACATCACCCGGTCTGAGAATTGAACTCACAACCTTTCGATTGCAAGGCCAATGCTCTAACCACTAAGCCATGTGCCTCTATATATATATCTATAGATATATATATCTATATATATATATAGCCTGGGGATTGATATGAGCAACAATGCACCTTTTCATGTGCTTATCACCAAGTTTGTGATGATGTGTAGATGACTGGCCAGGTGGATTCTGAGGCAATTCAGGACAGGGGTCCAGAAAACCAAACCAGTTTTCTAAAGGACATTTGTCCTCAGTACCTGGATTATTACCCCCAGCTATGTTCACCCCAGAATGCCACAATGTTATCAAATTAACTATAATAAGCACCTAAAACCCTTAGTGAAAGCATAGATACTATCAAGTCATATGCAAATGAGAGTGTTGGCTGTAATATATGCATTCAGAACGAGAGATATGGGGAGAGATATCTTTTGCATACACACATACACCCACACTCACACACACATACTACTTACATTTTTCTCTGTAATAATACACTTATATAAATGAGTTGTTTAAATGTAAAAAAGCAATTATTATGTTTTTATAACAAAATATTGGTAGAGAGAAATTTATTAATTCAATGCATAAATATTTATATATATCTTTAAGTTACATAGAAAACCAACAATACAAATATAGATTACCGAGAACAACAACAACACAAACATAAAATGTTTCCGTCTTCTTCTGATTCATATTTTATATTTCAAAATATCATTTTTTGTTGTTGTTATAATACAAAATATTTAGTTTATTATTTTTCATTTTGAAATGTTTTATGTATCAAAATACCTTCATGTTTTTTTCTTTTGGTAGTTTGTTTTATTATATATATATATATAAGAGAATGTCGGCATATTAGTATCTTTCTTCTTTTATAACAAAATCAACTTTTTATGTAAATGTATTTTTCACATATTATATATATTCATAAGCATATATATATATATATATAAATATACATATATATATATATATATATGACTATATATATATATGTATGTGTATATATATATATATATATATATATAAGCATTGTGTATTCTTTGTTAAATATTGAAATTCATGGCCATAATAAGTAAATATCTAGTTATGGTTTCTTATATTAAAACATAAACATTATTCTAGTCTCCAATGTGTTTACTTAGAAATAAATCTTTTTTGACATCATTTTTTGTTTTTTACAAATGGCTTCCTTGTTTAGAATACATAATCATATTACTTTCTTTTCACTAATCTTGAGCTTCAAGATTCTGAAGAGATAAAACTCTTTAGAAATCATTTAGAGATCATCATGAACTGAACATACTAACATAGGAGTGAATTATGTCCTTTTGTGATCCAAAGCACTTAAAAGATTATGAAGCCCCTTGATATATAATCTGCAAAGAAACATTTGGTCGGTGGAATTACCAATTCATTCATTTTGAATAAAATGATCCCCCTCTTCATTTGATGCCCTAAGCGTATGCTTATTTTGCTTAATAGTTAATTCAGTCCTGTTCTAAACATTAGGTCATGCACCTTCACAGTTGTTTATTATTAGGAAAAGTCTATGATGAGCTCGAGATTATGAACCCTCATGGCACATATTTGCTTGAAATGTTAGGGATTTTGCTGACTCTGTTTCATTGATGTTTCAATGATAGTAATCCTTTTGTACAGTATTTATAATGAAATATGCTCTTTTTCACTTATTTATTAATTAATTCATTACTAGTATGGATTTGTAACTTACCAATTGTTTTTATACAAAATATGTTGGAAGATTTTAATTTAAATAGGAACTCTTTACAATGAGTAATTTTGTTTCATAAAACCAGAGCCAATTTTTGGTTGGTTGGTGTTTGGAGCATAACTTAACAAATCTCCATGCATAAAAGAATGATGGAATGTTTTTAGATAAATATAAAACATTTTTATAATAAAAAGTATTGTATTGTAGATGGGGTTCTGCAATGTCAAGTGGGTTGGTATCAAAAGGACTAAGACGAAACCTGGTTTTAAGTGTTTGTTATATAGAGGAAATGAGAAATTTCAATAGGTTGTGTTCCAAATATCAGTTTAATACACCAATAAATAAGAATGTTCTAGTATTTCACTAAGTCTCACCAAATTCTAGATTATTTGGAAAATCAATTCAAATATATACGCAGTATGTTTTTGTTAGGAATAGAAATATGGAAATGTGAACTATAGAGCATTGTATAAAAATACAATACTTTTTATTGCTCTCTACCGTAGTGTTGTAGGAATGTATTGTAACTTGAATCAATCAGTTTCCATGAAATCATTGAACCAAAGCATGGATATTAGGATATTTGGCCCTAAAGATAAGCTTGTAGGTTTGTCTACAACACAAGTGCTTTAAGGTCGATTCTCCCTGCTGAAACAGGGGTTAAACTTGTAAACCTCATAATAGGCTTCATACTCATCATGAGATCCTTACAACCAGATACACACATATCCTAAACCATATACAGACCACGTAAACTATATACACACCACCTAAATCAGATACACACACATACAAAACTGGATACACACAACCTAAAGCAGATACACAAAACCTAAATCTGATACACACATACTAAACCAGATACACACATACTAAACCAGATACACACATCCTAAACCAGACACACACAGGGATACAGTATATCTATTGTATACCAGATACACACATCCTAAACCAGATACACACATCCTAAACCAGATACACATATCCTAAACCAGATACACATATCCTAAACCAGATACACACATCCTAAACCAGATACACACATCCTAAACCAGATGCACATATCTTAAACCAGATACACACATCCTAAACCAGATACACATATCCTAAACCAGATACACATATCCTAAACCAGATGCACATATCTTAAACCAGATACACACATCCTAAACCAGATGCACATATCCTAAACCAGATACACACATCCTAAACCAGATACACACATCCTAAACCAGATACACATATCCTAAACCAGATACACACATCCTAAACCAGATTCACATATCCTAAACCAGATGCACATATCTTAAACCAGATACACACATCCTAAACCAGATGCACATATCTTAAACCAGATACACACATCCTAAACCAGATACACACATCCTAAACCAGATACACATATCCTAAACCAGATACACACATCCTAAACCAGATACACATATCCTAAACCAGATGCACATATCTTAAACCAGATACACACATCCTAAACCAGATACACACATATTAAACCACACACACACACAGGCAAACAGTATATCTAATCTATACTAAATAAACACATTCTAAACCAGATACACATATCAGTGGATATTGGATATGCAACAGAAATATTGTCATCAGTATCAAACAGTTGTTACTGAAATGGAACACCATCATAACCATATCTGTGATCATATTTATTTTCAAAGAAATATTTTACTAAAAGAGCATTTTACATTTACACCATAGCTACCAATATCACATAATCTATAATAAAAACATGTATATACACGCACAGTAAATCATTTACACCACATCTCCCAACATCACATATAGAAACACACATGCAGAGGCAAACCATTTGCATCACAGCTACCAACATCACATATGTGATACATACATGTGTATATATGCTAGGCAGACCATTTGCATCACAGCTACCAACACTTTATATCCTTTAATACAGACATGCACACATCAAACCTTTTAGAGTTAGTGACCTCATAGATATGCAGAATTACTCAGCAACTGTTCTCTCATCAAGTAGATTCGAATGTAAAATTACAATAAAGCAAGAAAATGATCAGAGTAGAATTTTTATGACTGTGTGACAGATGAAGAATGAAATGGACAACAGGGTGGAAAAATATATTAAATATTTAGAAGTACTGTTGAGAGTACTGTTCATCTATCCTGTTTAGGAAATATAGATTTCTTTCATAGATAAATGTCATGATATTCTAGCCAGTTCTGCTGAATTAAAGAACATTGTGAGGAGAATACTTGGTGCTTACATCAAGTGTAGTAATGACAATAAGAATTCAGCCATCAGCTTTTACAGATATCTGACAAAACAGACACCAGGAAACCTTTGTTTGTGGTAAATTTAGAACTTGTATAGCCATGTCCTACTACTGTTAGAAGAATATATATATATGTAAAACACATCATTTGGGGAGGAAAAAAGTTATATTATATATTGTGTATAATGTAATAGATATCTTTGTAACATAATACAGACATTGCTATATGTCCTTATCTTCCATTACCTATAATCACTGGGATAGAATATGACACATTTCACCCTCAAGGAATATGAGATCTATCTATTGATCTCTGTTCACCCATTCTTCTCTGTTTACAAAGAGAGGCATGCATACCAGCGATAAGCACTAACAATATATACACACACATGCACACACGCATATACACACACACACACACATACATATATACATATATACCCTCATAGATGTCATAAGTAGCTTGATGGAGTGTCATGTACCAGTATTTGTAAATATATACAGATGGATTAAGTGTGGAGAGAATGGCAGGTGTGTGGATAAACTAAGAAACAGTGACAGTTTGCTGATAAAACTAGGGTAAAGAGGTAACTTGTTGCTTCAATGAGAGATTTTACTGAGAAAATATTTATTTTAATCTTGCACATCCACTTTGTCATTACAACATAAGTGTGGATTATAAAATAAGCATAACTGAGTGGTTAAGAAGTTTGCTTCACAGTCACGATGTAGGGTTTTGATCTCATTGCAGAGCATCTTGAGTAATGTGTCTTTACTATAGTCTCAGGTTGACCAAAGCTTTGTGAGTGAAATTGTGTACACAAACTCTGTGGAAGCCTGTTGAATGGATTATGGCGCTTTTGTGAATTATGTTCTTTTGAGAATTATGCTACGTGTACACGTCTGTATAATACTCAGCCACTTAAATGTCAATTCATGAACCAGATGCTCAGTTGATAGAATGACTGAATGCTCATAATCAAAATTGGTGGCAAATCTAACATCATAAAATGTGGTTTAAATGCTAAAGGGTTAAAACAAATTTTAGAGAGTAATTGACTTTATAACTCATTGGCGTTTATATAGAAAAGCAGCCAGTTTTATAGAAGTGATTTTTATATTTTTGCAAGTAAACTGTTGCTTTACATTGCAGAAGGGTACATGCTGGTTGTAAAAGCTTTTGGCACATGATCTTCTGGTTAGGAGCCACTGAGTTTAAAGTTCAAATCCACTGCATGCCACTTTTGGTGAATGTCATCAAAGATGACACTAAAAAATCGATTCAATTGAAATATTAACATTTTTGATGCCAAACCACCTAAAGCTGTTCTGGATTTATGATACAAAACTACTCCTTTTAAAATCATCATCACTGTTTTACCTCTGTTCTTCCACGCTAGCATGTGTTAGACGGGTTGTCCTGTTGTGGGCAGTGTCCAGTGCTGACCTTATCTTGCTCATACGGGAACTGATTCTGACTTGATTTCTAGAGCTGGATGCCCTGCCTAACACCAACCTCATTTACAATGAGTGCTGGGTGCTTTTTTTCAGTGGTGCCTACACATCCACTTTACAGTGTGAGGCTGGGTTTTTTTTGGCCGTGGCACCTCCACGACCACTTTGCAGTGGGAGGAGGTCGGACCATATTGTCTATATGCTCCAGCTTCAGCTTGTACCCGTGGGAAGTCGGGTCTTCTGTATTACTGTGTGATGCCAGAGGTCACGGTCGTGTGTCATCATCCTTGAAAGGTGTAATTGGGTAAGATCGGCTTTTATCACCTCATCCCAGGTCTTCTTCGGTCTCCCCACTCCAAGGATTCCATCAACTTCTAGTGCTCTGCACCTTTTTATGCAGCTGTCATCCTTCATACACATCACATGTCCATACCAATGCAACCACCTCTCCTGCACACAGCATTTGATTCCTCTGATGCTCAGTCTCTCTCTCAGTTCGTTTATGCTTTGCCATTCGCGTATATTGCTATTACACATCCATCGGAGCATGCAGGCTTCGTTTCTTTCTAATTTATGCAAGTCTTCTACAGACAACGCCCAGGTCTCACTACTATGTAACCTTGCTGTTCGTGTACACGCATCATACAGTCTGCCTTTCATTTTGAGGGAAAAGCCTTTTGCAGCTAGCAGTGGCTGTAGGGCCCTGAACTTCTTTCATCCCATTCTTACCCTAGTTATTGTACGATCGATAAAATAAAGTACCAGTAATACACTGGGAAATTGCTGGCCTTGTGCCAAAAGTAGAAACAGTTATTGTACTTTCTGAACACCCACCTCCGCAGCTAATTTGGTCACTCAGGTAGCAGAAGCTGTCTACTGTTTCTACAGAGCCCTTCCAGAGTTTGGTGGTGCTTGTTTCCTGTGGCTGCTTGCTGCTTGCTGTCCCAGCGCAGCTGCTACATATGAAGCCTACATTCTTAGTTAAGCTTCCTGAGATCCCACTACATCTCTTGTGTACCCATTGTTTGCCTTTGGGGCAGAGGATGGAGTTCCTACCTACACCTTTCAGACATACGGAGCAAGGCCATTTCCCTCAGGGGATCTGGGTTCTGTTTTCTTGTCTACTTATAAGAACCTTAGTCTTTGTCAGGTTTGAGACCCTTTCTTTCTAGTCCCTGCTTCCAAGTTTGGAATTTCTTCTCTAGTTCTACCATAGATTCAGCTATAAGTGTAAGATCATCCGCATATAGGAGTTCCCATGGGCATCCTGTCTTAAACTCCTCCGTCATTGCCTGCAAAACTGTTTATTCTTATATTGAAACCTTCCAACATCATTTTATTTTAGAAATTTTTGTTAATGTTCTTAATATAAGTTTACTAATAAAAAACTTAGTTATTGTATTAAATTTCTCAAAATTTTTGTTTACTTCCAAAAGTAAATAAAACCTATAGGCAATCTATTTCAAATGGTCATATATAAATTACTTGTAAGTCAATGAGATAAAGAGACTGTAATAAATAATAAAGCCTTCCCTGGGGAAGAATGTGCTTCCCAACACACATTGGTTGTTTGTGACATCAGAATAGATACAAGAGAGAACAAGATACACAGGAAAATATAGATATGGAAGGTTTTGAAGCTAAAGGACCATTCGGTTAAATATAGGTTTAGAAAGATCCTACTGGGTTCATTTGATGAGAGGGGTGATGAGCTAGATACATATAATGTAGAGGACGATTGGGAATTCTTGCGTGACAACCTTCTGTGGACTACTGATGAGACTTGTGGCTGGAATAAAGCACCAAGCAGACAGAGGGTGACCTGGTGGTGGGACAGCACAGTAAAGTCATTAAAGCCAAGAGACAGGTATGGAAAAACTGTAAAAATAAGTTCTGACTATAGAAGTTCTGACTATAGAATCAGCAGTTGCTATCAAAAGGTATGTGAATCAACTTAGCCAAAACTAAAGTGTCTGCATGAAAGAAAGAAAGATGGGACACTGATTCCATCATGAAAGTAGCCTTGCTCAATATGAACAAAAGGTGTAGGCATAAACTCTATAAGATAAACACAATGTAAATCTTGGGTACACTTGAGATGTAATGAGATAACAGGAAACTAACAGAAAAGGAAGAATTTGTATGTAGAAGATGCACAGGTGAAATCAGGAGGAAGTATGTCAATGATATAAACCTTTTCCAAACACAGGAAGGATACATAGAAGTGGTTGATAGCTTTTTGTATCTGGGTAACTTAAATCGCAACAGAGGTAGGTGCTTTCAGAGCAGAATAGATAGAATAAAGATAGGATGGAAGAAGTTTAGAGAACTACCCTCCCCCCTGTTGACAACAAAAGTCTTCCCCCTGAGTACAAAAGGACGACTGTATGATGCCTGTGAGCGAACAGCAATGCTGCATGGTAGTGGAACATGGGCTGTGACTGCAGAGGAAATGTGTAGACTGGAGAGAAATGAAGCAACCCTGCTTCAATGGATATGCAATGTTATGCAATGGATATGCAATGTTAATATGAGAGAAAGGCAGAGCTTGGATGAACTGATGGAGAAAGTGGATATAAGAGGAATCCAAAGTGGTGTTCATGAGAGAAGACTGTGTTGGTACAGACATGTGATGTGCATAGATGATGATTGCTGGGTGAAGAACTGCCAGGAAATCCCAGTGGAGGGAAGCCACAGATGAGGTAGGTCAAGAAAGACCTGGGCAGTGGTGGTGTGAGCTGATCTCAAATTACTAAGACTCACAGATAATGATGATGATGTATATACTCTTATATAAATTGCAATGATAAATAAGTTGTACTGTTTTGTGTTTGTAATATGTTGGCCCTCTATTTGACCCATACATTGGGTTTTGGCTTGTTTGCCAATAATATACCAACCATTGATTGGCTTTTGTGCCAAATATGTCTTATATACCAGCCTCTGATAGACCTTTTTGGCAAATGTTTGATATATACCAGCCATTGATTGGTTTGTTGGCCTAGTATTTGTTATATACATGTCTTGACTGGGTTTTGGCTTGTTTGCCAAGTATTTGTTATATATCACCCACTGATTTATTTGTTTGACTAATATTTGTAATATATCAGATATAGTCAAGCAACATTCTTATCTACATGATTTACTGCTAGATCATTACTGCCTAATTCAGGATCCTATACTGGATCAGGGGGATTTACTTTGCAACTTTTGCAGATGCTATTGTTCTGGACCAGAACAAACCTGGGAGTTGTGCCAGCTAAGATATAACTACCTTCTTAATATCAGAAGTTTTCCCCACCCTATATCCAAACAATGGTGGCAGTTTAAATTATTAATAAAAACATTAGAATTTGTGACTTATCTACAAGTATATACAATATTTTTGATAATCCTTTTGATAATCCACCTGAAACCACCCATGGTTCTACAATACAAAACTGATTATTTTAAAGTGTTTATATTTATCTAAAAACCTTCCTTCATGCAAGAACCTTTATTAAGTTATGTTACAAATACCAGCTTAGAAATGAGAAAGTTAGTTATATTACTACATCTCTGCAAATACTTGATTATTTTCAAAACTATTTGAAAATCATAGGCGATATCATTCATTAGAAATATGAAAATGAAGGGGTTAAAGTGGACTAAGCAGATTGAATGATTCCTTTATTTCATTAGTACTACTACATAAAACTTGTTCTCTTTTGGTAACTAGTGTGCCCCCTTCAAGATTAATAAGCTGAAATACTTGAACACTTGCTTAAAATGTACCATGTCAACATTTTTGCTAGATCCCCAAAAAGGACTTATTTTTACAGAAACAAGAGATAGAATTTTAACCCAGAATGCTCAGAGCCACAGCAGATACTACAAGACAGATTAACTGACATCTAACAGTTCTACCAATTCACCCCTGTCATTGTAAAGGATGATTTAGAAATATCTGCTTATATGTACAGTGATAGCTACTTATATGTACAGTGTCACATTTTTTTCTATATTAATAATTATTTCTATCACAAGCACCAGACCAGAAATTAAATCAATCCAGTACTTGACTGGTGCTTTATTTTATTGATTCCTTGGTGGAATTTGAACTTAGAATGTAAAGAGCCTGAACAAATATTCTATGCATTTGTCTGATGCTCTAAGGGTGCTGCCAATCTTTTTCTATGTTAATAATAGTCCCTGTAATGAAAGGGCTAAATTTGGTTATTACTCTATGAGAGAAAGCTTGTTGTTTTATAGTTGTGCTGTATTGATATTTAAATAACATAGGTCATACGTTTATTAAATAACTTATGTTGCTGAGAGCCTCTGTTTTTTGCTAAAATTAGATTACCATGGCTAATATCAACATAGTTATAAGATTTCAGGATAATGTTTCTATAATATATAACATTATAGCTTTTGTTTCTTTATTTACTTTACAAATTGAAAACAATCAATATTTGTGGTATTCTTGTTTTCGATGTACAATATATCACTTGTGATGGAAATGGTTAGGAAACTAGGGATATGCTAAGATCTGTGGGGCTGAGGTTGGGGAGAAGTGGGTAGAGGCTATAAGGCCATGATAACATTTCTGTTATATGGTCAATTTCAGAGACATTTTGAGCCTATGTTCACTGAACATGATGAATCTGTTAATATTGTATCAGCAATTCAGTCAATTACAGATAAATATCTTCTTCTTCACCCACTTATTCCTGGGAGAGTCATGGGAGTAGAATCCTCAGACATGCCTGCCAGTCTACCCTTTTATCCCATAGAGATATATATTGAGTTTTTAGATATTATTTAAAAAGAAATTCTTTAGTTGTTATGGAGATCATTAAAAACACTAAGGGTAGATGAAAACTATGTTCAAGGGGATATAATGAATAAGGAATAGTTGAAACAAGAGATCAAATAAGAGAACCTTGAATAAGGATTCATAGAGTAGAAGATGGAGGAGAGAGAGAGAGCGAGTGAGTGAAAGGGGAGGCTGAGCAAGAAAAAGAGGGCAGGAGTGTGTGAAAGGAGATAGAGAAGGGAGAGAGTGAGAACAACAAAATACAAGTCAGAAGTAAGACTTCAATCTTACATAAGATTAAAAGAAAACGTATAATTTAGTCACAGAGAAAAACAATTGGCATGTGTTTGTGTTTGTGTGTGTGTGCATGTGCATGCATATATGTGTGTATATGTAGGGGATATTTATGTATTAAAAAGTTAAAATTATAAAAGTTTGTTTGGAATGTTCTCAAGGCAATGCATAAAAAAAACTCTTGACAATGTAGTAAAAATGTAGAAAAACCTTGTTCCATTGTAAAATAATCACACCAGATATTTTAACACCTTATTTATGGAGAATTTGAAGTTGGTGAAAATCAGAAAAATATTGACTTTGATGTTTTTATCACGTATTTCTCGGGATATATCAGTATCAAAGTGCTAAATTAAATATGATCAACTGAATCAAAGAAGTGCACTAGCATAGCTGAAATCTACTAAGACAAGTAAAAGTATAGATTTAGAGTGAGTTGCTATGAGCTTTTATTTATGAAATTTATCTGTGATAGATTAGGATACTTACTGGGTAAATATTTACTTTTCATCTAATTAACTTTATGAAAGTTTAGCACTCACCTTTTGTATTCTAATAATACTTGGGAGGATTAAATTCAATAAATGATATTAGAAAATGACTTGGTAAGCTAAGAGAGTGTATGTAATGTTATAGTGTTAAATAGATAAGACATCTGCTGTAAAATGATGACAATGTCATCATTTAACAGAAAATGATGGATAATTAAGTGTGAATACCTTCCATACTCTTTGAAGATACATCAACAGTTCATATTAATTATGTTGGGAGGAAAGGGGGCCATATTTGAATTCTACTGAATTGAAATATATTCCACTGATGTCAAATCGATGTATGTAAAAGTTCCAAAGCTGGAGCTACTAAAATCTGTAGTTAGATGCTAATGTTGTAGTTGGTCAATATTAATGATGGTAGCATCACTGCTTCATCTTATTATAAATGGTAAATTAATTTTGATTAATGATTATAGCTATAAAGACTATACACATTTAGAAATGGTGCAATAATTTGACATCAAAGAATTTAGATAATTTAAATAAGATCAAGATATAGCATGTCTTTAAATTGTCTTGAGAGATTTCTTCATGCTAATCTAGTATAGTTATAAATACAATGCTTATGTTTGCATCGTCAGAAATCAGAGAAAACCAATTTTATTTGGAAAAATCAAGTTTATATAGATTTACAAGCCATCTCAATGGACCTCAAAGAATTGTTGCTTATAGAATCTAGTGTTTAAAAGTATTTTATTTTCTTATTTTTCACCCTGAACTGTTCTTTCTTTATCTGCCAATATATCTCAGAATTAGTAAAAGAAGCTATGTCATTCTTTTAAAAGATACTTATGCCAAGTTGATAACTGAATGTGACTTATTTCTGGCTTCTGATATATTTCCACTCTGACAATACTGTCAGAAATATGTTAATTCTTATTGTATTGTTTCTACTATATCATAAGCAGTTCTTGGCTGACTGCCTGTTACACTCAAAAGACATTATCTCAACTATTCTCATAAATCCAATTAATCTTGTCAAAGTGAGAAGACTTTAATGTTGTTTAAATGAATGTTTAGTATCATGTGTTTGTGTGTGCATGTGTAATATGGATATATGCTTGCATGCATTTGTATAAATAAATGTGGTTATATATGTATATGTGTGTATGTATGTATATGTGTGTTTATATATGATGTGTGTGTGCTTATGTATGGTGTGTGTGCTTCTGTATGTATGATATGTGTATGTACATATCTATGTACATATATATGTATGGAATTGAGTTAAAGAATTTGAAATGGAGAGGGTAAAACATGCAGAACTGAAAAGAAAAGTGTGGAAAAGTAATAATGATGAATCTTATCCAGCATTGGTTTTCAAATGCCCTGCATGCCCTAAGGTGTACCTTTCAAATGCTGGTTTGAAGTCACACCAATGAGCACATGATGGTAAAGTCCAAGTTGACTATTCAAACTTTGTTACAAAGAATCAGTTCCAGTGCCATGTTTGCCAGACAATTTGCATATCAGGTGGTGTATTGAAGCAACATCTGAACATACAGAATAAACTATTTGAAAGTGGAAACAAGAACAAAATGAGACATCATTGTACTATTTGTAGACGGGTCTTTCACAGGCTTTCAGGATGCATAACCACTTGAGGCCTCATGCCAGGAAGGAACAGGCACAAAGTACAAAAACTGGTCAAGCTTTGTATGGAGCAGTTGATCTTCACAAAAACACACACACATATATATATCTATATCTATATGTGTGTGTGTATATGTGTGTGTGTGTATGTATGTATATGTGTGTGTTTGTGTATGTATATATGTGTGTGTGTATATATATATATATATATATATATGTATGTATGTATGTATGTGTGTATATATGTTGTGGGTATGTATGCATGTATCATCATCACTGTTTTATGCCCATTCTTCCATGCTAGCATGGGTTAGATGAGTGTTCCTGTTGTGGGCAATGCCAGGTCAGGTGACCATGTTTTGCTCATATGTATGTATGAATCTGTAACTTATGATGGAGTCACTTTAAACCTGACAGATCCAATCCTCTCTCAAGATCTGAACACAGTCAATTTTTTACATAAAAAGAAAGTGAGTGTGTGTGTGAGAGGGAGAGAGGGGGGGGGGGTGTTAAAAAGGAAGTGAGAAAGTGATATAGAGGAAGAATTGACCCCAGTATTTAACTGATATTTCTTTTATCAAACTCAAATGTATGAAAGGCAAAATTGAAATTGGCAGGATTCGAACTCAGGGCACATTCAGTCAGAATGAATATTACAAGGCATTCTATCTGATGTTCTAATGACTGTCAGTTCACCACATTATATACGTACATGTATATATATATATATGAAAATGTAGTGATATCGTCCCAACTCGCCTGAGAGGACAGAATTCTGAATTTAAATGTGATCTTCTGTCACCAGAAAAGTGGTAACGCTTCTGCCAGGAGTTGTAACTGGCAGATACTATCAGCAATGGTAAGACCAATAGAATCATAGTTTTCTTAGTTTGATCTGATGATCAACTCCTTTCTTCTACCTTGATTTGTGATCAGCAAATAGTATCTGCAATCGAAAGACCAACTGAAACAATTTCCTTGGCTTGATCTAATGATTGGTTTTCATCTACCAGGAATTGTGACCAGCAGATAGTAATAGCAATGGAAACATAATTTCCTTGTTTCCTTGGTTTGATCTGATGATCATCTCCATTCTTCTGCTTTACAGTATCTGCTCTGATTTGTGTGTTCTGATTTAAAATCTGCTTCCTTCTCCCAGGAAATATGACTGACAGATACTATCAACAATGGTAAGATTAACAGAAACATAGTTTCCCTGGCCTGGTTTGATGATTGGTTTCTTTCTTCTGTCAGGTGTTGTGACTAACAGATAGTATCAGCAATGTATATACTGATAAAAACATAGGTTCCTGGGTTTGATCCAAGGATCAACTCCTTTCTTCTGTCAGGTGTTGTGACTAACAGATAGTATCAGCAATGTATATACTGATAAAAACATAGGTTCCTGGGTTTGATCCAAGGATCAACTCCTTTCTTCTGTCAGGTGTTGTGACTAACAGATAGTATCAGCAATGTATATACTGATAAAAACATAGGTTCCTGGGTTTGATCCAAGGATCAAGTCCTTTCTTCTGTCAGGAGTTGTGACTAACAGATAGTATCAGCAATGTATATACTGATAAAAACATAGGTTCCTGGGTTTGATCCAAGGATCAACTCCTTTCTTCTGTCAGGAGTTGTGACTAACAGATAGTATCAGCAATGTATATACTGATAAAAACATAGGTTCCTGGGTTTGATCCAAGGATCAACTCCTTTCTTCTGTCAGGAGTTGTGACTAACAGATAGTATCAGCAATGTATCTACTGATAAAAACATAGGTTCCTGGGTTTGATCCAAGGATCAACTCCTTTCTTCTGTCAGGAGTTGTTTGACAGCTAGTATCAGCAATGGAAATATAAAAAAAACATAGTTTTCCTGGTCTGATCTGATTGATGATCAGCTCCTCTCATTTCCTTTCTTTTTGTAATATGTTCTTGGCTATGAAATTCATTAATCCCACCCCCTTGACTTTCCATTTCTACATTTCAACCATGGAAGACAAAACAAAATACTTAATAATCTTACTGAGAAAGGGAGATTATGAGTAAGTATTGAAGTAATGTCTCATGAAATATATTATTTGACCACTTAAAGTATCACAGAGGGTGTACTAATTCATATATATATATATATATATGCAAACATTCAACGAGGAAAAACAAAACAGATGCACAATACAGCACACACACACATATATGTATATATATATACACATACACAAACAAACAAACAAACACACACACACACACACACACACACACACACACACACACACACACACACACACACATACACACACACACATACACACACACACACACACACACACACACACACACACACACACACACACACACACACACACACACGCACACACATATATATATATATATATATATATATATATATAGCTGACTATAAGCAACAGACCATGGCAGCTGCTTTAGCATGTTAGAATATCTGATTTATGAACCTCACTGGAATCAGATGAAATAGAAGTTAACCAAGAAGAAATTGTTATCAAATGTTATTACAGACATTGAAACACCACCATGTCTAGGTGTATCATAATCATCATCACCATCATCATCATTGTTATCATCTTTTATTGCCTGTTCTTCTATGCTGCCATAGTTTAGATGGTTAATAACAGACTAAGTCAGTATTTAATCAAAGCTACAGACCTCCTAGATGAAGCAGGGTTCATATCTCATTTACATATGTTACAGCTTTGGCATAGTTTCTACAGCTAGATGTTCTTATCACCAATCAAATTTACAGAGTGTAATTTAAGTGTTTTATTATAGTACCAGCACTAGGAAGGTTGTCAAGCTAGGTAATTTCCTTTTTTTTTTCTTTTTATAAATCATGACTGTGGCAGACATATTATTCCAAGTACTGGGCTAGGAACATGTTAAGTTTATTATGTTTAGTTTTCATGATACTGGGCTGTTAACACGGTAAAAAGTTCCCAGTTTCACACTGTAAATGTGGTTGGTGTTAGGAAGGGCATCCAGCCATAGAAAACCTGCCAGATAGTCCTATATGAGCGAGACACTGTCACCCGACCAACCTTGCCTCAAGTGGGACAACTCCTGTCTAACCCATGCTAGCTTGGAAAATGGACGTTAAATGAAGATGATGATGATGGACTATGAAAATGTCCTGAAAAGAAGAACACTAGAATAGTGTACTTTCTGGAGCCTTGAGAAGTTCTGGTGAAATAAAACATACCAAACAGAATGAAGATTAAGTTCTACAACAATAATGGGTCATCAAGAAGATGGTGAACAGCATCAACATGTTTAAATTTTCCTTTATGGGAGTGATGCTGGGTATCAAATACTCTGATCACATGTCAAGCATTAATTTATATGAAAGGAGAGTTGTATCACCCACTTCCAAATGGTGTTCTTCCACTATCTCATGTATCTGTGTCCCATATTGCAGCCATAAGATGATGATGCTATAAATTATACACTATATATACTATATATTCTATATTACATATACTGTGTAATTGTTTCTACTTTTGGCACAAGGCCAGCAATTACCCCAGTGTATTACTGGTACTTTATTTTATCGACCCTGTAAGGATGAAAGGCAAAGTTAACCTCGGTGGGATTTGAACTCAGATCATAAAGGGACATAACTATGCTAGAAAGAATGGCGTCTGACCCTCTACCGATACTGCCTACACTAGATATACTATATATTATACACTATATCATCATCATCCTCATCCTCATTGTTTAACGTCTATTTCCCATGCTAGATGAGCTGTCCCCTTGTATGACAAGCCAGGTCAGAGAATCATGTTTTGCTCACACAGAATTGATCTGGGCTTCGTTTTTATGGCTGGATGCCCTTCCTAATGCCAACCACATTTACATTGTGTACTCAGTGCTTTGTGTCATGACACCTACACAACCATATTTGCAGTGTATACTGGGTGATTTTTGTCCTGATACCTACACGGCCACTTTACAGTGTGGACTGGGCACTCATTGACATGGCACCAAGGTGACCTCATTATAGTGTGGATTGGGGACTTGAATGGGGAGATGCATAGGGATTGTTGAGGTAGATATATTGCATATTATACACTATATATACTGTATATTATACAATATATATACTGTATATTATACAATATATATACTGTATATTATACATTATATATACTGTATAATACACACTTTATATACTGTATAATATACACTTGATATACTATATATTTATATAAAAGGACAAATGTGTCACCTCTCTTCCACTTGGTGTTTTTCCACCAGCTTAAGTTCCCAGGTCAAACATCGAGTCATGCTCAAGTACATGATATACACCCCCCTCCCAACATGGTGAGAGAAAGCCATGATTGCAGCAGAAGAGACTGTATCTAGAGCACACTCAGGAGCTGCTAGGTTAGTGAGATCAGCTGATATTAACCAGAAGATATCGACAGTGTAGAGAATATGGAAGAAAATCGTAGCCATCTTTGTAGCAGACAAAAGATTATGATGATGATGAGTGTGTTTAAATGTTTACCTTGAAATGTTGAGGATTTAGTGCCGAGGAGGCAGCTATAGAATGAAAGGATTGTGTTAACAAGTTCGTATATGTTCTACATAGTAAAACATTACAAACGGCTGAGAGAAGGAAAAGTGGGAGAAGGAAGTGGGTTTAAGCACCAATCAATATATATCCCAGAAAGCTTCATTATAATTGGTTTACTAAGAAAGGAGAAGGAAAACTTATTTTCTCTTTTTATTCACAAAGAAGATTTAAATGAACTAACCGACAAATAAGAATGAAGCTTTCTTTCATCAGTTCAGATGGGGTCAATAAATGGTTGACAAGTTACATTTTATAACGTTGACTGTAATGCTAAAGAAAGAATGAAAAAAGGATATATAAACTGATACAATGGTCATAACAAAAAAAAAAGAAAGAAAACTTTGATATATATTCCTATCATTTAAAATGTCACAATCAAATATTTCAAGATATTATTCTGGGAATTCTAAACTATAAAATATACCATGTGTGTGTACTAGAATTGAAATCTCAGCTTTTTTATGAAGACCATATCTAAGGAGTGTGTGGCTACTGAGGTTAGAAACAAATTCATTGGTTGCTTGTAAATGACAGCAAATGCATTCACATCACATATTAAAACATTTTAATTTGAATATCAAAAGCCAGTAGTGTTGCAGAATTTGACACCAAATCCATTATTGATAAAACAAATATGTCAGAATATAGAGAGAGATATTTTGAAAATATAGCATGTTTCCGTAAACAGTTTGCATATTTATTATATATGCCTGCTCTTGTTCATGAATAATTCATATTCATATATGTGGGTCTGAATAACGATATTGTATGAATGTTTGACACACACATATATATATAGAAAAAGTGTATGAAGTAATAACTGCTAGCTAAATTGCTTTAGTCACGCATAAGCATCCTTTCCAACCGTGCATTAGCATTGAAAATATAGATACAGACCCACACATACACACACAAACGTATGTGAGTATATATATATATATATATATATATATATATATAGTAATAATAAACATACATATATATATATATATATATATATATATATATATATATATATATATATATATATATTTAATATGCAATCTAACAAACATGCAATCACCATCTAAATTATAAATGATATATAGAAGGCAAATATATGTATCAAATAATGATTTATTACACTGGTGTATAACTCATGATTTCAGGTATAAAAGGTAAAATGTATGTATTCTCGTGATGTCTTATTATGTTATTGCCATGTACAATAACAACATGTATAAGCACACTTGAATAGTGAGAAAGTCATATATTTTCAGTGGAGGTGGAATTGCTTATTACAAATATGATTTCCAAGAGCATTAGTGATGTCTTTAGTCTTAATTTACTCCTACTCCATATGGAACATTAATTAACAAGATATATCCACGCAGCACAGACTCAAGACCTGTAACAAGCCATCTCCCAGACCAGGTCCATGTCTGCCAGGTCCTGTTCTACAGTCCTCAACCAAGTCTTGACAAGTTTGCCTCCTGCATTATCTTCCACACCCACCTTCTGGTTCTGGCTTCAGAAAGGCTGTTACTGGTTTTGTTGTGAGCCTGCATAGCACATAGTATTATCTTATAGGTTTCTCAGAGCCCTTTCCATTACGTCTTTAGATTTATGATGTAGTCCTGCCAAGAAATTTCACTACATTGAGCTGAGTCACAAGTTTCATCAGCCACTTGTGGTCAACTTAATTGTTGACGTATGTGAAGTCAAATGTCCTCAACATTGAACAGAGACACAAGTTGCTGTAGCTATTTGTAGCTAACTTCATTAATGAGGTATATGAAGTCAAATATCTTCAATTATAAAGTATTAATTATGTATATTTAGATGGTGACTCATTGACAAAATTATTAGAGCATTGCAGTCAGTTATGACTCTTTATAGTCTGAGTTCAAATCTTTCCATGGTCAACTTTGCTTTTCATCCTTCTAGAGTAATGTTCTGGGGTAGATATAATTTGCATTATCCCCTTTCCCCATGTATGCACACACAAATTGCTAATCTTTTGTCTAAATTAGAAATCATGTGGTACTCTTCTGTTACCAAACCGCCTAAAACTGCTAGTTCTATGATAAAAACTGCTAATTTTTAAATGTTTATCCGTATATTAAAACTATCCATCATAATTTTATGTTAGAAATTTTTGTTTAGTAATGTTCTAAATATCAATTTACTAATGAAAATCCAATTTTATTAAATTCCTCCATATATTTGGGTATTTTCAAAATTAAGTGACGGACACAGCCTGTGATTTTCAAATAATTTTGAAAATAATTAATTTGAATAGATTTAGTAATATGACTAACTTACTCGTTTTTAAGCTGGTGTTTAGAATACTATTTAACATATATTCTTACATAAAATTATGATGGAAGATTAAAAATAAATATATAAACATTTTAAATGAAACAGCTTTTATCAGAAAACTAGAGGTGATTTCTAATGGTTTGGTATCCATTTATAATTGTTTCTACTTTTGGCACAACGCCAGGAATTATCCCAGTGCATTACTGGTACTTTATTTCATCGACCCCGTAAGGATGAAAGGCAAAGTTAACCTTGGCAGGATTTGAACTCAGACCATAAAGGGACGTAACTCTTTGCTGCAAAGCATGGCGTCTGACTCTCTAACGATACTGCCAATCTACCAAAGGGTTAATAATTGTTTCTACTATTGGCACAAGGCCAGCAAATACTCAGTACATTACTGGTACTTTATTTTATCGACCCCGTAAGGATGAAAGGCAAAGTTAACCTCGGTGGGATTTCAACTCAGAATGGCAAGGGCCGTAACTCTATGCGTCAAATCATGGCGTCCGACCCTGTACCGATACTGCCAATTCACCAATAATGGAAGTTAGGCAGTCATGACAGAGAATCAACTCTTTGATTATCATATTTCTAATGAAATCCATTGCTTATGTGTTTCAATTAATTTTGAAAATAATTCTTTCTACTTTTGGCACAAGGCCAGCAATTACCCAGTGCATTACTGGTACTTTATTCTATCGACCCCGGAAGGATGAAAGGCAAAGTTAACCTCGGCGGCATTTGAACTCAGATCATACAGGGAGGTAACTCTATGCTTCAAAGCATGGCATCCGACCCTCTACCGATACTGCCAATCCACCGCCTTTTTTTGAAAATAATGAAAGATTTGAAGGAGTTTAAAAAAATAACTGTCTTTTTTTTTTAACTGAACTTATATTGAGAACAATACTTAACAAAAAATTCAAAACAAAATGATGACAGAAGGTGTTAAAATAAGGCCACACATTTTAAAATGAGCAGTTTTGTATCATAAATCCAGGGCAGTTTCAGGCAGATTGGTATAAAAAAAATTAAAATGCATTAGAAAGTTGATTTAAAATACAACAGGATAATTCCACTTATATTCAACTCTTGCAGATACAAACATGGATAAATTCTTTTAAAACCTCATTGGTTTTTGCCTAATGAATAAATAATACTACCATTATTCACTTACCAAAGTGGTAAGAACAAAAAATAAAACATCTTCAAAGTTTACAAGTTAATAGAATGACAGAATAACCAGACAAAGAAAAACCATGCAATTAGTATATGTCACTTGAAGCATTTTAGTCTTTCCAGTATATTGTATTATTACTTTTATAACCTGTGTCTAAAATTCCATTCAGATTTCCACAAAGACTTAATTATAAATCTAATACAATACATAAACAAAAAAAAAACAGGTGTAAGTGTTGGTTGATTTAAATGCAACTTGTCTCGTTGTTTTTTTTAAATTTATAATTTTAAAACTTTATTTTGATACATTTCAATCCCACTACCACTGCAATTACCTAAATTTAATTTCTTTTTACATTTAGATGAAAGAGTTTTCTGTTATTGTCTGAACAGCATTTTAAAATATAAATGGTAAATGAAAAAAAGAATTAAGAAATTCACTTAGAAGTTACAACAGTTTGTAATCTCTTTCTTTAGAAAGTTTTAATTAGTCAGTTATTAATAAACAAATAAATAGGTAGATCCTTTGTTTTGCTTAAATAATATATCATTATTTAACATTAAAGATATTTTGGAAAACTGAAGTGAAACAACTAATTTTCACTCAGTTGTAAAGGGTACAAACAAATGAAACAGTTTATTATTCCTTGGTCCACTTACAAAGCCTCACAAGTTAAGTAAAAATCTTTCATAGTTTCAACAGATTTATCCTGGTTTCATATGGTGTCTAATGACTGAAATACAAGACAACTACATAGATGAGAAAGATGTGCAAGAAGAGACTTCCAGAGGGATGACATTTTGGGGAGGAAGGATTAGATGAAATAGACATTGAAGAGGAGAGACTGGTGTTCCAGAGTGGAGATGGTACAAAGTTAGCCAGATCTGGGGAGTAGTGATAGAAAAAGCACAGAGAGGTCAGTGGCTGGAACATGCCTGTCAGTAATTTTAAGCAAATTAAATAAGTGACCTTTTTCTCTACATTGAAACTTTGTAGAATGTGCTTCTGGGTAGACAAGGTTAAACATTCCCTGTGTCTCCATTGTTTCATACGATCTACTTTTACTCTATCACTTATTTGATTTTCATACAGACAATAAAATATTCATGTTGAATCAGGGCACTGATGATCGGTTTGGTTATTCCTACAAAGATCAAGGCCACTTCTATAATCTAACCTAACCTAATCCAATATTTATTTTAATATAACTCCTACCCCATTCATGACTTTGTTCATCAGCTTTATTTTTATATGATATAATCACTCTTGTGCATCTCTTTGACTGTTATAGCAGTCAACGTTAATATCAAATACCGGCATAATTGGATTTACTAAGGAAGCAGATAACAACTCAACCTGCCATTCATTGCTTCACACACCTTCATACATTATCAAACATACATATACCATTCACACATGCATACATACCACATACACTACACATATTGAACACATATACATGCATGGATGCACACATCTATTATGGACTCTTCAAGTAATGCTTAAGTAAGAATCTTCAGCTATGATATTTAACTTCAAAGCTTCATGTCCAACTGCATGTACTTTATATATATATATACTGTATAAATATATATAACTACCCGTATCTGGGAGATATGAAGTTCAATTCCTCATAGTGGCTGATCGTAACATCTTCACCCTATTTTATAAGCTATCTGTATTGCTTTATTACATATCCTTTATATATATATATATATACAAAATTATCATCGTCATTTAATTTCTTGTTTGGATGGGTCCTTCTCAGCATGGCATCTCTCCACATGTCATGATCCTCTGTCCTTGCCTCGGTGAGTCTCAGTGATTTAAGGTCAGCTCTCACAACCTCTGCCTAGGTCTTTCTTGGTCTACTTCTACCACAATTTCCTTCCACTGGCATTTCCTGGCACTTTTTCAACCAACGATCATTATCCGTGTGCATCACATGCCCGAACCAATGCAGTCTTCTCGCTTGTACACCACGTCAGCTGTCTTTTAAACCTAATTTCTCCTTCAACTCATCCAAGCTCTGCCTTTCTCTCTCACTTACATAGCACATCCACTGGAGCATGGTTGCTTCATTTCTCTCCAGTCTACACATGTATAAATAAACTACTATGCTAGGCTAGAAGAAAAGATATACATGGTGGCATAACCAGGTGGAAGAGAGGGTGAAGAGGATGAACAATGGGGAGAAACTACAAGCTGGGGTAGGGGCAAGATGAAAGTTTGTAAAAACGGACAATTCTACATGTGAGCCACTTTAACAAAGCAAGGTGTCCCAAAATGACAGGATATATGGGAGGTCTCAGTTGACCTGGACAGCAATTACCTCTTCCCTTCTTTACCACCAAGTGACCCTATCTTATCTTGTGGTGCAGGGAAAGGAAGGGCATGAAGATAATGGAGCTTACATGAGCAAAGCATTATTAACAATCCAAGAGTATCAAAAGTTAACAGAAGAGAGTTAGAACAATTAACATCAAATACACAAGATACAAGAACGGCTGCCATTTTAGCATGCAGTCTACCTGGTCTTTTACAGTTCAGCACACAGTATACCTTAAATACAAAAATTAACTTTTACCCCAATGGTCTACATGTTAGGTCATTATGCAGCATAGATTATAGTGTGTTAGTTCACACAAAAAAGTAGCACTAAATTACTTTTTCTCGAAATTATAGCCTTCTTTATCATAACTTTGTCTTGCTTCTGGTGAGGACATTAAAGACATTCATTATTTCAATGGAGCTGTACGAAACAAATACATATATATATATATATATATAGGATGGGGGTTCCGTGAACATTTCTATATATAGATAACTAATCATTTTGCATATATATAAGGACAAATATTTCTATAAATTTAATGAAGCCATTCAACCAAACTTTTCAGTGTAGGAATCATGCATTATAAATTCTTGAGAGGTATTTTATCATTTACCATTTCTTTATTGTTTTTCCATTGATGGTATGAACTGTATGGCCTCCCATTAGCAATAATGTTCTTACCACATAAAAGTAATATAGAGTAAAAATTTAAAAGCAAAAGGAAACAAATGTAAATTTTATATTTATAATATTGAATAAAAATTTTAATTGTGTGATTTGGAAACATTATTTAGAAGAAAAAAATAATAAATTGCCTCCTTCACTTAAAATATTTTAGTCAATAAAATTTGATAAATTTGAAATCAATTCTTCATTCTAAAAAAATCTGTATCCTTTTGAATTTATAGTAAGGTTCATTAAAAGTAATTTATTGATTATTTGTTTACTTGTGTGTGTGTGTGGGGGGGGGTCTTCTCTTTTATATTATAAAGTTGCATTCCTATTTAACTGTTACAATTGAAATGAGTTTAATATGCATGTAGAATTTCTAAATAAGATAAGGTTGTAGGGTGTGAGGAGAGGAGTTTTAACCATTTTGTGACCATAGTTCTATTGGAATACTCTAATTGTATGATTCAATTAATTTTGAAAATAATTGAATATTTGGAAGGATTTATTCAAATAATTAACTTATATGCATTTCTATATATGTATCCATTTTAGAACGCAAAATTGACAAAATGAAAGCAAAAAATAAACGTGTTGGGAGGGGATGAATTCCATTCCCTTAACTGAACAGTTATCCCACCTGCTGCAGTCCCACCCACCCATGCAGACAAGAAAGTGAATGCATTGCGATGGAGAACAACCAGCAATACGCTCTATATCAGCAAGAGCCATCTCTTGGATTTTTCCCTTGGGTTTGATGCTCTCATCTTGATTTGACATAGGAAAACAACAGTCCAAGGACCAAGAATGCTAGAGGTCTCGATGGCAACAGGTACAAAAAAAATAAGATCAGACACAACCTTCTGCTTCTTGTAAGAAACAACTGAGATTTGCACCAGGAAGGGCATCTGGCCACAAAACATTGCTTTAAAAAAAGAGGATCCCATGATGAACATAAAGCCTTTCTTAGGATCTGCAATGCTAACCTTTGCTCTTGGAATGCATAAACATAACCCTGAAATTGTGATGTAATATAACAATCACTATTCCAAGACAGGTTGTACTTCCTGTTGACATTAGCCTTGTGGACTAGCATTTGATATTAACATGTATGTATGCACCTAAGTTTGTATGCATGCATCTCTGTCTCTCTCTTTCTCTCTCTTTCTCTACATATAGACAAACCCGTCTAACCCGTGCTAGTGTGGAAGATAGACGTTAATCGATGATGATGATGATGTTATATATATATAAATATATATATATGTGAATGTCTGTGTATGTGTGTGTGTGTATTTGTGTGTGTGCATGTGCGTGTGTGTACGTATGTATGAGTGACATTTATGTTCATTTTCAAGTGCCTTATAATTGGCTCTATCCACTCGACTTCTTGTGGTGGGTGACAGGACTTAAGAAGTCTATCAAGTGGTAAACTCATTATATATACAAGTATCCAACCATATTGATATTTTACTCAATTATAAGAGATTCAGCAGTATGAAAACTTAAAGCCTTTTTGTTTCAATGATGTATATCTCTGTTCTTTCTCAATAAACATCAGTTCGAGTTGCTGAGATAAGTATTTTCAAGTAGACTATCTGCATGACAGGTATGTTACTAGCTGAATGCAAAAAGAAAATAAGATTTGATAAGATTAGGAAATTGAATGCAATAATAGTAGGATAAATTTCTGGTAACATATCCAAAAGCAATATCACATACCAACTAAAATAGAAACCAATTTCTATTCATTGAATAATTAAAAGCAAACAGTCATTTTTTTTTCTTATTTGGGGGTTTTACCCATTTAAATTTTTTTTTTATTTCTGATTTAACATAATGTTGTATTAAGACAGAAGTTAGAAAATTTCCTGTCTTCTGTCTTGTCTTTGACAACTCAATTTATCCTCCATCACCATTCAAATAAGAATTCTTAGAATAGAATGTTTAAATGGAAATATCAGCTTTTGCTGCCCCAATTTAGCTGCTGAGTTTGATGGAGAATTGGCTCGGATTTAGATCTCATATCAAGTAGATAAGTTTATGTCTCTAATACTTTACATGTGATGTACAATCAGTAACAAATTATATTCATTTCCTAAAATCTTATATCTAATTTAGTGAAAGCATGAGGCCTAGTTATTAGGGTGTTGGACTCGTGATCATAAGGTCACAGGTTTGATTTCTGGATCAGTCAACACATTGTGTTCTTGAGCAAGACACTTCATTTCATGTTGCTTTTCATGATAAGACTGGGCTACCCCTATCATTAAAATACCCATGCAACCTTTTAGAAGGCCTTCTGAACCTACATAGGTGCAAACAGTAAATTTCATATTTCATTTTCATTTTTCAAATCAAGTACACAAGTTTCTCTTAGTGTTTTACATATGGTAAGCAGTAAGCACAATCTGTATTTACTTCTTAGTTCCAAGCATAGCTGAATGGTTGAGAAGTTTGCTTTGCAATTATGTGGTGTTGGTTTTGATCCTAACTTGTAGCATCTTGTCCCAAGAGGCTTTACCATGGCCTGAATTTAAATCCTCCTGAGGTAAACTTTTCTTTTCATCTTTTTGAGGTAGATGAATAAAGTATCAGTTCAGTAATGGATAGTTTAAAAAGCTGAAAAACTAGATGTATACAATCCTCTTAAAGATGAGATAGCCCAACAGTGGAAAATGAAAAAGGTGAAGATAGTGCTGACTGTTGTTGGGGCCTCAGGGACAGTATCAAAAGATATTGAGAAGAGCATACAAGACTTGAGATAAAAGAATAAATAATTGTTTCTACTTTTGGCACAAGGCCAGCAAATACCCAGTGTATTACTGGTACTTTATTTTATAGACCCCATAAGGATGAAAGGCAAAGTTAACCTCGGTGGGATTTGAACTCAGAATGGCAAGGGCCGTAATGCATGGCGTCTGACCCTCTACCGATACTGCCAATCCACCGAATAAAAGAATAAATAATAATAATTGTTTCTACTTTTGGCACAAGGCCAGCAATTATCCCAGTGTATTACTGGTTCTTTATTTTATCGACCCAATAAGGATAAAAGGGAAAGTTAATCTCTGCCTGATTTGAACTTAGAATGTAAAAGGTCATAACTCTATGCTGCAAAGGATGATGTCTGGCGCTCTACCGATGCTGCCAATCGACCGCCAGAATAAATAATAATAATAATTGTTTCTACTTTAGGCACAAGGCCAGCAAAATACCCAGTGAATTACTGGTACTTTATTTCATCGACCCCGTAAGGATGAAAGGCAAAGTCAACCTTGGCGGGATTTGGAATAATAATAATAATGTTTCTAATTTAGGCACAAGGTGAGAAATTTGGTATGAGGGATAATTCGATTATATCAACCCCAGTAATCTACTGACATTTTATTATATTGGTCTCGGAACAAAGGATAAAAGATGAAGTTGATGTTGGCTGGATTTTAACCCAGAATGTAGAGTTGGAATAAAAACTGCAAGCATTTTTTTGTCTGACACTCTCATAATCCACCAATCCACCAATACCATAATAATAATGATATTGAAATTACTGCATTTCATATTAAAATTAAAAGATAAATCTAAATACATCTGATTAAAATCAAAATTCTGAAACAAAATCTACTTTGGAATTAAATATGAGTCTGTAAAAGACAGTTGATAAGAGATTAAGGAGAAAAATTATGGCTGCTTACTTTGGTCTTTAATGTTTCTGGCTGATGTAATTTTTAATACATTATTATTGATGAAATTTCTTTAAATTAGCAAAGTATTTCGTTGTGCTAAAGATTTTTTTTTTTAACTGATAGAATACTGATTACTGATCATATAACTACAAATGCAGTTGTAGAGATCCTGAGCTGGACACACTAACCACTAAATTACATGCCTTACTTTATTGATTTAAAACTTCTGATCAGAGGTCCTCACTATTGGCCAAACTGTCGGAGATATTTAAATGGATCATTTCCTTATATTTATAAAAATCCAGATACAAAGGTACAGGTCTGGAATTTCCATAGCAACCTAATAATTTGGGGTTCAGTCATTTCACAGTACATTGGCCAAGTGCTTTTTACTATAGCCTCAGCCTTGTGAGTAAATTTGGTAGATGGAAACTACAGAATCCCATTGAATATATGTGTGTGTGTGTGTGTGTTGTGAGTGTCTAGTGTGTGTATAGGTATATGTGTCTCAGTGTTACCATTTGTTTAAGTCCTGTAACTTAGCAATTAAAAAATAGAATTGATAAATTAAGTACTAGTATTGAAAACATTATGTATTGGGGTCCAAATGATTGACTAAATTCTTTCAACATGGTGCTCCAGAATGGCTGCAGTATAAGTTTTGACACAATAGTTTTTTTTTGTTGCTGACTTCAATAAAATTCATAGCTTTTATTTGTATGATCTATACTATAAACGTACCTTGTACACTCTGTAAAGTGGTTGGGGATAGGAATGGCATCACCTACCAAACAAAGACTCAGGAATACTTTTCAGCTATTTCAAAGACTCAACAACCTCCCTAATGCAGGTGTAATGATAAAATGCACTTTGAAGAGTACAGGATCGTGAGATGTGGGACCCTAACTTGTCTGAACACTTAGTGGAGTGCAGGATTATATGTAAGATACCAGCCCTCTACCTATCTGTGTGCTCAGTAGAAGCAAGATGCAGCACTCCCTCCCCACCCATCTGAAGTGAAGTTAATAGCTCTGCTAGAATAGTGACTACCCATCAAACCTTTGCTAGCAAGGAAAATGAATGTTAAATGATAAGGATGCTGATGAAAATGATGATGTTAATCCCCCATCTCTTCCCTGTCTTTATAGACTCATCAGCACAGATTCTTAATTCGATGGCTGTTTGTCGTCCAAATCAGTGTTTTACATTATATTTTGAGTGCATGTAATATGTTCACTCTTACACTGCACAGTATTTTATTGGAAGACTTTCTGCTATTCCCATGAAAAACATATACATAGATCTATGGATTTGTAAAATACTATACCATCGTGTATAGGATCCTACAACAGTTTCTTTGTATATAAAAGTTTCTTTTTCATTTATATGTTTAAATCTACATATAATTGAATATATGTGTGTCATTCTGTCTATATTTTCCTTCTATCTAGGAAATATGAAGAAATATTACATTATTTTCTGCTGCACTGTCTGAAAATGTTCTTCAAGTATTATAAGATATAGTTTAGATATACATATATAATCCTGCAGCTATTGAATATCCAATTTCTACATTTCACCAACTTCACACATTGTTCTCTTGTAAAACAAATATTATGAGAAGTAAAACTGGATTTTCTTCTGCTTTTTTATTTATTTATCTTTTTCCAAAGTTGTCTCTGTCCATCTCATAACTCAATTAGGGAGAAACTAGCAAACTTCTGTATCATCATTTTAGTTCTCTATTTACATATCTGTCAGAATATTTTAACTTCACTAGTCATTCTCAAACTTGCTCTCTATTTACTAACTTCTATAGTTATTCCCAGCTGCTTTATAACATGGATTCTTCAAACCAAGAGATGTCAACATGAATAGACCTGTTATTTTTATCTAAAGAAATTTTTTCCAATTCCACCCCGCCCGTCCTGCTCATCTATTTTATTTATCATTCTTTCTTCTGATCAAGGACTAGCATCCGAAACGTTAAGATCCTCTTCCTGCTATTTCAAGCATTAACCTAACATATTCCTCCCATATACTGTACCGATTATTTCTGTTTGCCTTTTACACACACACACACACACACACACACACACACACACACACACACACACACACACACACACACACACACACACACACACACACACACACACATATATACATATATATATATATATATATTAGGCTGTGTGTATCCAGTTTAGAATGTGTCATAAAAAGGGGACTAAAAGTGAATGCACCAGAATGGCATCTGGTCATAAGGTATAGCCTCAAATAAATACCACATTATGAGTATGAAGTCTGTAATGGGCTATCATTTACTTTAGTAAGGAAAATGGCCTTAACCCATTCATTACCATATTTCTAATGAAAAATGCCATATATGGTTTCGAAACAAATAGGATTTAATAATATAACTGACGTTTGCATTATTAAGCTGCTATTTATAATGAAGCTTAACAATGGTTCTCGTATAAAATTATTGTACAAATTGAGCTGTGTCAGGAGATTGTATCAAAAGTGTCGAGAATCTTATTACTATATGGATTAGCACAAACACTTAAAATGTTATTCTCTACTTTTCAGTCTTTCTTTTTGAGTCATAAAAATCAAGAGACATTTCATTTCTGTTTACTTCCAATATGGTCAAACCAAATAAGAACTTTCTTGTTAGTATTATTTTTCTACAGCATTATTATCACTAAATATTATATAACCCCAATAAAATAACAAAAACAAAATCAAATCAATAAATCACAGAGAAGTAAAAAAAAAAATCACTTCACACAAGTTATAAAGCTTCTCATGATTTGAAAAATTGCAAAAATAGGAAAATTATTCAAGGAATATTTTCTAGAATATTTTCATCTAAAGTACTTACCTTTTGTTCTTTACAGAAATCCAATCATAATTTCTCCTCATTGGGTATAGGTTCATTTTTTTCAGTCGCAAAATGTAGCTAACTTCTCATCATTGGCAGCATTGTGATTCATGGTGCCTTTAATATATTATTTGCATTTTCCTTTGATTTTTCATATAAAATATTAATGGTTTGTGCTTGAAGTTACTCTTTCAGATAATTGGCATATTGTTTTGCAGCATGCAGATTTTTTTATAACCCATTCAGTTGCTATATATACATATGTGTGTGTGTGTGTGTGTGTGTGTGTGTGTGTGTGTGTGTGTGTGTGTGTGTGTGTGTGTGTGTGTGTGTGTGTGTGTGTGTTTGTGTGCGCATACGTGCGTGTGCGTGTGTGTGTATTTTGTTTTTGTATTTGTTTTGCAAGATTTATTCTCTGAAAATGTATGAAATAGATATTGTTATACTTTGGGAGAGTCATGTTGCCAATCGAAACACATGCACCTGTTGGTTTTCACTTCAATTTATTATAAATTTCCAGTTACAAGTTGTGATGATGTTGCTATTGATGTTTTTTGCTTAATTTGCATTGGAATTCGTTTATTTTTGTTGCTTCTGTAATCTGTCAGAGCATTGCATCTTTTCTGTGTGTGGATATGATTTTTATTTCTATGTTTTCTAGTGTGCCCCCATGTTCCATTTTGGCATGTTGGTGGAGTACTGATGATTACACAGAAAACATGAGTGGAATAGTGACAACATTACAACTAGTAACTAAGGACAAGACATACAAGAACCAAACAAGAAACACACAGATAGAACAAGCAACCAACTAGTGATAAGCAAATAAACGTATAAATAAATAAAAACACACACACGCGGATATAGCGTATGTGCAACCCAATTACACAGCTCATAAAAACAAAATGGTGTAGGACACAACAAAAAAGAGACATAAAATAACAAATTAGTCATTGAAGGGGTCACAGAATGCGTGATAAAAGAGCTTTGACAATAAACAAATAAACAACCATCTGGTTATAAAACTAAGCAGCTAGAAATTTATAATAAACTGAAGTGAAAACCAACAGGTGCATGTGTTTCTATTGGCAGCATTATCCTCCCAAAGTATAACAATATAATATATATATATCATCATCATCATCATTTCACGTCCACTTTTCCCTGCTTGCAAGGGTTGGACAGGTCCTATTCAGCACAGCATCTCTCCACTTGTCACGATCCTTCGTCATCTCCTCGGTGAGTTTCAGTGATCTGAGGTCTGCTCTCACCACCTCTGCCCATATTTTTTGTGGTCTACCTCTACTGTGTCTTCCTTCTACTGGGATTTCTTGGCACTTCTTTACCCAGCGGTCATCCTCCATGCACATCACATGTCCATACCATCTCAGCCTTCTCTCCTGCACACCACAAATTATCCCTCTTATACCCAGTTTCTTTCTCAACTCGTCTATGCTTGGTCATTCACACACATTGACATTGCACATCCAACGGAGCATATCTTCTGCAGTTGCTGCCCATGTCTCACTACCATGCATATATATATAGAGAGAGAGACGCACATACACATACACACATATTATATATATATATATATATATATATATGAGACACACACACATATATATATATATACACACACATATATATGTATGTGATATATGTGTATGTGTAATATTCCAAATATTTAGCGTAGTGTATACTTGCATACACGTTAGATAAGAAAGACCTTGATGCAAGAGAAAACCATAATTAGAGTAATCAAGTGACACAAAATCAATATACATATTGATTTTGGACATATGTATGTTAACTCTATATTTTTTATGACACTAGATTATACTATGTATTTATCGTTATCATCGTTCTCATAAAAATCATCATCATCACTTTCCGTGCTAGCATGGTTTCGATAGAAAACACCCACACCTGCACACACACATACACACACTCACGCACACACACATGCATGCACATGCACATATGTATATATGTGTGAGTGTGTGTGTGTATATGTAATTATCATCATCATTGTCATCATCATTATTTAACGTCCATTTTTCCATGCTAGCATATGTTAGACAAGTTGTCACAGGTCAATTTAGTACTTAATAAGAATTAATCTCTTCCCAGATAGGCCAAGGGAGTGTATTGGGTGCATTTTATTGTGACATTGGCATTAGGAAGTTTGTCATTTCCTTTACACAGCTGACAAGTCCCCTCAACCCTTTGGCATATATATATATATATATATATATATATATATATACACACACAGGCATATATATACTTGGTGTGGTAATAAAGTCTTTAGAATAGTAGGCTGTGTGCCGTATGTAACAGTAAATATAGTCAATATTAGTTGGAATTTAAACTTTGTTGTTCGCTTGTGATATTCTGTATGAATGGTGTATTTTGTCACATGCCTATGCATAATAATTTTGCTGTCAGTCTTGTGAGTTTATAATACATGCTCAATTCACAAAAGAATTTTTCCAGAGGCGAAGAGTGGCACTGATCAAACAATCACCCTATAGCCCCGACTTAAATTTGCATTCAATGGAGATTGTTTTGCCGAATAAATAAATTTTAGTTTCAATATGTTGTGCATTTTCATTTCAAGAGTTATTCTAAAGACTTTATTGCCACACCAAATATATGTTAGAGCGCAAGAGAGAGAAATTTTCTACCTCTTACAGTGGCAGTATAAAGATTACATTCCACTACACGAAGGGATCAGAAGTAGCATTCTTTGATATGCCTTCTTCTCAGAATGGTAGCTTTTCTGTGCCTTTGCCTTTCTTTCTCACTGGATCTTCTCATGTGATATATAGCCAGTTGTGTAAGCCTTAATGTTTGGCTTTGTTCTGACTCAGTTGCAAAGTGAACTTGAACAAATGTTCTCAATGCTGTCTCTGTTTTCCTCTTGAATTTCAAAGTGTCTTGATCATAGCTAGATTAAGTTCTTTTGAAACTCTAAACACTTAAAATATTATGGTGCCCCACCCTCATATATAAAGTCTGCAAAATATTTTTTCTGGAATAATAGATACATTTAATTTGGATAGAATAGTACTCCTCCCCCTGATGCTCTAAGCATGTGTTTATTCTGTTTAATGATTAATCCAGTCATGGAATTGCTGTGCCTTGGAGAGAAAGAGAGCTGTCTCAGTCTCCTGCTCCTTTCCATCAGAGAATCAGCTTCAAGGTGATTCTTCTGTGCTTGGGAATGCCTAACTATTGTATCTGACCTGGAACAAAATTGAATTTTCTTTTTTTCGGGAGAGAGGGGTATATAGAGGAATAATTGACTCAAGTTATAAACTTATTTATTGACCTTGAAACGATGAAGGGCAAAGTTGATCGTGGTCGGATTTGAAAGCAGAGAACTGAAATGTATAGTACAAATCATTCTAGCCAATCTTCTAATGACACCACCAATTTGCTGCCTTCCAACCCTTGATCCAAAATTGCAATTCACATATGATTTTTTAGTAACAATTTTCAAACAAATTTCAATAGCCTTTTCTTACAAATACAAAATAAATGTCAAAATTTCATGCAACAAACATTATCATGTGAATATAAAAACAGTCTGCAGAACAATGTTCCTTTTATCATTTTTTATTTGTTCCATTTTCGTTTTTAATATTCAAAATGAACATTGTAACTAAAGACCATTATAAAACATTGTTTTGTAAATATGAAATAAGTTTATATGATGGAGGAAGAGGTTGAGAATGGAAATATTAATTGATGCCAAAAAATGGGGAAAGATTACAGTGCTGTTAAATTGGATAATCACACAGGATGTGAATTTATGTGATTGAAAAACTGATGTGAATACAGAGTTCGTTTGTTGATTATGTATGTGATTGCCTGCAGAAATCTTCAAGTCAATAGATCAATCTGATCATAAACACAACTATAATAGACTCAACATTAATTGCTTTGTTTCAAAATGCTGCACAAATTAACTTAGATCTGATGGCAATAAAGAGAATTTAAAACGAACACAACATGAGGTGGTGAGGGGGATGACTGTGAAATTTTAGAAATGTTTGCTGAATAACATGCAAAAGGACCTTTAATTGTATTTATACCAAGTCTTGGAATTACTTTTAGAGGGTTAATCACCTAATCCGTTTATATTTGAGAATGTCAAGTCATCTTATTGTAGTGGTCTATGTGGTCTATGTGGCTCAAAATAAGCAGTTTAATTTTTGTTGGTGGTTTTCTTACTTATTTCTTTGAACTAGGAGTTATTGTTTTGAACTTGTGATCATAAGGTCACTGGTTCAATTGGACTGGATGATACATTGTGTTCTTGAAAAAGAAGCTTCATTTTATGTTGCTTGTTATAAGACTAGGATCCCAATGAACAAGAAGACTTTTATGAAATACAACCTCATAGAAGACCAGTTAAACCTGTGTAAGTGTGAGCTGCAAAAAATATAAAGTTTTTATTTATCTTTGAGTGACAACTCAACATTTATTATAGTGATCGATTTGCTTATCATATTTTAATCATATAAAGCTGTCAGATTACACACACACACGCACAGATATATATAAATATATACCATTGTTCTTTACATGTATTTTCCCCCACTGCCATGGATTGGATGGGACATTTTAAGATAGTGTTTTACAGCCTTTCCTGATGCCAACCCTTTTATTTGTCTCTTACAACATGCAAAGATGTTCCCACTCGAAAGACTGGGATATATACATACTTTTAATTAATTATATATATATGTATATATATATATATATGTGTGTGTGTGTGTGTGTGTGTGTGTGTGTGTGTGTAAAAACATAAATAACAAAGCAAATAAGCAAATGACTCAAAGCAACGAAGAAATAAATTAGTTTAACACTTGATAGAGAGTGAAAAGAGGAAGGAAAAGAAATTTTTTTTTTTTTTTTAACTCACAAGAGTATTCTGTCAGCCATTTTGGAGAAATGTTGGTCAGTGGATATCTGAAGTATTAGAAAGTTTAGAAACAGAGGTAAGCATTGTTTATTTTAATTGGAAGTGTGTGTGGGGGTTGTTTGATTGATTATATATATATATATATATATATATAACAATTGTTCTCGGTATGGGGAACTAACTGTTGTGTAACCACTTCTACCTAACTCGTCCCACGGACTGAGTGCTTTACCACTATAGATATTACCTTCCAGTGTTCTACCACTATATATATATATGTTTATATATATTTAAAAGTTAAACAAGGTTCAATGAATACATCAAAGAATGAGTTTTACAATAGATTGGAAGCACTCAACTAACAAAAAGGTTTTCCAGATTTATTAATATTAATTCAAAATATTAACAAAATAGATATTCTTATGATCACGTATATTTTATTATACATATTTCAGAGGTTAAGATTCAGTCATGGTAGTCCTACCATAACTGAATCTTAACCATCTACTATGTCAGGGTATGTCATGCATCATCTTATTTTATCTGATGAGGACGTACTGTTGAACTTAACTCAGTACCTCTGAAATATGTATAATAAAACATACTTGATCAAAAGAATATCTATTTTGTTAATATTTTGAATTAATATATGTATATATAGATATATATAGATATATACACACATACATATATATATTGTTTGCAAAGATTGATCTATATGAGCTTCAATTTCATTGACTTCCTTAAAGTCCCAAGTATTACAGCTCTTGAATTTCCCTTGCATAAAGTTTGAAACACAATAGCAATCAAATTATGGCTATTTCTTTGCTATAGCCAATGTTAGCCGTATGGAGCCGCTGACAGACATCACACACACATCATGGAGTCTATTTTTATAACCGTATTACCTATACTATCCTGGATAAAGATAGAAATTAAATGTGCACCCTTCCACCATGCGATCATATACTTATATACATATATATTCTTTTACTCTCACTTTTATTCCCTAACCTGTCCCAGGCTGTAGGCATGCTGAGATACCATATATATGTTGGGAAGATGGGATAAAAACTGACCTTGCACACTTACACCTCTCTAAGACAATGTCACTGGATTGAGATCTTTGGCGCTAAGCAGTAATACAGAAGACCCGCCTTCCCTTACGTATGAACTTAAACCCACAGTCAGTAGACACCTCTTAACTCAATATACAGCCCACAACCCCTACTCCATCCTCCCACTTCTGCCCACACCACGCTTTCTCTGTAAAGTTATGTTGGTACCACAGAACATACAACATGGAAAGATCTACGTAAAAACGATGGAAATGATAATATACATGTGTATGTGTGTGTATGTTGTGTATGTATGTGTGTGTGTGTGTGTGTGTGTTGACCCTGATGAATCTTACATTTTTTCTGACAACATAAGCCTGCTTATGAAATTAACCCTTTAGCATTTAACCTCACTGTATCCAGCCAGAATTCCCTCAAGTTTTTCTGTTCAAATTGGCTGTAACCAGCCACTCATACTAATGTTATAGTGTTGTTCTCAAAATGAATAATATTGAAATCTTATAGATTCAATATTATTCAATATTCAATATTACCGTGAAAATACAATAGTAAGTATGGAGTAATGTAAATGCTAAAGAGTTAATGGGCAAATGGTTGAGCAATCCACTGACATATATACTCTTAATTTAGTTCTCAGATAGATTGTTTCTACTTTTGGCACAAGGCCAGCAATTACCCAGTGCATTATTGGTACTTTATTTTATCGACCCCGTAAGGATGAAAGGCAAAGTTAACCTCAGCGGAGGGTGATGCAGTGTATAAAGGTATAAATAACTTTTTTTTCCATCTGAGAAGACTGACACAATATAAAGTAAAGTGTCCTGTTCAAGGACACACCATATCCTGAAGAATGGAACTCATAACTTTGTGATTGTGATTTGAAAACCCTAACAAATAAGCCATGTATCTTCACACACACACACACACACATACATACACACACATACATACATACATACATACATACATACATACATACATACATACATACATGGTGGCTGCCAACTCGTTTTCGAGTATGCCACTACTTTATATCCATGTAGGAGAACCCCTACAGATGCGCTGAACGAGTGTGACTTTTTAGTCCAGCCAGCGACTTGAAAACTCTGGTACAAACACTACACTTGTGACAATTATTGACACAGTGCTGGGCACATGGTACCATGTGACGACAAGTGCAGAGAGATCTCCAGATATAAAGCAATGCCTGTGCCGTGAAGCTTTTATAGTGAGAAAAGGCACTGAACAAAGCCAGTCCCACTCTCTTGACCAAGATGATATTTACCGAAAAGAAGAACAAGTCAACATCATTGGATACCATCAGGGTTGCAGGTGTTATATCAGAGTTTTCCTTCTCCTAGAATTCTGCCTTGACAAAAGCTAAGGGATCATCTCTCCCGGTGATTTTGGATGGCCATTGACTCTTAAGAGCTCTTTTGCCCTTTGACAGGTTTTGTTTTTAGTCCTGCAGGATGTCCAAAGTCACCCTCCTCACCAAGAAACCTTGGTGGGGTTCCCAGTTTAGTCGCCAACGACCCGACCATGAGACAGATTGTACATACATACATACATACATAAATATACATATATAGCATTCATCCTTGCCTGTGAGTACGACACTACATTCATTTTGTTTCTGTACCAGTTATCTTTGTTTTGAATAATCTAACAATAATTTTAAATATATTAATAAGCTACAGTAATTAAATGTAATTATATGGCCTAATTGGACTTTCATTGGATAATGGCTTCAGTATTTTGTCTAATTTAACTTTGAACTTCCTGCTAAGATTTATTATAAATTTATTCAATTTATAGAAGAAACCAAATGGTTTTCACTAATGATGATGATGATGGCTATGGTGGTTGTGGTGATGATGTAGGTATTGGTGGTTATGGTGGTGGTAATGTGGGTCATGATAATGATGCTGTTGGTGGTGATGGTGGTGCTGGTGATCATGCTGATATGGCCATGATGATGGTGATGATGGTGTTGGGTATGGCGAGGGTGTTGATGATGATGTTGGCAATGATGGTGATAGTGATGGTGTTGGCGATGGTGTTGTGGATAGTTTCATTGATAAGAATCTTTTTGATATTTTCATTTGCTTCCTCAACATTTTGTGATTTTCTGCCAGAAAAGAAAGAAAGAAACAAACAAACAAAACCAAATTTTCTTCTATGTTTACAATCATTTATATTGCTTGAAACATGAAACCAGACTTACAGGCAAAGTTGTTGGGGTGACCAGTGTTGTTGGCTACATGGATCTTTGGGAGGAAGTAGATAGTCAAGGTTGAGATATGTGCTATGCAGAACATTACAACCTTATTTGGCCAAATTTAAAAAAAACTATTTATTTGTACAAGAATATAGGTGCAGGCTTAGGCTGTGTGTTTATGGAGTTCACTTTGCAAACATGTGGCTTTGCAAACATGTGCAACACTTTGGAGAAGTGTCTTCTATTATAGCCTTGGGTTGACTAATGCCTTATAAGAGAAATTTGTTACACAGAACCCTGTAGAAGCCCATCATCTATTTATCTATGTATATATCTATATGTATATATGTGTTTGTCTGTCTGTTTCTCTCTATATATATGGGGTGGAAGTCTATGTGTATAGTGTATGTTCTGTATCTTAGCAATTCAACAAAAAGATTTAGATGAAACAAGCACTGGAGTTGATATGATCAACTTTAAGATGATGCCCTAGCATGGTCACAATCTAATTACTGAAATCAGTAAAAGAATGAAAAGAAAAAAAGAATGTTTTGTATAGATGAAAACAGAAATCATCCTTGTAGACTGCTAAAGCAATCTCTAATATCATATTGTTAAAGTTCACCAAATTATAATATCCATGATGTCATGAGCTACTATCAATAAATACTGTCAATTGAAGAACACCACAATGTCAGGATATTTATAGAAAATGTAATAAAGAATTAACGTGGCGGAGTGGCAGAGTTGTTAGAACATTGACTAGAATGCTTTGTATTCTAGCTCACTCTGCTTTCTGAGGTTAACCTTGTTTTTCATCTTTATGAAGTTGATAAAAATATACCAGTCTGATACTAGGGTAGGTTCTTCCTCTATATCTCTTTCTCATTTTATCTCCTCTTTTCTGGATGAATATGGTTATATTTAGACATGGAGAGGGGAGATCTGCCAAGTTTAAAGTGTCCGAGACTTACTGTGATACAACAGCACCCCAGAAACACTGCAATACAACAGCTCCCCAATGATTCCATCAGGAGTTACGTGTCCATATGTACATAATTAAGAATTAAAGAGTAAGCATAACTTTTCTTCTTAATAATGATTCATATTAATAATGTATTGTAATTCACTTTTTCTATCAGTCAGCCACCATTGGTATCTTCAGGGTGCTTGATTCATGAACTGTTGTTTTCCTCCACCAAATTGGGAGAATTGCATTACACCTGGGAAAGGAACCCTTTGAGGCAGTTATTTGAATATCACTCATATGTGCATTGAATGTCACTATGCTTTCATCGATTTGAGGAATCTTCTCCAGCTCGGCTCAGCTTTCCGCCATCTGTCACATTCCGTCGCCCTCTCCACTGTGAAGTTCAGCCTTCTGAGATCAGCTCTCACCCCTTCTGCTCTAACTCTTCCTTTTCTGCAGTTACCTTCTACTTGGAACTCCTGGAACATATTTTTCAGCCAAATATGGAATGACATGGAACGGAATTTAAAACTACCAATGGGTGTTTTTGTTTTAAGCATGATAAATATCCATATATGCTAATCATAGTTCCTGAAGGTCTGTTCTCTGTTAAATGATAGAAAGAAAGCTTTTTAGATAAAGTGGTATTCATTCTGGTATCTTGGTAGTTGTAGTAGTAGTTTATTCAATTTTTCTGTGAATTCCTTTATCATTATCGGTTGGTTATATTCTCCCAGACATTGTTCTGTGAAGAATTGATGCAGAATTAATGATAATATTCCATGTTCACTACATCTAATAAACACTCTTCACTGCTCTGGATTATGTATCCCAAGCAACGCTATGCAGCAATATGCCGTTTTATAAAAACGTCCCCCAGCCCACCCATTCCAGCTCCCTTATACACCCCCCCCCAAGAAAAACAAAAACAAAAAAGAACATGCATTTCTTTTTATTATACAGCAATGATTTCTTACTCAAATTATTGATATGATTCAAAACTGCATAATGCATAAATCACCCACCACTCATGCACACACACACACACACACACACATAATTCAAGAATAAAACAGACAAACATCATCATTATATATGTATATATATGACATATATAATGATGAGGATATATGCACATACACACACAGGCACACGTGTGTGTGTATATAGTTCTGTTATAAATATTAACCTGACTTCTAAAAGTTTAGATTCAAATACAATATGGAGATATGGAGCTTAGGTCTATTATTTCCATTTTGGAATTTGTTTATTACCATTATGGAAAAAGGCTTTCTTTCACAAACTGTTTTTATAGTTACCATTTTTAATTTGATTATTGTTTTAAAACTTCTCCACAAAAAGAAAAAAGAAAATAACAAGAACTGTGAAATGCGATCATTATTAACTTCTATATAGAATTTATTTTACAAGAAATTTACTCTAATGTACATTTGCAGAAATACACAAATTATGTATCACTATTTTGTTTCATATTTCCATTCCATACATCAAATTCTCGTGAGTTTTCTAAAAAGTTTACTGTTTTAACTTTATGACAAGAAGTTTTCTATCAGATTTGATTTTAAATTATTCTGTTTTCTTTGGATTTAAATTATCATTATCATCTGATAAATTGCTTTCTATGTCTATCCAATTCACAATAGGTACATTTCAGAAGAAGCAACAAAAAATGTTGGCACTAGGAAGGGTATCTGGCTGTAAAACATTGCCTTAAAAAGGATCTCATGTTGAGTATGAAATCTGTTATAGGTTTTGCGTAGCTATGCTATTCTTTAGCAGGAAAAATAGCCTTAAAACACTCATTATTATTGCTGTTTGTATTATATAGTAAATTGTTAAATCTCCATTGCAATTGATATGATTTTGAAATATGATGTTAATGAAAATATATTTCATTAAGTAGATGGTGGAGCGTTTCATTATAATTATATACTTTTTTTTATAAGTTTGGTCTAGGGGAAGTGTCATGTTCATGGGCTTCACAGGACCTTTATAAGATCAATATAATTGTTTCTACTTTAGGCACAAGGCCAGTAATTACCCACTGCATTACTGGTACTTTATTTTATCGACCCCGTAAGGATGAAAGACAAAGTCAACCTCGGCGATCAATATAATGTTCTTCTTAAATGTTTACAAGTTGATTGTTGCAAGAAAAAAACATTAAAAAAATGACTTCATGCCAATTAGTCAAGAAATTGTTTCAGAGATAAAGTTTAAGATGTTTGGATTGATTTTACCTTAACTTTTATTATAATTGTAATTTGTTTATGAGGCTGTGTGCTAATCTTTATTAAAAATATCTTTTGTGTTCTGACTTTAACTCTTTAAATTCCAACCCAATGAAAACTAGCTCTGTTTCTATGAAACAAACCACTCATTTAAAGGGTTCTTATTTGAATTAAAATCTTATGTTGAACCATATGTTGAATTACTTTCTTAATATAATGAAATAATTGGAAATTGTACTAAATATCTTTAAATGTTTCATTAATTAATTGAAATAGAATATATTTCATAATCATCATTACTATCTGTTTTCCTTACTAGTATGGGTTAAACGCTGAGAAGTCAATTTTAGCTTCCATCTTCCAAGTGGCATAAATATAGATACCAGTTATATACAGGGATGAATTTAGTCGACTATATACTCTTACTAGAAAATTGTGGTTATTTTGTTGAATAAAACAATGGCAACAACAAATACAATCTTTGTTGCAGTAGTTTGTCAAGTACTGATATTTTCTAAATGTCGTTGCTTGGCACCATCATCATAACCATATTTGTAGTAGAATTTTGTGAAAGAAACCATATTAGGTATTGATAATCTCAGCTCCATTCTAAAATGTAATTTGATCATTAAAGCTTTGTTGTTATGGTGCTAATAATAAAGAATAGAGATTCATGACAAGATAAAATCTCCAGGGATTTATTCTTAATGACTTACAAGAAGTGTTTACAATATATAAACACACATACATGTAAATATATATATATAGGAAAATGTTTAACCAGGACGGCAGAGCTCAAACCGTTTCGACGACTATTTTTGGACTAAATTCTTTATATATATATATGAAAAAATAATATATGAAAATGTATATATGAAAAATAAATACATATATATGTATATACAGATACACAGTAATAAAAGTTAGGTGGAAATATCCAGGGGTAAGAGCACTAATTATAAAAAAAAACAACCTTTTTCTAAATAATTTCTAAATTACCTGCTCTTGTTTTAACTTTCATGATATATTCCTAAAGGGAAAGCACAATCAATTCTAGGCAGCCATCTTTGTTTTAATTTTTCTGATGATAGGTTGAATGAGTGGGTGCTCAGAGCCCAACAAAACTTGATTACCTGTTTATGTTTATGTTGTAATTATATATATATATATATATATATATATGTTCCAACCTTGCAAGCAGGGAAAAGCGGACGTAAAACGATGATGATGTTGATGATGTGTTGTGTGTGTGTGGTGCTACTAAGTTAGAAGTGACCTGGGACAATACGGCAAAAACCTATCAAAGTTATCTTTATATATATATATATATATATAGAAAAGATGAATATAAAATGAAAGTGCTTTTTTAAAAGGAATTTATTAGTTATTGACATATGTTTCTGTAACAGACGGAATACCTATGTATCGCTGCTTGCGTAATCATATAATATTAGCACGTAATATTATATCACTTAATATAAAATGCTATAGATAAAATAAGATTTCTCAATTCAATTCCCTAAAGCATATACCAACAGGCTACCAGCATTGATGTTATACAGTAGCAGTAAAAATCTCTCTTCCTTACTTGACACCTTATATCTGTATTAATACTGCCACATCAAGCTACCAGCCCTGTCCATTGTTCAACTGGTCAAATATAAATTAAAATCGGCACTCCCAAAAATACTTATTTAGATAAAATAAGCCATATACACATTGTATTCTCATTAAAAACATTCTATACACTTGTTTACCAGCAAATTGAATTGCCATCTGTGATATACTTTCCCCTTTCCTCTTCCTTTCTTACGACTAATATAAATACTTTGATTTTTCCAATTTATCAAATATCTCTGAAGAAGTGACAACTGATTATACATTTGCTATCGATTACGTGCTAATATTATATGATTACGCAAGCAGCGATACATAGGTATTCCGTCTGTTACAGAAACATATGTCAATACCTAATAAATTCCTTTTAAAAAAGCACTTTCATTTTATATTCATCTTTTTTACATTTTCTCCGGAATATAATTTATACTCGTTGAGCAAACCTACACGTACGCTGTCATCTCTAATGTGACGATATATTATTACTACATTATTGATAACTTGAAATTATATATATATATATATATATGTACATATAAATACATATATGTATATATGTATATGTACATACATGTATATATATGTATATGTATATTTATATGTATATATATATATGTATATGTGTATATATATATATATATATATATATATATATATATATATAAGTGGTTACACAACAGTTAGGTCACCATACCGAGAACAATTGTTTCACCTTAGCGGATCCTCAACTCGTAATGGACATGGTTATACGGTACAGGAAGGACAACCGTACTAACGCGCGTGCGCAGAAATGATCACTTCACACAGGCAATACTAAATTTGCATGCGAAAGTCCGAAAGTTTCTAGTTGATAAGAAAATTAGGATGTTGTTGTAATTCAATCCGGAACTTTGTAGTTATGTAAGAGGTGTTCCAGACGTGTGGAGAATTCATTTCTCGTGTTTAGGCAATGGGTTGGTAGGTCACACAATAACCACACGTATAGTAACCAGGTAATACTATAGGGTGTCATACCAAAGGATTAGTGCAGCAACATCATTATTAACTGACTGCTACAAGGGTAAAGGTGATGCACTAGATAGAGGAAACTATAGAGATATAAAGCTGATGGACCAGGTCATGAAAGTAACGGAAAGAGTTATAGCACAGTTAATTAGAGACTGGGTAAAACTAGATGAGATGCAATTTGGGTTTGTGCCAGAAAAAGGTACCACTGATGCCCTCTTCCTTGTGAGGCAGTTACAGGAAAAGTACCTAGTTAAAAGTAAGCTGCTCTACCAGGCATTTGTCGATCTGGAAAAAGCCTTTGACAGAGTGCTCCATGCTATAATCTGGTGGGCTCTTAGAAAACTAGGTGTAGATGAATGGCTTGTGAAAGCTGTACAAGCCATGTATATGGGAGCAGTCAGCGAAGTTAGGGTTAGCAATGACTATAGCGAGGAATTTAGCATACAGGTCAGTGTCCACCAGGGCTCTGTTCTTAGCCCTCTCATGTTAGTATTTAAGGTAATAACAGAGGAGTTTAAGACCAGATGCCCATGGGACCTCCTATATGGGGATAATCTCATACTTATAGCTGAATCTATGGTGGAACTAGAGAAGACATTCCAAACATGGAAGCAGGGACTAGAAAGAAAGGGTCTCAAATTCAACCTGACAAAGACTAAGATCCTTGTAAGTAGACGAGAAAACAGAACTCTGTTCTCCTCAGGGAAATGGCCTTGCTCAGTATGTAGGAAAGGTGTAGGTAGAAACTCCATCCTCTGCCCCAAATGCAAACAATGGGTACACAAGAGATGTAGTGGGATCTCAGGAAGCTTAGCTAAGAATGTAGGCTTTAAATTTAGGAGTTGCATCAGGACAGCAAGCAGCAAACAGCCAAAGGAAACAAGCACCACCAAACTCTGGGAGGGCTCTGTAGAAACAGAAGACAGCTTTTGCTACTCAACTGATTGAATTAGCAGTGGAGGTGAATGTTTGAAAAGTACAGTAACCAGGGTAAAAACAGTGTGGAAGAAGTTCAGGGAGCTACTGTCATTGCTAGCTGCAAAAGGCTTTTCCCTCAAAATGAAAGGCAGACTGTATGATGCGTGCATACGAACAGTAATGTTACATGGTAGTGAGACCTGGGCGTTGTCTGTAGAAGACTTGCATAGTATAGAAAGAAACGAAGCCTGCATGCTCCAATGGATGTGTAATAGTAATATACGCGAACGGCAAAGCATAAACAAATTGAGAGAGAGAGTGAGCATAAGAGGAATCAAGTGCTGTGTGCAGAGGAGGAGGTTGCGTTGGTATGGACATGTGATGCATAAGAAGGATGATAGCTGCATAAAAAGGTGCAGAGCACTAGACGTCGATGGAAACCATGGAGTGGGGAGACCCAAGAAGACCTGGGATGAGGTGATAAAAGCCGACCTTACCCAATTGCACCTCTCAAAGGCAATGACACAGGACCGTGAGCTCTAGCATCATGCAGTAATACAGAAGACCTGAGTTCCCACAGGTACAAGCCAAAGCTGAAGGATATAGATAATATGCCCCCAACCCCTCCCATTACAAAGTGGTTGTGGAGGTGCCACGGCAAAAAAGCACCAAGCCCACACTGTAAAGTGGTCGTGTAGGCGTCATGGAAAAAAAGCACCTAGCACTCCATGTAAATGAGGTTGGTGATAGGAAGTGCATCCCGACAGAGTGTCTGTTGTAAACACTAAATCCCTCCCCCATGAAGAATGCACTTCCCAACATAGACTCATAGTGACCTCATAGTCAGGACGAGACATACTCGACAACAGAGGAGGACTATCCTCAGGAGAAAAATATGGAAGCTAAAGGACCCAACAGCCAGTAATAAATTTAAAAGCATATTACTTGATGCTTTTGACAGTAAGGAAGAGCAATTAGAGTCGTACAATATAGAGGAACAGTGGGAATTCCTGAAAGCTAACCTGCTGAAGGCGACAGATAAATCTGTGGCTGGAGCAGACCTATAGGCAGGAGGAGAGTAACTTGGTGGTGGAACAGTAAGGTGGAGGAGTCAATCAAGGCCAAAAAGCAGGCTTGGAAAATATGGCGGGATGGGGGAAGTAGAGAAGACTATCAAGTGGCCAGGAGGGAAGCTAGGAGACAAGTAGGAGACAAGTGTACTTCGCAAGAAGGGAAGCAGAGGAAAGAAAGTTCAAGCATGTTCTACAACGCGAGGACCAAAAACGTGAGGTGTTCAGGATTGCTAGGCAATGTGTCAAGGAAAACCGTGATATTGTCGGGGAGAAATGTGTCCGTAATGATAACGGTGTACTTGCCATCACTGATGCTGATAAGAAGGTAGCTTGAAAGTGTCACTATGAAAGGCTACTAAATGAGGAGAATAAATGGGAAAAAGACAGTCTCCTCCACATCAATCCAATAGAGGGACTAGCAGTGCGAGTTGAAGGTAGTATAATAAGTAAGGCAATCAAAGATATGAAGACGGGCAAGGCAGCTGGACCTTTGGAAATAGTTGTTGAAATGCTGAAAGCATCTGTAACGGTGGGACACACTATGGTCACCTGGATAGTAAACCAAGTCATACATAATGGGGTCATACCAAAGGACTGGTGTAGCAGCATCATCATTAACTTCTACAAGGGTAAAGGAGATGCCCTAGATAGGGGAAACTATAGAGGCATTAAATTAATTGACCAGGTCATGAAGGTCACAGAAAAAGTAATAGCGCAACTAGTCAGAGAGCGAATTGATCTAGATGAAATGCAGTTTGGGTTTGTGTCAGGTAAGAGTGCCACAGACGCTCTTTTAATTGTACGACAACTACAGGAGAAGTACCTAGCTAAAAGTAAACCCCTATACTTAGCTTTTGTTGACTTGGAGAAAGCCTTTGACAGAGTCCCACGCCCCATTTTCTGGTGGGCTCTTAGAAAACTAGGTGTTGATGAATGGCTTGTGAGAGCTATACAAGCCATGTATAAAGAAACAGTCAGCAAGGTTAGAATTAACAACGAATATAGTGAAGAGTTTAGCGTAAAAGTTGGTGTTCATCAGGGCTCCATTCTTAGCCCCCGCCTATTTATTATTGCCTTTCAGGCTATAACAGAGGAGTTCAAGACTGGCTGCCCATGGGAACTCCTATACGCAGATGATCTAACACTCATAGCTGAATCAATGGCTGAACTAGAGAAGAAATTCGAAACATGGAAGCATGGCCTAGAATCAAAAGGCCTTAAAATTAACCTGTCTAAGACTAAAGTTCTAGTGTGTAGGAAGGAAAATAGGGCACTGATCCCATCTGGGAAATGGCCATGCTCAGTGTGTAGGAAAGGAGTAGGCAGAAACTCCATTTTATATCCCAAATGCAAAGTATGGGTGCATAAAAGTTATAGTGTGATCACAGGTAAGCTAACTAAGAATATAGATTTTATATGTGGGCGGTGCTCAGGTGCACTAAGTAGCAGCTAGTGCCCAGGGAATACTAGCTCATTCCATTGCACAGATGGTTCTATAGAAATAGTGGACACCTTCCGTTACCTGGGTGACAAAATCAGCAGTGGAGGATGGTGCTCTGAAAGTACAGTAGCTAGAGTCAGAACGGGATGGAAAAAGTTCAGAGAGCTTATACCACTATTGGCCGCTAAAGGTTTCTCTCTAAAAATGAAAGGTAGGTTGTATGATGCCTGCATACGAACAGCAATGTTACATGGCAGTGAGACTTGGGCATTGTGTGCAGAGGATATACACAGACTGGAGAGGAACAAAGCTTGCATGTTCCGTTGGATGTGTAATACTAATATACGTGAACGGCAAAGCATAAAGGAACTAAGTGAGAAATTAGGAATAAGAGGGATCAGATGCTGTTTACTCGAGAGAAGACTACGTTAGTATGGTCATGTGATGTGCATGAAAGAAAACAGCAGCATAAAAAAGTGCAGGGCGATCAAAATAGATGGTAGCCACAGAGTAGGTAGACCCAGAAAAACTTGGGACGACTTGATAAATTCTGACCTCACACACTTACACCTCTCCAAGACAATGTCACTGGACCGAAATCTTTGGCGCTACACAGTAATACAGAAGACCTGCATTGCCTAAGTAAAAAGCGAAACCTACAGTCAGTAGGCACCTCTAACAAAAATACAGCCCGTCCCACTACCCCTACCCCATCCACACCACCTCTTTCGATGTAAAGTTATGTTGGTACCACAACATCCAGTCCTAAAAAAAGGAGGTTGTGTAAGTGTCACGACAAAAAAACACACAGTCCACGCTCTAATGTGGCCGTGTAGGTAACACGGTAAAAACCTCCCAGTCCACACTGTAAACGTGGTTGGTGTTAGGAAGGGCATCCAGCCGTAGAAAACCCGCCAGACAGTCCTATATGAGCAAGACAACCAATCTTGCCTCAAGTGGGAAAATTCCTGTCCAAACCCATGCTAGCATGGAAAATGGACGTTAAACAATGATGATGATGATTATGATGATCCAGCTGTAGAAATCAAGCCAGAATCAGTTCCCGTATGAGCAAGACAAGCTCAGCCGACTGGACACTGCCCATAACAGGACAACACGTCTAACCCATGCTAGCGTGGAACAATGGACGTAAAATGGTGATGATGATGATGATGATGTATGTATATATATATTTGTATATATATGTGTATACATATATATATATGTGTGTACATATATATATATAGATACATATATATATATATATATATATACAGGGTTCGGTCCTCAGCCCGCTCTTGTTCATTATAGTCCTCCAAGCCATAACAGAGGAGTTTAAGACTGGCTGTCCATGGGAACTTCTCTATGCTGACGATCTGGCTCTTATAGCAGAATCAGTAGAGGAGCTAGAGAATAAATTCCGGCTATGGAAACAGCAGTTGGAAGCAAGAGGACTGAGAGTAAATCTAGCTAAGACAAAAGTGTTGATGAGTAGAAAAGAGGACAAAACCCTGATTCCGTCAGGGAAATGGCCATGTTCGATATGCAGAAAAGGAACTGGCATAAATTCTATAAAATGCACACAATGCAGGTCCTGGGTACACAAGAGATGTAGCGGGATAGCAGGCAAACTAACAGGTAGGGAGAAATATGTATGCAGTAGATGTACAGGGAAATTAGACAGTAGAAGTCGCACTGATAGACACATTTTTCAAATGCGAGAGGGCGCTATAGAAGTGGTGGATAGCTTCCGGTACCTAGGAGATCAGATTAGCATGGGAGGAGGGTGTTCCGAGGCCATAGTATCTAGTATAAGGACGGGTTGGAAGAAGTTTAGGGAGCTGCTTCCTCTGTTGACGAAGAAGGGTTTCTCCCTGCGTACGAAAGGCCGGTTGTATGATGCCTGTGTGAGGAGCGCGATGCTGCATGGTAGTGAGACATGGGCAGCAACTGCAGAGGATATGCAAAGGCTGGAGAGAAATGAGGCAAGCATGCTCCGTTGGATGTGCAGTGTAAATGTGCGTGAACGACCCAGCATAAATGTGTTGAGAGAGAAACTGTGTCTGAGAGGGATAGAATGTAGTGTACGGGAGAGGAGACTGAGGTGGTATGGACATGTGATGCGCATGGAGGATGACCGATGGGTGAAGAAGTGCCAGGAAATGCCAGTTGAAGGAAGACGTGGTAGAGGTAGACCACGAAAAACATGGGCGGAGGTGGTGAGAACAGACCTCAGATCATTGAAGCTCATGGCGGAGATGACGAGGGACCGTGACGAGTGGAGAGATGCTGTGCTGAATAAGACCCGTCCCACCCTTGCAAGCAGGGAAAAGCGGACGTAAAATGATGATGATGATGATGATGATATATATATATATATATATATATATATATATATATATATATATATATATATATATATATATATATATATGTGTGTATATATATATATGTACATATATCTATATATATAAAACTGAGGATGTCTGTCTGTGTGTGTGTGTGAGTTTGAATCCGTAAAACTCAAGAAGTACCCAACCGGATAGGGCTTTTTTGAGGCATTTCCCGAAATTTCAAGGCATATTATGCACATAAAAAAAATTCATTTTCTTGATCCCCCAGGGCCCGCATTAGGTGAAAACCTGCATTTTTCCTGCTTCACCGAGGAAAATCTTAAAGATTATCCAACCATCAAAGTATTCGGTTTATTTTCTTTACATATTGTCCAGGTATGCAGTTTTTCCACGATTAGGTCTGTTGGCGGCCCACATTCCAAAATACGCCGGGTACCACTGCTAGTATATATATATGTGTGTGTGTATATATATGTGTATATATGTGTATGTATGTATATATGTGTATGTCTATATATGTATATGTATATATGTATATGTATATAAAAGTGTATATATGTATATATATATATATGTATATATATGTATATATCAGAAGGTTCTTTTCATTCGAAGAATATAAAATTCTTGAATTTAAATTACGAACTTGCGCTATCCAAAACTGTTCCCGAGATGAGAGTAAATGAAGTGGAATCAATTTTTTCAAGGGCCGAAAGTAAAGATAGAGGCAGAGGGAGGTAGGTCAATCGGCTACCACTATCGCTAGCAGCAGTCGGAACGACCAAATTTTTTTTTTTTTTTTTCTCCTCAACATAGAGGAGAATAGTAATAATATGATATGTGTTCCTAGACGCAAACTTTTTCATTATTTGCTAAACCTTGATTATATATGTTCTGGCTCGTTAATTTATTAACCTGCCATTGAACCACATTGGCATATGGTTGGACAATACATGTGTCCCTTAGCGCCTTGTGCATCTAGGAACACATATCCTATTATTACTCTTCTCCTCTATGTTGAGGGAAAAAAAAAAAAAAAAAAATTTGGTCGTTCCGACTGCTGCTAGCGATAGTGGTAGCCGATTGACCTACCTCCCTCTGCCTCTATCTTTACTTTCGGCCCTTGAAAAAATTGATTCCACTTCATTTACTCTTATCTCGGGAACAGTTTTGGATAGCGCTAGTTCGTAATTTAAATTCAAGAATTTTATATTCTTCGAATGAAAAGAACCTTCTGACGAGAATCTTTCTTTGCAACGAAGGCCGTATGGTCTCCGTTTATTTTTGAGATTCGAAACCGATTCGGTAAAGGTAACTATAGTAAGTAAAGTTAATTTTTAAAAATTTATTTTGAAACTTTTTCATTATTTGCTAAACCTTGATTATATGAATATATGCAGATGATTTGGTCCATATTACTGAAACAAAAAAAAAATGGAAAACAAGTCCTGATTATGGAAACTGAATTTGGAATCAAAAAGTCTGAGAGTGAACTTATCCAAAACTGAAGTGCAAGTGAGTAGGAAATAAGAAAGGACCCTGATTCCCTCAGGGAAGTGGCTTTGCTCAATATGTAGAAAAGGATTAGGCATAAACTCCATACAATATACACAATGTAAATCTTTGGTACACAAAAGATGTAGTTGGATAACAAGTCGACCAACAGGAATGGAAAACTTGGTATGTAGAATTGCATAGGAGTAATCGAGAGGAAGAGTGCCAATAATATAAATTTTTTCCAGTCACAGTATCTTCTGCTATCTAGGTTATATGTTATGTGTGAGTTGATAAAGTGCATTTCTTGTGTGTGCATTTCTTGTGTGTGCATTATTGCTGCTTCTGTGTGTGGTTTGTGTATCATAGATGGCAGTACATATGCAAGTCTGAATGTTTTACGTACTTGTTTGTGTGTCAATGTTTATATATGAGTGTGTGTGCCTGGATTTTTAAAGTGTGTTTTGTGTGTGTTTATGAGTGTGCATGACTGGATTCTTTAGCTACACCTATATATACTCACAGTCATACACATACATACACACACAGACACAGACACACACACAGACAGACAGACACACACATCATCATCATCATCAACGTTTAACGTCCGTGTTCCACGCTTGCATGGGTTTGGACGGGGGTAGTCCCACTTGAGGCAAGAGTGATTGTCTTGCTCGCATAGGACTGTCTGGCAGGTTTTCTACAGTTGGATGCCCTTCCTAACACCAACCACATTTACAGTGTGGGTCTGGGAGGTTTTTACCGTGTTGCCTACACGGCCACATTACAGCGTGGACTGTGTGTTTTTTTGTCGTGACACCTACACGATCTCATTTGTTTCGGCCTGGATGGCGCGGCACCAACATAACTTTACATAGAACGGGGTGGTGTGGATGGGGTGGGGGTGGCGGCGGGAGGGGTGTATTTTGTTAGAGATGCCTACTGGCAAGGCGGGTCTTCTCTGTTACTGAGTACCGCCAAAGGTCACGGTCCAGTGACATTGTCTTGGAGAGGTGTAAGTGTGTGAGGTCGGAGTTTATCAGCTCATCCCATGTTTTTCTAGGTCTGCCTATTCCGTGGCTACCGTCTATCTTTATTGCCCTGCACTTTGTAATACAGCTATCGACTTTCATGCGCATCACGTGTCCATACCAACGCAGCCTTCTCTCGAGTAAACAACATCTGATCCCTCTTATCTCTAATTTTTTCCTTAGTTCGTTTATGCTTTGCCGTTCACGTATATTACTGTTACACATCCAGCGGAGCATGCAAGCTTCGTTCCTCTCTAGTCTGCGTATATCCTCTGCACACAATGCCCAGGTCTCACTACCATGCAACATTGCTGTTCGTATGCAGGCATCGTACAACCTGCCTTTCATTTTTAGGGAGAACCCTTTAGCAGCTAATAGTGGTATAAGCTCTCTGAACTTTTTCCAACCAGTTCTGACTCTAGCTACAGTACTTTCAGAGCACCCTCCCCCACTGCTGATTTTATCGCCCAGGTAACGGAAGCTGTCCACTATTTCTATAAAACCCTCTGCGCAATTGAAAGAGCTAGTATTTTGTGGGCACTTGCTGCTACTTATTGCACCAGAACACCGGCCACATGTAAAGTCTATGTTCTTAGTTAGCTTACCTGTGATCCCACTACATCTTTTATGCACCCATACTTTGCATTTAGGACATAAGATGGAGTTTCTACCTACGCCTTTCCTACATACCGAGCACGACCATTTCCCAGAAGGGACCGCCGCCTTGTTTTCTTTCCTACAAACTAGAACTTTGGTCTTAGCCAGGTTAATTTTAAGTCCTTTTGACTCTAGGCCGTGCTTCCATGTTTGGAATTTCTTCTCTAGCTCGGCCATTGATTCCGCTATGAGTGTCAGGTCGTCTGCGTATAGGAGTTCCCATGGGCAGCCTGTCTTGAACTCCTCTGTTATAGCCTGAAGGGCAATAATAAATAGTAGGGGGCTGAGAACAGAGCCCTGATGGACGCCAACTTTTACGCTAAACTCTTCACTATATTCGTTGTTAATTCTAACCTTGCTGACTGTTTCTTTATACATGGCTTGTATAGCCCTCACAAGCCATTCGTCAACGCCTAGTTTTCTAAGAGCCCACCAGATAATGGAGCGGGGGACTCTGTCGAAGGCTTTCTCCAGGTCGACAAAAGCTAAGTAGAGGGGTTTACCTTTAGCTAGGTACTTCTCCTGTAGTTGTCGTACTATGAAAAGAGCGTCTGTGGTGCTTTTGCCTGACACAAACCCGAACTGCATTTCATCTAGATCAATTCTCTCTCTGATTAGTTGCGCTATTACTTTTTCCGTGACCTTCATGACCTGGTCGATTAATTTAATGCCTCTATAGTTACTCCTATCTAGGGCGTCTCCTTTACCCTTATAACAGTTAACGATGATGCTGCTATGCCAGTCCTTCGGAACAACCCCATTCTGTACGACTTGGTTAACTATGCGGGTGACCATGGTGTGTCCCACCGTGCCAGATGCCTTCAGCATCTCAGCAACTATTTCCGAAGGCCCAGCCGCCTTACCAGTCTTCATATCCTTGATTGCCTTACTTATTATACTCCCCTCGACTAACACTGCTGGTCCCTCTATCGGGTCGATATGGGGGAGACTGTCTTTCTCCCATTTATTCTCCTCATTTAGTAGCCTTTCATAGTGACACTTCCAAGCTACCTTCTTATCAGTGTCGGTGATGGCAAGTATGCCATCATCGTTAAGTACACACTTCTCCCCGACAATATCACGGTTTTCCTTGACGCATTGCCTGGCAATCCTGAACACCTCACGTTTTTGGTCATCGCGTTGTAGAACATGCTTGAACTTTCTTTCCTCAGCTTCCCTTCTTGCTAAGTACACTTCTCTCCTAGCTTCCCTCCTGGCCACTTGATAGTCTACTCTACTTCCCCCATCCCGCCATACTTTCCAAGCCTGCTTTTTGGCCTTAATTGACCCCTCCACCTTACTGTTCCACCACCATGTTACTCTCCTCCTGCCTACAGGCCTGCTCCAGCCACAGACTTCGTCTGTCGCCAACAGCAGGTTAGCTTTCAGAAATTTCCACTGTCCCTCTATATTGTCCGATTCTAGATGCTCTTCCTTACTGTCGAAAGCATCAAGTAATATGCTTTGAAATTTATTTCTGGCTGTGGGGTCTTTTAGTTTCCATATTTTCCTCCTGAGGATAGTCCTCTTCTGCTGTCGGGTGCGTCTCGTCCTGACTATGAGGTCGCTAATTATCAGTCTATGTTGGGAGGTGCATTCTTCATGGGGGAGGGATTTAGTGTTTACAACAGACACTCTGTCACGTCTTCTGGTAAGGATATAATCTACCTGGCTTGTGTGTTCCCCGGATCTATAGGTAATCAGGTGATTGTCACGTTTTTTGAAGTTAGTGTTACAGATAGTTAGGTTATTTGCATCACAGTATTCCAGAATTCTGGAGCCTTCCTCATTTCTAGTACCAAACCCATAGCCTCCATGGATTTCGTCATAGCCGTCACAATGTTGTCCAACGTGACCATTTAGGTCGCCTGCAATAATTATATAGTCACTGTCAGATATTTGGGAGGTAGTTAGCAACAGTGTCTCATAGAATCTGTCTTTTATAGTGCCGGGCAGTCCGGATTGGGGTGCGTACGCAGATATTACTGTCACCGTAGTTCTATTGAGGACAAGTCTTATTTTAATTATTCTGTCGTTCACTCTATTTACGTCTATTATCTTATCTGCCCACTTTTCTGCTACCATGATTCCTACTCCACCCAGCCCATCGTCGTTTCCCACCCAGAAAAGCTTATAACATCGTTTTTTACCCTCAATGAATCTAGCAGACCCACCCCTCCACCTGGTCTCTTGAATACAACAAACATCGACCTCCTTACGTTCAAGCATTTCTACAACCTCGTTAGCGCGACCCTTTAGGGTGCCTACATTTATGGTACCGACTCTGAAGTTTTGGATCGCGTTTGGAGGGTGGGGGTGGTGTGGGGCGGGGGGGAGATGGGGTTATGTTAGCCATCCGCGGGCGAAACAAAGAAGAGTGCTCGCATTCTCGTCCACGAGGTGAATTTGACTTTAGCATTGGCATTTTCGCTCTGGGCGTCCAGATTTTTCTCTCCCTTCCACTCTCCAAGGATTCCGCAGTCCGTCCGTCCATCCATCCATCCATCCATCCATCATATATCGAAGGCAACCGGGCAAGCGATAGTATAGGCCTCTGGCTTATGATTTGGTCCGCGTAATAATAATAATGGTGATGCGTGGGGGTGGGGGTGGGTGGCTCTGGCTTATAATAATGGTGGTGATGCGGGGGGGGGGGTCTGGCTTATGATTGGTCCACGTATTAAGTATGGTGGCGTGTGGGGGCGGGAGGGAGGGGTGTGGGGTAGCTAGCTGGAAGGTTATGAATGTTTAACAAGCGATTTAACAAAAAGCAAAACTGCAAGATTTGTTCTGTTCAATACGACAAAAACACCGTATTTAAACCTTAAATAGATAACAAAAAAATACAGATTTCGGATTTTGCGAGATTGGATGTTTGTTTGGACTGTGTACGGAATTGAGCGTGGAAATGGAGAGAAGGATTGTACTTTACGGTTTACATGAGTCCATCATAGAAATAATTGAAGCAAAGTGGATAAACATGAAGGAAAACTTATCTTATATATATATGTGTGTGTGTGTGTGTGTGTGTGTAGCTAAGCGAGAGATAGAGGGGAAGAAAGAGAGGGGGGGGGGAGATAGTGGCTGACCGCAGCCCCCTCGTGGAGAAGCAGGAGGGTGAAGGGGTGGATCGGCTTTTTGACTTTCAAGTAGCATACTATATATATTTAAAGTAATTTATAAGTAGAATGGGGAGGATTTTGTTTTTTTTGTTTGAGAATACGATAGAATTAAGATAGAAGGTTATGAATGTTTAACAAGCGATTTAACAAAAAGCAAAACTGCAAGATTTGTTCTGTTCAATACGACAAAAACACCGTATTTAAACCTTAAATAGATAACAAAAAAATACAGATTTCGGATTTTGCGAGATTGGATGTTTGTTTGGACTGTGTACGGAATTGAGCGTGGAAATGGAGAGAAGGATTGTACTTTACGGTTTACATGAGTCCATCATAGAAATAATTGAAGCAAAGTGGATAAACATGAAGGAAAACTTATCTTATATATATATGTGTGTGTGTGTGTGTGTGTGTGTAGCTAAGCGAGAGATAGAGGGGAAGAAAGAGAGGGGGGGGGGAGATAGTGGCTGACCGCAGCCCCCTCGTGGAGAAGCAGGAGGGTGAAGGGGTGGATCGGCTTTTTGACTTTCAAGTAGCATACTATATATATTTAAAGTAATTTATAAGTAGAATGGGGAGGATTTTGTTTTTTTTGTTTGAGAATACGATAGAATTAAGATAGAAGGTTATGAATGTTTAACAAGCGATTTAACAAAAAGCAAAACTGCAAGATTTGTTCTGTTCAATACGACAAAAACACCGTATTTAAACCTTAAATAGATAACAAAAAAATACAGATTTCGGATTTTGCGAGATTGGATGTTTGTTTGGACTGTGTACGGAATTGAGCGTGGAAATGGAGAGAAGGATTGTACTTTACGGTTTACATGAGTCCATCATAGAAATAATTGAAGCAAAGTGGATAAACATGAAGGAAAACTTATCTTATATATATATGTGTGTGTGTGTGTGTGTGTGTGTGTGTAGCTAAGCGAGAGATAGAGGGGGAGAAAGAGAGGGGGGGGGGGAGATAGTGGCTGACCGCAGCCCCCTCGTGGAGAAGCAGGAGGGTGAAGGGGTGGATCGGCTTTTTGACTTTCAAGTAGCATACTATATATATTTAAAGTAATTTATAAGTAGAATGGGGAGGATTTTGTTTTTTTTGTTTGAGAATACGATAGAATTAAGATAGAAGGTTATGAATGTTTAACAAGCGATTTAACAAAAAGCAAAACTGCAAGATTTGTTCTGTTCAATACGACAAAAACACCGTATTTAAACCTTAAATAGATAACAAAAAAATACAGATTTCGGATTTTGCGAGATTGGATGTTTGTTTGGACTGTGTACGGAATTGAGCGTGGAAATGGAGAGAAGGATTGTACTTTACGGTTTACATGAGTCCATCATAGAAATAATTGAAGCAAAGTGGATAAACATGAAGGAAAACTTATCTTATATATATATGTGTGTGTGTGTGTGTGTGTGTGTAGCTAAGCGAGAGATAGAGGGGAAGAAAGAGAGGGGGGGGGGGAGATAGTGGCTGACCGCAGCCCCCTCGTGGAGAAGCAGGAGGGTGAAGGGGTGGATCGGCTTTTTGACTTTCAAGTAGCATACTATATATATTTAAAGTAATTTATAAGTAGAATGGGGAGGATTTTGTTTTTTTTGTTTGAGAATACGATAGAATTAAGATAGAAGGTTATGAATGTTTAACAAGCGATTTAACAAAAAGCAAAACTGCAAGATTTGTTCTGTTCAATACGACAAAAACACCGTATTTAAACCTTAAATAGATAACAAAAAAATACAGATTTCGGATTTTGCGAGATTGGATGTTTGTTTGGACTGTGTACGGAATTGAGCGTGGAAATGGAGAGAAGGATTGTACTTTACGGTTTACATGAGTCCATCATAGAAATAATTGAAGCAAAGTGGATAAACATGAAGGAAAACTTATCTTATATATATATGTGTGTGTGTGTGTGTGTGTGTGTAGCTAAGCGAGAGATAGAGGGGAAGAAAGAGAGGGGGGGGGGAGATAGTGGCTGACCGCAGCCCCCTCGTGGAGAAGCAGGAGGGTGAAGGGGTGGATCGGCTTTTTGACTTTCAAGTAGCATACTATATATATTTAAAGTAATTTATAAGTAGAATGGGGAGGATTTTGTTTTTTTTGTTTGAGAATACGATAGAATTAAGATAGAAGGTTATGAATGTTTAACAAGCGATTTAACAAAAAGCAAAACTGCAAGATTTGTTCTGTTCAATACGACAAAAACACCGTATTTAAACCTTAAATAGATAACAAAAAAATACAGATTTCGGATTTTGCGAGATTGGATGTTTGTTTGGACTGTGTACGGAATTGAGCGTGGAAATGGAGAGAAGGATTGTACTTTACGGTTTACATGAGTCCATCATAGAAATAATTGAAGCAAAGTGGATAAACATGAAGGAAAACTTATCTTATATATATATGTGTGTGTGTGTGTGTGTGTGTGTAGCTAAGCGAGAGATAGAGGGGAAGAAAGAGAGGGGGGGGGGAGATAGTGGCTGACCGCAGCCCCCTCGTGGAGAAGCAGGAGGGTGAAGGGGTGGATCGGCTTTTTGACTTTCAAGTAGCATACTATATATATTTAAAGTAATTTATAAGTAGAATGGGGAGGATTTTGTTTTTTTTGTTTGAGAATACGATAGAATTAAGATAGAAGGTTATGAATGTTTAACAAGCGATTTAACAAAAAGCAAAACTGCAAGATTTGTTCTGTTCAATACGACAAAAACACCGTATTTAAACCTTAAATAGATAACAAAAAAATACAGATTTCGGATTTTGCGAGATTGGATGTTTGTTTGGACTGTGTACGGAATTGAGCGTGGAAATGGAGAGAAGGATTGTACTTTACGGTTTACATGAGTCCATCATAGAAATAATTGAAGCAAAGTGGATAAACATGAAGGAAAACTTATCTTATATATATATGTGTGTGTGTGTGTGTGTGTGTGTAGCTAAGCGAGAGATAGAGGGGAAGAAAGAGAGGGGGGGGGGAGATAGTGGCTGACCGCAGCCCCCTCGTGGAGAAGCAGGAGGGTGAAGGGGTGGATCGGCTTTTTGACTTTCAAGTAGCATACTATATATATTTAAAGTAATTTATAAGTAGAATGGGGAGGATTTTGTTTTTTTTGTTTGAGAATACGATAGAATTAAGATAGAAGGTTATGAATGTTTAACAAGCGATTTAACAAAAAGCAAAAAGCAAAACTGCAAGATTTGTTCTGTTCAATACGACAAAAACACCGTATTTAAACCTTAAATAGATAACAAAAAAATACAGATTTCGGATTTTGCGAGATTGGATGTTTGTTTGGACTGTGTACGGAATTGAGCGTGGAAATGGAGAGAAGGATTGTACTTTACGGTTTACATGAGTCCATCATAGAAATAATTGAAGCAAAGTGGATAAACATGAAGGAAAACTTATCTTATATATATATGTGTGTGTGTGTGTGTGTGTGTGTGTGTAGCTAAGCGAGAGATAGAGGGGAAGAAAGAGAGGGGGGGGGGAGATAGTGGCTGACCGCAGCCCCCTCGTGGAGAAGCAGGAGGGTGAAGGGGTGGATCGGCTTTTTGACTTTCAAGTAGCATACTATATATATTTAAAGTAATTTATAAGTAGAATGGGGAGGATTTTGTTTTTTTTGTTTGAGAATACGATAGAATTAAGATAGAAGGTTATGAATGTTTAACAAGCGATTTAACAAAAAGCAAAACTGCAAGATTTGTTCTGTTCAATACGACAAAAACACCGTATTTAAACCTTAAATAGATAACAAAAAAATACAGATTTCGGATTTTGCGAGATTGGATGTTTGTTTGGACTGTGTACGGAATTGAGCGTGGAAATGGAGAGAAGGATTGTACTTTACGGTTTACATGAGTCCATCATAGAAATAATTGAAGCAAAGTGGATAAACATGAAGGAAAACTTATCTTATATATATATGTGTGTGTGTGTGTGTGTGTGTGTGTAGCTAAGCGAGAGATAGAGGGGAAGAAAGAGAGGGGGGGGGGAGATAGTGGCTGACCGCAGCCCCCTCGTGGAGAAGCAGGAGGGTGAAGGGGTGGATCGGCTTTTTGACTTTCAAGTAGCATACTATATATATTTAAAGTAATTTATAAGTAGAATGGGGAGGATTTTGTTTTTTTTGTTTGAGAATACGATAGAATTAAGATAGAAGGTTATGAATGTTTAACAAGCGATTTAACAAAAAGCAAAACTGCAAGATTTGTTCTGTTCAATACGACAAAAACACCGTATTTAAACCTTAAATAGATAACAAAAAAATACAGATTTCGGATTTTGCGAGATTGGATGTTTGTTTGGACTGTGTACGGAATTGAGCGTGGAAATGGAGAGAAGGATTGTACTTTACGGTTTACATGAGTCCATCATAGAAATAATTGAAGCAAAGTGGATAAACATGAAGGAAAACTTATCTTATATATATATGTGTGTGTGTGTGTGTGTGTGTGTGTAGCTAAGCGAGAGATAGAGGGGAAGAAAGAGAGGGGGGGGGGAGATAGTGGCTGACCGCAGCCCCCTCGTGGAGAAGCAGGAGGGTGAAGGGGTGGATCGGCTTTTTGACTTTCAAGTAGCATACTATATATATTTAAAGTAATTTATAAGTAGAATGGGGAGGATTTTGTTTTTTTTGTTTGAGAATACGATAGAATTAAGATAGAAGGTTATGAATGTTTAACAAGCGATTTAACAAAAAGCAAAACTGCAAGATTTGTTCTGTTCAATACGACAAAAACACCGTATTTAAACCTTAAATAGATAACAAAAAAATACAGATTTCGGATTTTGCGAGATTGGATGTTTGTTTGGACTGTGTACGGAATTGAGCGTGGAAATGGAGAGAAGGATTGTACTTTACGGTTTACATGAGTCCATCATAGAAATAATTGAAGCAAAGTGGATAAACATGAAGGAAAACTTATCTTATATATATATGTGTGTGTGTGTGTGTGTGTGTGTGTAGCTAAGCGAGAGATAGAGGGGAAGAAAGAGAGGGGGGGGGGAGATAGTGGCTGACCGCAGCCCCCTCGTGGAGAAGCAGGAGGGTGAAGGGGTGGATCGGCTTTTTGACTTTCAAGTAGCATACTATATATATTTAAAGTAATTTATAAGTAGAATGGGGAGGATTTTGTTTTTTTTGTTTGAGAATACGATAGAATTAAGATAGAAGGTTATGAATGTTTAACAAGCGATTTAACAAAAAGCAAAACTGCAAGATTTGTTCTGTTCAATACGACAAAAACACCGTATTTAAACCTTAAATAGATAACAAAAAAATACAGATTTCGGATTTTGCGAGATTGGATGTTTGTTTGGACTGTGTACGGAATTGAGCGTGGAAATGGAGAGAAGGATTGTACTTTACGGTTTACATGAGTCCATCATAGAAATAATTGAAGCAAAGTGGATAAACATGAAGGAAAACTTATCTTATATATATATGTGTGTGTGTGTGTGTGTGTGTGTGTAGCTAAGCGAGAGATAGAGGGGAAGAAAGAGAGGGGGGGGGGAGATAGTGGCTGACCGCAGCCCCCTCGTGGAGAAGCAGGAGGGTGAAGGGGTGGATCGGCTTTTTGACTTTCAAGTAGCATACTATATATATTTAAAGTAATTTATAAGTAGAATGGGGAGGATTTTGTTTTTTTTGTTTGAGAATACGATAGAATTAAGATAGAAGGTTATGAATGTTTAACAAGCGATTTAACAAAAAGCAAAACTGCAAGATTTGTTCTGTTCAATACGACAAAAACACCGTATTTAAACCTTAAATAGATAACAAAAAAATACAGATTTCGGATTTTGCGAGATTGGATGTTTGTTTGGACTGTGTACGGAATTGAGCGTGGAAATGGAGAGAAGGATTGTACTTTACGGTTTACATGAGTCCATCATAGAAATAATTGAAGCAAAGTGGATAAACATGAAGGAAAACTTATCTTATATATATATGTGTGTGTGTGTGTGTGTGTGTGTGTAGCTAAGCGAGAGATAGAGGGGAAGAAAGAGAGGGGGGGGGGAGATAGTGGCTGACCGCAGCCCCCTCGTGGAGAAGCAGGAGGGTGAAGGGGTGGATCGGCTTTTTGACTTTCAAGTAGCATACTATATATATTTAAAGTAATTTATAAGTAGAATGGGGAGGATTTTGTTTTTTTTGTTTGAGAATACGATAGAATTAAGATAGAAGGTTATGAATGTTTAACAAGCGATTTAACAAAAAGCAAAACTGCAAGATTTGTTCTGTTCAATACGACAAAAACACCGTATTTAAACCTTAAATAGATAACAAAAAAATACAGATTTCGGATTTTGCGAGATTGGATGTTTGTTTGGACTGTGTACGGAATTGAGCGTGGAAATGGAGAGAAGGATTGTACTTTACGGTTTACATGAGTCCATCATAGAAATAATTGAAGCAAAGTGGATAAACATGAAGGAAAACTTATCTTATATATATATGTGTGTGTGTGTGTGTGTGTGTGTGTAGCTAAGCGAGAGATAGAGGGGAAGAAAGAGAGGGGGGGGGGAGATAGTGGCTGACCGCAGCCCCCTCGTGGAGAAGCAGGAGGGTGAAGGGGTGGATCGGCTTTTTGACTTTCAAGTAGCATACTATATATATTTAAAGTAATTTATAAGTAGAATGGGGAGGATTTTGTTTTTTTTGTTTGAGAATACGATAGAATTAAGATAGAAGGTTATGAATGTTTAACAAGCGATTTAACAAAAAGCAAAACTGCAAGATTTGTTCTGTTCAATACGACAAAAACACCGTATTTAAACCTTAAATAGATAACAAAAAAATACAGATTTCGGATTTTGCGAGATTGGATGTTTGTTTGGACTGTGTACGGAATTGAGCGTGGAAATGGAGAGAAGGATTGTACTTTACGGTTTACATGAGTCCATCATAGAAATAATTGAAGCAAAGTGGATAAACATGAAGGAAAACTTATCTTATATATATATGTGTGTGTGTGTGTGTGTGTGTGTGTAGCTAAGCGAGAGATAGAGGGGAAGAAAGAGAGGGGGGGGGGAGATAGTGGCTGACCGCAGCCCCCTCGTGGAGAAGCAGGAGGGTGAAGGGGTGGATCGGCTTTTTGACTTTCAAGTAGCATACTATATATATTTAAAGTAATTTATAAGTAGAATGGGGAGGATTTTGTTTTTTTTGTTTGAGAATACGATAGAATTAAGATAGAAGGTTATGAATGTTTAACAAGCGATTTAACAAAAAGCAAAACTGCAAGATTTGTTCTGTTCAATACGACAAAAACACCGTATTTAAACCTTAAATAGATAACAAAAAAATACAGATTTCGGATTTTGCGAGATTGGATGTTTGTTTGGACTGTGTACGGAATTGAGCGTGGAAATGGAGAGAAGGATTGTACTTTACGGTTTACATGAGTCCATCATAGAAATAATTGAAGCAAAGTGGATAAACATGAAGGAAAACTTATCTTATATATATATGTGTGTGTGTGTGTGTGTGTGTGTGTAGCTAAGCGAGAGATAGAGGGGAAGAAAGAGAGGGGGGGGGGAGATAGTGGCGCAGCCCCCTCGTGGAGAAGCAGGAGGGTGAAGGGGTGGATCGGCTTTTTGACTTTCAAGTAGCATACTATATATATTTAAAGTAATTTATAAGTAGAATGGGGAGGATTTTGTTTTTTTTGTTTGAGAATACGATAGAATTAAGATAGAAGGTTATGAATGTTTAACAAGCGATTTAACAAAAAGCAAAACTGCAAGATTTGTTCTGTTCAATACGACAAAAACACCGTATTTAAACCTTAAATAGATAACAAAAAAATACAGATTTCGGATTTTGCGAGATTGGATGTTTGTTTGGACTGTGTACGGAATTGAGCGTGGAAATGGAGAGAAGGATTGTACTTTACGGTTTACATGAGTCCATCATAGAAATAATTGAAGCAAAGTGGATAAACATGAAGGAAAACTTATCTTATATATATATGTGTGTGTGTGTGTGTGTGTGTGTGTAGCTAAGCGAGAGATAGAGGGGAAGAAAGAGAGGGGGGGGGGAGATAGTGGCTGACCGCAGCCCCCTCGTGGAGAAGCAGGAGGGTGAAGGGGTGGATCGGCTTTTTGACTTTCAAGTAGCATACTATATATATTTAAAGTAATTTATAAGTAGAATGGGGAGGATTTTGTTTTTTTTGTTTGAGAATACGATAGAATTAAGATAGAAGGTTATGAATGTTTAACAAGCGATTTAACAAAAAGCAAAACTGCAAGATTTGTTCTGTTCAATACGACAAAAACACCGTATTTAAACCTTAAATAGATAACAAAAAAATACAGATTTCGGATTTTGCGAGATTGGATGTTTGTTTGGACTGTGTACGGAATTGAGCGTGGAAATGGAGAGAAGGATTGTACTTTACGGTTTACATGAGTCCATCATAGAAATAATTGAAGCAAAGTGGATAAACATGAAGGAAAACTTATCTTATATATATATGTGTGTGTGTGTGTGTGTGTGTGTGTAGCTAAGCGAGAGATAGAGGGGAAGAAAGAGAGGGGGGGGGGAGATAGTGGCTGACCGCAGCCCCCTCGTGGAGAAGCAGGAGGGTGAAGGGGTGGATCGGCTTTTTGACTTTCAAGTAGCATACTATATATATTTAAAGTAATTTATAAGTAGAATGGGGAGGATTTTGTTTTTTTTGTTTGAGAATACGATAGAATTAAGATAGAAGGTTATGAATGTTTAACAAGCGATTTAACAAAAAGCAAAACTGCAAGATTTGTTCTGTTCAATACGACAAAAACACCGTATTTAAACCTTAAATAGATAACAAAAAAATACAGATTTCGGATTTTGCGAGATTGGATGTTTGTTTGGACTGTGTACGGAATTGAGCGTGGAAATGGAGAGAAGGATTGTACTTTACGGTTTACATGAGTCCATCATAGAAATAATTGAAGCAAAGTGGATAAACATGAAGGAAAACTTATCTTATATATATATGTGTGTGTGTGTGTGTGTGTGTGTGTAGCTAAGCGAGAGATAGAGGGGAAGAAAGAGAGGGGGGGGGGAGATAGTGGCTGACCGCAGCCCCCTCGTGGAGAAGCAGGAGGGTGAAGGGGTGGATCGGCTTTTTGACTTTCAAGTAGCATACTATATATATTTAAAGTAATTTATAAGTAGAATGGGGAGGATTTTGTTTTTTTTGTTTGAGAATACGATAGAATTAAGATAGAAGGTTATGAATGTTTAACAAGCGATTTAACAAAAAGCAAAACTGCAAGATTTGTTCTGTTCAATACGACAAAAACACCGTATTTAAACCTTAAATAGATAACAAAAAAATACAGATTTCGGATTTTGCGAGATTGGATGTTTGTTTGGACTGTGTACGGAATTGAGCGTGGAAATGGAGAGAAGGATTGTACTTTACGGTTTACATGAGTCCATCATAGAAATAATTGAAGCAAAGTGGATAAACATGAAGGAAAACTTATCTTATATATATATGTGTGTGTGTGTGTGTGTGTGTGTGTAGCTAAGCGAGAGATAGAGGGGAAGAAAGAGAGGGGGGGGGGAGATAGTGGCTGACCGCAGCCCCCTCGTGGAGAAGCAGGAGGGTGAAGGGGTGGATCGGCTTTTTGACTTTCAAGTAGCATACTATATATATTTAAAGTAATTTATAAGTAGAATGGGGAGGATTTTGTTTTTTTTGTTTGAGAATACGATAGAATTAAGATAGAAGGTTATGAATGTTTAACAAGCGATTTAACAAAAAGCAAAACTGCAAGATTTGTTCTGTTCAATACGACAAAAACACCGTATTTAAACCTTAAATAGATAACAAAAAAATACAGATTTCGGATTTTGCGAGATTGGATGTTTGTTTGGACTGTGTACGGAATTGAGCGTGGAAATGGAGAGAAGGATTGTACTTTACGGTTTACATGAGTCCATCATAGAAATAATTGAAGCAAAGTGGATAAACATGAAGGAAAACTTATCTTATATATATATGTGTGTGTGTGTGTGTGTGTGTGTGTAGCTAAGCGAGAGATAGAGGGGAAGAAAGAGAGGGGGGGGGGAGATAGTGGCTGACCGCAGCCCCCTCGTGGAGAAGCAGGAGGGTGAAGGGGTGGATCGGCTTTTTGACTTTCAAGTAGCATACTATATATATTTAAAGTAATTTATAAGTAGAATGGGGAGGATTTTGTTTTTTTTGTTTGAGAATACGATAGAATTAAGATAGAAGGTTATGAATGTTTAACAAGCGATTTAACAAAAAGCAAAACTGCAAGTTGTTCTGTTCAATACGACAAAAACACCGTATTTAAACCTTAAATAGATAACAAAAAAATACAGATTTCGGATTTTGCGAGATTGGATGTTTGTTTGGACTGTGTACGGAATTGAGCGTGGAAATGGAGAGAAGGATTGTACTTTACGGTTTACATGAGTCCATCATAGAAATAATTGAAGCAAAGTGGATAAACATGAAGGAAAACTTATCTTATATATATATGTGTGTGTGTGTGTGTGTGTGTGTAGCTAAGCGAGAGATAGAGGGGAAGAAAGAGAGGGGGGGGGGGGATAGTGGCTGACCGCAGCCCCCTCGTGGAGAAGCAGGAGGGTGAAGGGGTGGATCGGCTTTTTGACTTTCAAGTAGCATACTATATATATTTAAAGTAATTTATAAGTAGAATGGGGAGGATTTTGTTTTTTTTGTTTGAGAATACGATAGAATTAAGATAGAAGGTTATGAATGTTTAACAAGCGATTTAACAAAAAGCAAAACTGCAAGATTTGTTCTGTTCAATACGACAAAAACACCGTATTTAAACCTTAAATAGATAACAAAAAAATACAGATTTCGGATTTTGCGAGATTGGATGTTTGTTTGGACTGTGTACGGAATTGAGCGTGGAAATGGAGAGAAGGATTGTACTTTACGGTTTACATGAGTCCATCATAGAAATAATTGAAGCAAAGTGGATAAACATGAAGGAAAACTTATCTTATATATATATGTGTGTGTGTGTGTGTGTGTGTGTAGCTAAGCGAGAGATAGAGGGGAAGAAAGAGAGGGGGGGGGGGAGATAGTGGCTGACCGCAGCCCCCTCGTGGAGAAGCAGGAGGGTGAAGGGGTGGATCGGCTTTTTGACTTTCAAGTAGCATACTATATATATTTAAAGTAATTTATAAGTAGAATGGGGAGGATTTTGTTTTTTTTTGTTTGAGAATACGATAGAATTAAGATAGAAGGTTATGAATGTTTAACAAGCGATTTAACAAAAAGCAAAACTGCAAGATTTGTTCTGTTCAATACGACAAAAACACCGTATTTAAACCTTAAATAGATAACAAAAAAATACAGATTTCGGATTTTGCGAGATTGGATGTTTGTTTGGACTGTGTACGGAATTGAGCGTGGAAATGGAGAGAAGGATTGTACTTTACGGTTTACATGAGTCCATCATAGAAATAATTGAAGCAAAGTGGATAAACATGAAGGAAAACTTATCTTATATATATATGTGTGTGTGTGTGTGTGTGTGTGTAGCTAAGCGAGAGATAGAGGGGAAGAAAGAGAGGGGGGGGGGGATTCTACTTATAAATTACTTTAAATATATATAGTATGCTACTTGAAAGTCAAAAAGCCGATCCACCCCTTCACCCTCCTGCTTCTCCACGAGGGGGCTGCGGTCAGCCACTATCTCCCCCCCCCCTCTCTTTCTTCCCCTCTATCTCTCGCTTAGCTACACACACACACACACACACACACATATATATATAAGATAAGTTTTCCTTCATGTTTATCCACTTTGCTTCAATTATTTCTATGATGGACTCATGTAAACCGTAAAGTACAATCCTTCTCTCCATTTCCACGCTCAATTCCGTACACAGTCCAAACAAACATCCAATCTCGCAAAATCCGAAATCTGTATTTTTTTGTTATCTATTTAAGGTTTAAATACGGTGTTTTTGTCGTATTGAACAGAACAAATCTTGCAGTTTTGCTTTTTGTTAAATCGCTTGTTAAACATTCATAACCTTCTATCTTAATTCTATCGTATTCTCAAACAAAAAAAAACAAAATCCTCCCCATTCTACTTATAAATTACTTTAAATATATATAGTATGCTACTTGAAAGTCAAAAAGCCGATCCACCCCTTCACCCTCCTGCTTCTCCACGAGGGGGCTGCGGTCAGACACATATATATATATACATACACCCACATTTACATATACATTTAAACAGTGCAATTTGTTTCTTGATATCATACTGAAGTGTGAATGTTTCAAGACCATCACAAGTAAGTAGCAGTAATCACAATAGTTTGAACTTTACTATAAAAGACTATACAATAAATGTAGTATATTGATATCCACAAACTTACAGTAGCTTATTATTTTAACCTTTAGAATACAATAGATATATTAAGCTCTTCTATTGTTCTCTAACAACCCATCTAGTCAGGTCTCAATATTGTGAATTATATTCTATGATCTTTAGAATACAAGGTATGAAAAGCTTTCTTATTTACTTCTCAAAACTATTCTGAAATACAAATAGTTAGAAAAGAAATTATGAAAAAGAATATGAAGTTGAAATTTTCTCATTAATTGTAGCAGCAAAATTAAAATTAATATTTATTAATCTTCTTTGATATACAACAAAGATATACAGGCAGGGTTAATGTATGTGGCCTAGTGGTTAGGGTGTTGGACTCTTAATCATAAGGTCATTGGTTAGATTCCTGATCAAACAGCATGTGTTCTGGAGAAAGACTCTCCCTTTCACATTTCTTTTTATAAAAGACTGGGGCCCCTATCCTTAAAACACCTGATATACAATCTGGTAGGTGTGAGCTGGGAAAAAAATGTCAAACAGAGGCATGTATTACATCTGTTAAGAAGTTAAGAAGTTTCAATCAACAATCAAGAGTTCTAGTGCTCTATTCCTCTGTAAAACATCTAAGTCAAGTGTGTTTTACCACATTCTCAGCTATAGCTAAGACTTGTGAGTGAAAATGGGGAAACAGAAATTCTGTGGAAACCTGTTGAATTGATTCATCATCATCATCATCGTTTAATGTCCATTTCCACGTGTTGTCTCATTGTGAGGGATCCAGGCTGGAGGACCAACCATATTTACAGAATGTACTGGGTGCTTTTTGTTGTGACACCTACATAACCACTTTACAGTGTGGGATGGGTGCTTTTTGTTGTGACACCTACACGACCACTTTACAGTGTGGGCTGGGTGCTTTTTGTTGTGACACCTACATAACCACATTTACAGAATGTACTGGGTGCTTTTTGTTGTGACACCTACATAACCACTTTACAGTGTGGGCTGGGTGCTTTTTGTCATGACACCTACATAACCACTTTACAATGTGGGATGGGTGCTTTTTTTTGTGACACCTACACGACCACTTTACAGTGTGGGCTGGGTGCTTTTTGTTGTGACACCTACATAACCACTTTACAGTGTGGGCTGGGTGATTTTTGTTGTGACACCTACATAACCACTTTACAGTGTGGGCTGGGTGCTTTTTGTTGTGACACCTACATAACCACATTTACAGAATGTACTGGGTGCTTTTTGTTGTGACACCTACATAACCACTTTACAGTGTGGGCTGGGTGCTTTTTGTCATGACACCTACACGACCACTTTACAGTGTGGGCTGGGTGCTTTTTGCTGTAACACCTACACAACCACTTTACAGTGTGGGCTGGGTGCTTTTTGCTGTAACACCTACACACCCACTTTACAGTGTGGGCTGGGTGCTTTTTGCCGTAACACCTACACAACCACTTTACAGTGTGGGCTAGGTGCTTTTTGCCGTAGCACCTACACAACCACTTTACAGTGTGTGCTGGGTGCTTTTTGCTGTGACACTGACACGACTACTTTACAGTGTGGGCTGGGTGCTTTTTGTCATGAGACCTACACCACCACTTTACAATGTGGGCTGGGTGCTTTTTGTCGTGACACCTGCTTGACCACTTTACAATGTGGACTGGGTGCTTTGTACTTCTGATTTAATGGCCTGGCCTTATCACATATTGTTGCTGATTTGTTCTTAGAATTATGCTACAGGTGCATATGTCAGTGGGACAGTACGTCTCTTCAATATTAATTTAACTTTATCATTACCATATTTCTAATAATTGTTTCTACTTTTGGCACAAGGCCAGCAATTATCCCAGTATATTACTGGTGCTTTATTTTATCGACCCCATAAAGATAAAAGGCAAAGTAAACCTCAGTAGAATTAAAGGGCAGTAACTTTATGCTGCAAAGCATGGCGTCTGACCCTCTACCGATACCGCCAGTCCACCGATAATTAATGATGTATTTTGAAGAGATTTACTAAATTTAGGAAATATTTTATTATTATGATAATAACACATAACTTAACAAGAGGTTCTTATCAAACAATATTGAAAGATTTTAATTTAAACTGGAATCCTTCACATTTGGTGGTTTTGTTTCATAAACCAGAGGTGATTGTGGATGGGTTGATCAAACACCTACATTTTCATTATTCAAATTGACAAATGATACAACTATAACAACAATGTTCTTTTTAATGGAATAAGTGTACAATAGAAAACCTTAAGACTTTCAAGATAGAACTGTTTCATTACTATATTTCTAATGGAAAACACTACCAATGTGTTTCAATCAATTTTGGAAATAATCAACTTTTTTCAGAATTTAGTAAAATAACTCTTTACTTTAGTAATCTGATGTTTGGAACATTACTTAACATAAAACTCTTCAATAAAATTATGATGAATGGTTTTTAATTAAAATGTGAACACTTTAAAACCAACAGTTTTGTATCATAGATCCAGTGGTTGTTTGGAATAAAAGCTGTTAATTGAAACAAACTGCACAAATGGTGCATTTTATTAGAAGGCTATGTCAATGCAGATAGAATATTAAATGTTAATGATAATAAATGCTGGAACCTTAACTTAGAGTTACTTAAAAGTTGTTATATTTCTGGATAAAATTCCTTCACCAAAAGAAAAATTGAGGAAAATAATTCAGAATAGAATATATTGTTATTCGTATGCTGCCATTTTAAAATTATTTTCTATACTTTACACAATACTTCAAACAAACTACAATACACTCTTAAACTCCATAACATTTATGATATAGTGTTCTATTTCAGTCAATAACCTCAAAACAGCCAAGAAAAGATAATTACAACTCTAACACTTTCTTTAGGCATCAGTATTACAGACGAAACTAAAATATGCTACAAATAGCAGGTCAAAATAATAGCTCAGAATAATGATACTAAATCTATAATTAAGACTTCATCCTAAAGGCTGAAAGTTTCTTTTAAGAACATTGCATAACCAGATATACAGTATCATCATCATCATCATCATCAACGTTTAACGTCCGTGTTCCACGCTTGCATGGGTTTGGACGGGGGTATTCCCACTTGAGGCAAGAGTGATTGTCTTGCTCGCATAGGACTGTCTGGCAGGTTTTCTACAGTTGGATGCCCTTCCTAACACCAACCACATTTACAGTGTGGGACTGGGAGGTTTTTACCGTGTTGCCTACACGGCCACATTACAGCGTGGACTGTGTGTTTTTTTGTCGTGACACCTACACGATCTCATTTGTTTCGGCCTGGATGTTGTGGCACCAACATAACTTTACATAGGAGGGGGTGGTGTGGATGGGGTGTGGGTGGTGGGACGGGGGTGTATTTTGTTAGAGATGCCTACTGGCTGTAGTAGGTTTTACTATGTATTTAGGTAAGGCGGGTCTTCTCTATTACTGAGTACCGCCAAAGGTCTCGGTCCAGTGACATTGTCTTGGAGAGGTGTAAGTGTGTGAGGTCGGAGTTTATCAGCTCGTCCCAGGATTTTCTAGGTCTGCCTATTCCGTGGCTACTGTCTATCTTTATTGCCCTGCACTTTGTTATACAGCTATCGACTTTCATGCGCATCACGTGTCCGTACCAACGTAGCCTTCTCTCGAGTAAACAACATCTGATCCCTCTTATTTCTAATTTTTTCCTTAGTTCGTTTATGCTTTGCCGTTCACGTATATTACTATTACACATCCAGCGGAGCATGCAAGCTTCGTTCCTCTCTATTCTGCGTATATACTCTGCACACAATGCCCAGGTCTCACTGCCATGCAACATTGCTGTTCGTATGCAGGCATCATACAACCTGCCTTTCATTTTTAGGGAGAACCCTTTAGCGGCTAATAGTGGTATAAGCTCTCTGAACTTTTTCCATCCAGTTCTGACTCTAGCTACTGTACTTTCGGAGCACCCTCCCCCACTGCTGATTTTGTCACCCAGGTAACGGAAGCTGTCCACTATTTCTATAGAGCCCTCTGCGCAATTGAAAGAGTTAGTATTTTGTGGGCACTCGCTGCTACTTATTGCACCAGAGCACCGCCCACATGTAAAATCTAAGTTCTTAGTTAGCTTACCTGTGATCCCACTACATCTTTTATGCACCCATACTTTGCATTTGGGACATAAAATGGAGTTTCTACCTACACCTTTCCTACACACTGAGCATGGCCATTTCCCAGAAGGGACCGGCGCCTTATTTTCTTTCCTACAAACTAGAACTTTAGTCTTAGCCAGGTTAATTTTAAGGCCTTTTGATTCTAGGCCGTGCTTCCATGTTTGGAATTTCTTCTCTAGCTCGGCCATTGATTCAGCTATGAGTGTCAGGTCGTCTGCGTATAGGAGTTCCCATGGGCAGCCGGTCTTGAACTCCTCTGTTATAGCCTGAAGGGCAATAATAAATAGTAGCGGGCTGAGAACAGAGCCCTGATGGACGCCAACTTTTACGCTAAACTCTTCACTATATTCGTTGTTAATTCTAACCTTGCTGACTGTTTCTTTATACATGGCTTGTATAGCCCTCACAAGCCATTTGTCGACACCTAGTTTTCTAAGGGCCCACCAGATAATGGAACGGGGGACTCTGTCGAAGGCTTTCTCCAAGTCGACAAAAGCTAAGTAGAGGGGTTTACCTTTAGCTAGGTACTTCTCCTGTAGTTGACGTACAATGAAAAGAGCGTCTGTGGTACTTTTGCCTGACACAAACCCGAACTGCATTTCATCTAGGTCAATTCTCTCTCTGATTAGTTGCGCTATTACTTTTTCCGTGACCCTCATGACCTGGTCGATTAATTTAATGCCTCTATAGTTACTCCTATCTAGGGCATCTCCTTTACCCTTATAACAGTTAACGATGATGCTGCTATGCCAGTCCTTCGGAACAACCCCATTCTGTACGACTTGGTTAACTCTCCGGGTGACCAAGGTGTGTCCCACCGTGCCAGATGCCTTCAGCATCTCAGCAACTATTTCCGAAGGCCCAGCCGCCTTACCCGTCTTCATATCCTTGATTGCCTTACTTATTATACTACCCTCGACTAACACTGCTGGTCCCTCTATTGGGTCGATGTGGGGGAGACTGTCTTTCTCCCATTTATTCTCCTCATTTAGTAGCCTTTCATAGTGACACTTCCAAGCTACCTTCTTATCAGCGTCGGTGATGGCAAGTACGCCGTCATCATTAAGTACACACTTCTCCCCGACAATATCACAGTTTATATTGGTAATAATGCATTAGTAATATTATTAACACCACATGATTTAGATAAAAGGTGTAAATGCATACTAAACATATATTTAATTTCTCTGTGAGTATTTTAAGCTGTGATGATGTCATAGTTACTTTGGAATCAGGCATTTGCTTAGGTAAAGAAGACAGTAAAATTTTATAAATCTTTAAACAAACTATTATTGTTAAAAGCTTGTTTACATATATTGCAAGCTTCTCCATCTACTATTAATTAGTAATAGCACTAACACAGGGTGATTCTGGATCCAATATTTTTATGTATAATTAAAATTCATTTAGTCTTGTTTTGCATGTTTCAACCCTGTTGATATGAAATAAAACCATCCATTTTAAAGGGCTCCAATTTAAACTATATTTTATATAAGAAAAATCTTTTAATTTACTATCTTAGTCGTGAAATAATTGATAATTTTAGAAAATCCCTCAAAATTCTTCATTAATAAATTGGTATACAAAGTATTTCATTAGATATACACTCACATAAGAATTAAACTACGATATGATCACAGCTTCATCTACTTTGAGATAGGAACAGCAAATAAAAATTATGTAATTATATAACTACATTTGTGTAGAAATTCAGTAATTCTGATGCCATATTTTATCTTACTTTAGCTGCTTAACATTTCACACTTTAAATATGATAACCATTTTGCACACTATTACACAGAAAGTGTTTATTTTCCTTGACATTTCAGACAATGAAAAATTTCAAATCAGCTGCAGGCTGAAAACAAAATATTTATTTGTATGTTAAATTGAAATATTTGCTTTTCTTTATTATTCTGCTAGATTAAACTAACTCAATGAGCAGAGTAGAGCATGAGAGTCCTAATCTATTGTAAACGCATATTAAATCAAGTAATTTAATTTTAACCGCCACACTAGAAAAACTTTTTTTAATCCATAGGAACTGTTGTGGAATAACAGTAAAAGAGGAAAACAAATATAGAAAGAATATTGATAATAATTGTTGTACTTGGCTATCAGATAAACTATGCAGAATTAACTCAAATATGAATGATTTGTTTTTCACTAACTTAGGAAGAAATCGGATTTAGAAAATATATTGTTGGTTACCTAAGATGAATATCATTTTTATTGAATATTGAATTTAATCAAGATTTTGTCACTGCCCATTTTGGTTTTTACCATCAAATATATTTTCTATATGGTTATCAAATATCTAAATTGTATTTTGTTCAGATTAAACTTGTGTATTTCTATATTTATACAAACATTTCAGACATGGAAAGGAAAAGGGTAGATGACTGTTGAAAGGTTTGTCACCTCTGAAAACAAATAGCTGACATTGAAAATTTTGTTCTTGTTATATATATTTCTGTAGATATTTTGTAATTTCTATATTGTGAAGGGTCATCTCTACTGTTATGAACTCTACTAAGTTATCTATCTACCACAGTCTGTTTTATTTCATTGGTGGTATTGCATAAAAGAATTGTTTTCATTGCTTTTTATGAACTCTTATCTAACATTTGCTGTGTAAATGTAAATTTTTTTTAAAGAGAGAGAGAGAGTGAGAGAGTGAGAGAGAGAGATTTTCCAAACAACTATTTCCTTTTAACTAATTTCTCAAGATGGCCACTGAAGGCTGCTTTTTGCTCAACTGTCTCATTAGAGACCATTGATTTTACTTGCAGCAGTCAAACGTATTTCTATTTTCTTCTTATCAACACTGATATCCACACATTCCTGCACCTTTAGAAAATTACATAGGCTTCTATTTTTTCTTTTCTTTTCCACAAAAGGTGGAAGAGTAGAATAATCTCTCTTTTTGAACCTTGGCTCTGTTGAAAACTTTTATATGGACGTAAGAAAAAAAATCTCTAGCACTTGATGTGAAATGGAAATCAAGTCACAAGATATCATCATCATGAGCAGTATTATATATTATTATTATTATTATTATTATCTCTTTCATGTCTGAAATTTATTTTGTTTATAATGGAACATGGCCAATCGAGTTAATGCAATTTTATGTTTCATACATTTGTATTCTACAAATTTATACTATTAATACATACACATTTTTCTGACATACATTTCTAGACAAAATAAATAAATAAATAAAATGTTATATTCTGAATGTTTTTCTTTTTACCTTACATAAAAATCCAAAAATGAAAAAAAAAAGCTATTGATGTCATATACACATGTAAGGAGTTACTGTTTGTCTGAAGGCAATAGATTCACCTTTGCTGAAGGGAAAACTTTAGAGTTCCAATAATACACTGCCTTGCTAAAAGTTGAAATAATATTGTTTGGTTTCTCTAGTCAAGTGTTTAAAAGCAATTAGAAGAGAGAAAATTCTCTCTCACCTTTTTTCATTTACTCATTTTTCCTCTTTTCTCTCTTCTATTCCCTATTCTCATCTTTTCTTCTGCTTTCATATTTCTCCGTCATTCTTCTTTGTAGGAAAGTTGAACCTAAAGAACTCTTTCACTATTTATTCTATTTGCTCATGATCTATATTTTTTAATCCAATCTCTCTTAGCAGCATATCTTATATGGAAGTTTTCACCAACTCCCCTTGAACTATTTCACTTATTTATCAAATCATATGAGAATATTTTGCCATATTTTATTCGATATTTTTAGTTTTAGATCAGTATTAATACAATATTGCCTTTACCTCTTAATGTAACATGTTAATGTTTATGCAATAAGAAGTATGATACCAACATGACAACCTTTCAGACAATGCTGTCATTCTTGTTACTATTATTCTCTTTGATATCAGCTTGACTACTGTGCTGTGAACATCTACAGTATAAACTACAAATAACTATAGCATTTCTTTATTCTTATACCTCACTGATGTTTCAATTTTGTCTATAGTAGTTTTAACCATTTTGAGACTGCATTTCTAATGAAATACACTCTATTTCAATTAAGTAATGAAGAATTTTTAAGGTATTTACTAAACTAATTAATTATTTCATTAAAACACTAACTTAATATATGGTTCTTATGTAAAATTATGTTGGAAGATTTTATTTTAAATAGAAATACTTTAAAATGGGTAGTTTTGTTTCATAGAACCAGAGCTGGTTTTGGCTGGGTTGGTATCAAAGGGGGTAGAAGAGTGTTTCATAAAAACTAAATAAGACACAGGTAACTAAAACCCTATGACTGATTTCTATTTGTTGGTATCAAGCAAAGCGAACAAATAGATGCAGGCATGGCTGTATGGTTAAGGAGTTTGCATTGCAGTCATCTTCTACTTTAGCCTTAGGTTAACCATTGCTTTGTGAATGGAATTTGTTAATCAGAAACTACAGAAGCTCATTGTATATATATATATATATATATATATATATATAAATGAAAAGTATAGAAATTATTGTAGCAATATTCCATAATATATATATATATATATATATGTATGTGTGTATATGTATGTATGTGTGTATGTGTGTATGTGTGTATGTGTGTGTGTGTGTGTGTGCATATACCCTATATGTGTTTCCATTTGTCTCTGTTTACGTCCTGTAACTTGATGGTTCAATAAAAAAGTGATCAATAAAATAAGTAACAGACTTGGAAAAAAGAACTGATGAGGTCGTTATGCTTGACTAGCATAGCCACTGTCTGCTGACTGAAACCAATAAAAATGTTATTAAAAAAATGTATTTAATAACTGGATGCTGTTCCTGTCACCAACTACATTACAGAGTGTACTGGGTGCATTTTATTCTGGTACCAGTACTAGGAAAGTTGCTGTGCCTTTCACACAATTGATGCGTCCTCCAAACCCTTTGTTTGACATGGTTTCTATGGCTGGATGCCCCTCTTGTGATTAACTACATTACAGAGTATACTGGATGTATTTTATTGGTTTCTGAAGCTGAGTGTCCTTCCATCAACCTGAAATCATGATAGGCACTCTTGAAAGAAAGGAGAAACTTTATTTTTTTATAAAAGTTTTGCTACAGCTAATTTTTGATACTGGCACATCAGTTGTGGCATTATTAAGACGGATATTATATTAAATGCTTTTGGCTGCAACTAGTCTGGCTTTATCCAGACATCAATTTACAAATATTCAGACATGAATATTAATTTTAAATGAAACCTATACATTTCATAATTTCAAATCATGAACGCTAAATATGCGTAATAAATATGTCTCAGAAAAGAACAGAAATACTATTCAATTATGAAAATGAATTTGATATTTGTTTTCATAGTAATTGTTCTTTTTTCTTGAAGTAGAAAATGGCATATGTTATAAGATTTTATATATTAACTTCTTACATATTTTGGATAAGATTATAGGAGATCATTTGTTAAATCTGAAATAGGATAGTGGGAATGAAACCCATAATATACATATGCTATGAATATTTAACCTAACTTTTGGGGAACTCTCATGAAGCAAACCCATTGGGTTAGAATACTGATGAAACATTTAAATAGTTATTTCTTAAAGGTTAAGATACATTTTTCGGATATTGATTTTAGGATAAAATATCGCCTTAGAGTAATTAAATTTACATTTTAAATACCTTACTTCATGCATAGGGTAATGCACCAACTTGATTTCTCAACACATTTGAACATTTAAGTGCATAGTATCTCATAACAACTTACCATATTTGCTGACTAGTGCTGACTTTTAAATGAGATATGTCTCAAGCAAAGTACAGCAGAAAATCAAACCAAGTGACTTTTTAAACTTACCACATTTACAACTCTCCACATTAGCAACTCATCACATTAGCAACTAGTCATTTAAGCAACTCATCACATAAGAAACTCGTTGCATAAGGAACTCCTCACATGAGCAACTTACTATATTAACACCACATTAGCAACTCAATACATTACTGACGAAGGTGAACAAAAACAACATTTTTGTATCCAAAGAAAAAATACTTGATTCTTATAGAATTTTTTTGTGCTAAATTCCTAAATTCCTAATAATTTGCAAACATTTCTCAATAAGGTCTGTTTTTGTATAACATGCAATTTAACTTTTAAAGCATCCACTCATATAGTTACACAATTATTAAAATGTGGTTAAAAAGTCACTCAATTTGATTTTATACTGGCTCAGTCAGACATGTCTCATTTAAAAGTCAGCACTAGTCAGCAAATATACCGGGGCTCAGTTTTCTTTGATAGTGCTTTTCTATGGTATAAAATATAATGAATAACCACATGAATTTTGTTAAATGGTGAGAAAATTATGACTAACAATATTTTTTCAAAATAAAATATTATTGAAAAATGGAAACACATTAGAAAAGTCATAACAATTTTGTTCTTTTAATGTAAATATATAGATTATATATTAAGTAGATAGACAGGTAAATATATATCAAAGTTTTGACATGAATCAATATAGAGTATGCAATTAATACAATTCAGATGTGTGATGCTTTGTATCTTAATGGAAAAATCTAAAAGAGAAAGATGAAAGGACCAATCTTTTAGTTGTTCTGCTTTTTCCTTTATTTGTTCTTTATCTGGGGGTAAAAATAGAATTTTGACTCTTATTTTGCCAGCCATTCTAATTGGCTGTCAAATTCTCAACACAAAAGTACCCAATAAATGGGAGTTCAAATTTATCATTGTTGTTATTGTTTGAAACTTCCTTTGAATTCTGTTTCTTTCCCATACCTTGCCAAGTGTCAACCTGACACCTGAGGCAAAATTTACGGATTACACACATTTAACAATCAATTGACATACATATTCCATAATGACAGAAACAACAGTAAATGTCTTTGCGAGGTATTTAAATTGATAATGCCCTTCTCAGGATATGGACGGTGACATTCGGTATTATTTTCTGTATGGCTTTCCAGGTATATGATCTAAATACTTTTAGTTACCTTTTTATCATTCTATGTGTTCTGACAATCTGTACAGGCTTTAAAATGCCACATTTTCTAAAATTCAATTATCAGATCTTTATATTTACTGAGTTTTCAGAATTCTTTCAAGATGTTAAGATCTGATGGAATGCTCATATCAATCAAGAAGCATTTGTTTTCTGCTTATTGCACAGTATTTGTTGCTGGTGATGTAATTCTGGTGCCAGATGTTCACAATCAGTGGACTGAGCTGGCACATTCAATTGTCAAGCACTTTTCTGAGTATCCTGTCAGTTCCAAGGGAATGTTATTTTCTGTAAGGACCCCATGATGTTGGTTCCAATTTTTTTATAGCTTTCAGTTTTGGTGCTCACAGCACCATGTGCCCTGATTACAACTGTGATATACTCAACCGTTTTTATTGCCCACAGATATTTTATCTCCCATGCTAGTAGTTTTTACCTCTCAACCTTCTTTGTTATTGGTCTAATTGTCACTGCAACAAGTTGCATCCAGAATCAAACATAGTATGTAATGTTCAATTTCATGGTCACATTGGAGCATTAAGTCCCATATAACTCATATTGTTGTTACTATTATTATTATTATTATTATTATTATTATTATTATTATTATTATCATTACTACAGCTGCATTTATCTTGCTTTATGTTCATACGAGTTATCACCAAGTCACAACCAGTGACCTCAAGAGACAACAAGGTCCGCCATGTTCAAGAAAGAACATACATACTCGCACATGCATCTTTAGGTGTTTAGACTTGTGATGTACTTATATTGACAGAATCTTCCTTAGTATATGGGCAGTTCCCATTAGTACTATCTTTTGTATTTCTCCTATACGCGGGTTTCCTGGGATTTGTGATAAGTAATCATTAGACCCCTTAGGTATCATTCCTAGAGTGCCTACAACCACTGGTATTGATTTAGTTCTCAATTTCCACATTTTTCCAATTTCTATCTCCAGGTCCTTATACTTGCTCAATTTTTCAAATGTTTTTGTAGATACATTCTTGTCTATTGGAACAGACATATCAATTAGCAGGCATACCCTCTTTTTAAATTCCTTCAATATTATATCAGGTCTATTTGCATCTATTTTTCGGTCTGTTTGGATGCTAAATTTCCACAAGATTGCGATGTGATCTTTTTCGAGTATGGGAGGTGGTTGATGCTCCCACCAATTCTTTTGATGGGGCAGGTCAAAACGCTTACACATTATCCAATGTATGTATTGTGCAGCTCTGTCATGCCTGTTTAGGTATTCGGTTGGCGCTATAGGATTGCACATTGAAATTATATGGTCAATGGTCTCTGGTTGTTTTTTACATACATGGCATAATGGGCTGCATCCATTTTTTATTATGTTGGCTTGGTAATTTTTTGTTGGCAGACACTGATCTTGTGCTGATATAATCAGTCCTTCAGTCTCCGATTTCAGTCCAGAGGATGCCAACCACTGATGGGTTAAAGTTTTGTCAACATCAGGATTGTTAGCTCGTTCTGGGTATTTTCCATACAGAGGCTTTTCTTGCCATTTCTTAGCCAGCTTCTGTAGCAGTTCTTTCTTTGCAGTTACTTTTACCTGCTTTGCTTTTTCTGTGTTTTCCATTTCAGCAGTAAATGGGACTTCTGAAATTTGTAGTCCATTACTGAATCTTTGTGCATCTTTTGTAATGGAGTATGATCTTTTGATGCTTTCGTGTTTCAAAATGAGTTTGATCATCCAATCATGTGATTCCCTTAGATATGTAGATAATCCAATTGTTGCAGTTTTCAACGCAATGTCTAACTGGATTAACCCACATCCTCCTTCTTTCCTAGGGAGATATATTCTATCTGTATCTGCCTTAGGGTGATGCATTTTGTGCATGGTTAAGAATTTTCGAATTTTTGTATCGAGCCTACGGATCTCTGTGCTTGACCAGTTGATGACATTGTAACTGTAGGTTACTAATGGTATGGCAAGCGTGTTTATGGTATCGATCCTATTCCTTGCATTCAATTCCGTTCTTAAGATTGCTCTTACTCTGCGGTAACATTCCTTCCTTATCCTTTCCCTCATTGTCGAGTGCTTGATTCCGTCTCCTTCACAAACACCTAGATATTTGTCAGTTTCCTCTTGATCAAGTTCTCTTATCACATTCCCCCGATCAAGATTAATGTCTGAACTCTTCAGCAGCTTTCCTCTGGTGAACGTTGCTTTGGCGCATTTATCTAGTCCAAACTCCATTTTAATGTCATCACTGAACTGCTCCACAGTAGATAATAGCCCTTGCAATTGTTCATCATTTTTTTGCAAATAGTTTCAGGTCATCCATGTAGAACAAGTGATTAATGGTTTTGTCATAGACTTTATACCCATGGTTTGTTTCATTGAGCATTTTACTTAATGGTATAAGTGCGATGCAGAATAAAAGCGGTGATAAAGAGTCACCCTGAAAAATTCCACAATTAATATTATCTTCTCCAGCTTCCAGTGATTTTGTTTCACTATTCAAAAGGAGTGTCGTTTTCCATGTCTTCATACTGAATGACAAAAACCTCCTGACAACGGGAGATATTTTGAAAATCTCTAAACATTTTTCAATCCAACTGTGTGGCAAACTATCGAATGTTTTTTTATAATCTATCCAAGCAATTGATAGATTTTTGTGTCTATTATGACAATCTTCCAGTATCATTTTGTTAACCAAAAGCTGATCCTTACAGCCATATGAGCCTCGTTTACACCCTTTCTGCTCAATGGGAAATAGGTCATTTGTTATCAGGTGGTCATATGTATATTCAGTTAGGACTGATGTCAAAATTTTATACATTGTGGTCAAGCAAGTTATCGGTCTGTAATTTTTGGGATTGTTTGTCTCATCATTCTTCTGAAGCAGGAATGTAATGCTGTTAACTAGCCATGAAGGTATGTTTTCTCGCTCCTTAACTATTTCATTGTAAAGTTGGGCTAACAGCTCATGAGACTCTGTGAAGGCATTTATCCAAAAATTTTGTATTTTGTCTTTTCCTGGGGATTTCCATTTGCTGGTTTTTCTTAGAGCCAAACGCAACTGTTCAACTGTTATATTTGTTCCTCAAAGTGAGGTGTATCTTTCATTTGTCTGTCTATCCATGGGGCATGTATAATATGAGTTTTTTCTTCGACCCAGATCTTTTCCCAGAATTCTTGCACTTCCTCCTTGGGTGGTATTGATTTAGCAGTTATTGTTGACTTACCAATTTTTCTGTAGAAGTTTCTTTGGTTGTTTTTGAACATATTATTGTCCTTATAGAATCTAGATCGTTTTTCAAAGCGCCTTATACGAGCAGCTTTGGCCGACACTTTTTGCTTGATTATTTCTATCAGCATGTCTATGTCACTTGTTGATTTTATACTGTACTTTCTTTTCAATTTTCTAAGTTTAGTTTGTTTAACATGTTCACCTACTTTATAGTTTGTTAAAATTTCTATGTCAGATCGGAGAAGGTTTATTTGGCGATTGATGTTCTCTTGCCAAGTAGATTTTTTGTGGGAATTTCTTTGGTTTTCATCTTCACTCCACATAAGTGAGTGGTGACTTTAACCGATGCATAATAGAGATGATTTAAATCAGTAATGTTTAGTTTGTTTGTGATGATAATGTTTTTAAAGAATTATGTTAGTCTTGTGTATTATCTTTTGGTTCTGTTTGGAGTTCTGGATCTTAGGGAGGGTGTCTCGTTCCCCCATGTCAGATTCTTTCATCTTCATCCATTCGATCATAATTTTATCCTTCAAGTTAGCAAGTTTATTCTCATTCATTTCTTTATCATTTACGATCTCATTGTTTTCATTTGGAGTTTCATCTTGAGTATGCACTCCCGCCACTTTTTCAATCCTTTCTTTAATTTGTTCTGTTGTCAGTGATTCTGCCCCAACCGTGGGATTCGAAGTGTTACAATTTATCTCGTTTTCACTGACACATGTTTCATTTTCCCTTCGCTGACTTTGTGCTAATAGCTTGATCTGATCAATTTCTATATCAGTTAGTAACTTTTTTTTTACAATATTTCTTCGTATATTGGCTAGTTTGTTACTGTCAATATAGCCTCTGTTTTCGGGATGTTTCTTTTTTCAGTTGATATATGTCTGTTCTGTATTCGATGTATTTGATGGGTAGTGCATGGCAGTGTAGAAAGCCTCAAGGACTTCTTTATTATCTTCCCTTGACCATTTTTCTCTCTTTTTCTTTGGATTTCTTGGTGGTGAGCATGGAGGACCAACAGTAGGAGTATTCCGGTTATGGGAGGTCTCCAGCTCCGAACCATTAGCTGATTTTTCGACCTCAGTCTGGTTCCTCTCTGAGGGACGCGGCCCTTTTTGACCCGGGTGACGGCCGATCCGGTATGAGATTTTATCATTAGACATTTACTTTATTTTGTCGCATTTTATCCTTATCCACCAAGGGGTAATCATTTCGTGTTACCACTTCTAGGACGAGTGTCAAACAAGACTAGAGGGGTCGTCCTCCCCTAGAGACACGGCTATTCCCCGCCGGCCGCCATCCCGGTATTTCTTGGTCACGGGTTTTCTTTATTATTATTATTATTATTATTATTATTATTATTATTATTATTATTGTTATTACTCCTTGAGTCTCAGTCATTGATGTTAGTTAACTGGAAAGTTTGTTGGAATGAATATCAAGCCACTACCTGCAGCCTCAGATATTCAGGACGTATCGGAGGGTTCTTGCTGTTCCCAGCAAGCATGCCTTTTGAAGCGTTCCAAAAAGCGTGAAGGGGCCAATTTTCTTTAACCATCCCTGGAAACTTTTGGAGATAGTCCCCAGTGCGCCTATGACAATCGGGATCACTTTGACTTCATGGCAGTTCCAAATCCTTTTTACCTCCCACTTTAAGTTCTGGTATCGGTTAATTTTCTCCCTCTCCTTCTCTTGCACTCTCGTGTCGAATGGGCAGGCCACATCCACAATCAGGCACGATCTTTTTTCTTTGTCCACAACCACCAGGTCAGGTCTATTGTGTTCCAGTTTCTTGTCCGTCTGTATCCTAAAATCCCACAGCACCTTCACCTGATCGTTCTCTATCACCGCCTCTGGCTTATGCTCATACCATTTCTCAGAGTGTGGTAAATTGTTTACTTTGCACAGGTGCCAGTGGATCACCCTGCCCATCACATCATGTCTCCAGCCCTTATAGTGGGTCTGGACTAGGTGTTTACACTCGGATACAATGTGAGCCACAGTCTCCTCTCTCTCTCCACAGATCCTGCACAGTGGGCTAGCCTCCTCCTTGTAAATATGGTGTTTCAACCACTTCGTTTTGAGGGCCTGCTCCTGCGCAGCCATTAACATTCCTTCTGTAGCCTTTTTAAGGTCTCCTCTTCTCAACCAGTTCCATGTCTGTGGATCTCTAAATTCAGTTTTCTCAAAGAAGGTACTATGAAGGGATTTTTCCTGAACGCTGCTCTTTCTCCTTGATGTTATTTCCTCCTTGGACATCCCCTGGCCTATTGTCCCCTCCTTCAGTACAGTTCTGAGCATTGGTTCCTTACTATCAGTCACGTATTTGTGTAGGTTGTTTTTCTCCATCTGAACACAGTCCTCTATGCTGATAAGACCTCTTCCACCCTCAGATCTCCTTAAGTAGAGTCTATCGACATCACTCCTCTTGTGGAACATGTTGTAGATAGTCAATAGCTGCCTAGTCTTCCTATCCATTTCTTTTTGTTCAGCAACATTCCATCTCAGAATTCCCGCACTGTACCTAATAATAGACACAGCTCGGGAATTTACTGCGCTTATGGCATTTCTGCTGTTCAGATGTGACTTCAATACGCTCCTTATTCTCCGAATGTATTCAGTTCTTAACAATTCCTTCATTTTTTTGTTCTTTATGCCATCAGCCTCCAGAACGCCCAAATACTTGTATCCTTCCTCAGAGTCAATTTCCTTTATCACCTCACCTGTTGGTATCTGGATTCCGTTACTTCTGCTCAACCTACCTCTCCTCATCACAATGACTCCACACTTACTAATACCAAATTGCATACATATATCACTGCTGAAAATACGGACAGTGTCAACAAGGACATCCAACTCCTTCTCACTCTTCCCGAAGAGCTTAAGATCGTCCATGAAGAGGAGGTGATTGATGGCAAGCCCTCCCTTTCCCAACCTGTATCCTGCTCTCACTTTTCGCAGTACACTGGTCAGGGGCATCAGGGAAAGGACAAACAACAGAGGGGACAGGCTATCTCCCTGGAAGATACCTCTCTTGATCTTCACGCTTCCCAAGGATTCTCCAGTTGATGTCAACTCTGTTTCCCAGGACCTCATACTTTTGCCCAACAACTGTCTGATGTTATCTGCCACCTTGAAGATCTCCTGGCTTTTGGTGATCCAAGAATGAGGCACCATGTCAAATGCCTTTCTGTAGTCTATCCATTATTATTATTATTATTATTATTATTATTATTGGCGACCTACGTAGTAAATCGTATTGTGAGCTCCGCAAAGGTTTGTCATTTTCAGTTGTTTAAAATTGCCATTATTGGAAGATTTTTATTGTTAACTGTATATAAGTGCACATACATTGTTTTCTGAAAAGGACACTAAAAGATATCGGGGCCTTGAGCCCAAAATTTAAACTTTTATAATTATCAAACAAAAAAAAAATTTCTTTGAAAAATCATGGCCGACTCACAGCTGAACCCAGTAGCTGAGAGCCTTCCTCACAAACTAACACATCACATCGACATCACCATTGTAAATATTACTACGTTTGCCAACACTAAAAATATAAGCAGTAGCAATATTTTAAATTTGTCTCAGGCAGACATTCATTTCCCGCCATTACCAATGACTGCAGGTGTTGAAGCCGCCACCCCCACCAACAGCACAGCGACAACAGAAACAAAAGAAAAAAATAAATTATCTCGTGATATCGGAACGAATTCAGCCAAAATGAACTCTTCCACACCGAACACCACTGACGCCACCACCACCACAACTGAAACTAAAATTAACAATAACAAAAATAACGATAACAACAACAGCAACAATGAAATTAAGAAAACAACCCTGTCTTTTGCCAGAGTAGCAAAACAGTGCGAAGCATTCCGGGTAACTCAGGAGGAATTAGAAGAAGCCAAACAAATGGTAAAGAAAGATGGGTTCAGGGTCAGCCTCACCGCCCACCTAATAAAATGGAGCATAGGCGCCTATGCACCGTGTCTTATCGGACGATTAACATGAAATCGCGCCGAGTGGAACGGGCATCCGAGTCCCAAATCCAAAAAGCTTTGGGACATGTGTGGGCGAAAAAAACTCACATCAAACGTGGGCAAAAATATGGAACCGTGGACGTGTTCTTTGAAACACAACAGGAGGCCAGAGAACACTCCATGCCCTCATTAAGAAGTGATGACTTCACACTCGTCCCAAGCTATTGTGGCCAGAGAATCGTAAAGATCAGGGTGACCCACGTTCCACCGGCCATCGAAATTCCCTGGCTAATGGCTGCCGTCCTCGCCGGCATCGAAGCCAACACCAAGATAATCGAAATAGCGAAAGAAAAGCAGGAGAACTGGTCCGGATCTGGGATGGTGCTCCTGATCCAAGCGGACCAAAAAAGTATTGAGGAGATCCCAGAGGTAATAGACCTCACTGACGGCAGCCACCTCACCGTAATCGTCGAGGGCAGAAGGCCTAGGTGCGTCGTTTGTGGTGAAGGAACCCACCTAAGGGCTTTCTGCCCTCAGGCTAAAAGGTTGAGGCCACCTCTCTTACCCACCCCAGTGAGTCAACCATCAACACAACAAGCAGCAGAAATGGCAGCAACAACCCCAACAACAGTAGCGAAACCAACACCACCACCACCCAACGCGCCAGAACTAGCACCAGCGCCTACACCATCGACCACGCCACAACCAAAACCAACGCCTGTGGAGGATTTTCCAGTCCCCGACCTATCGCAACTGGAGACAGATTGTGACGACGAGGAGTGGGAAACGGTATCAGAAAAAAAGAAAAAAAGAAAAAGAAACCAAAAAAGAAAAAAATCCCCTTCCTTCCCCCTCCAAAAACAAAATACAGAGGGAAACAAATAAACTATCAAACAAAAAAGTTAGGACAGCTATGCCACCATCCACACCAGCATCACCAACCCCATCACCACAAACACCAACACCATCACCATCATTAACCCCAACACCACCATCACCAACACCACAAAAGTCACCAACAAGCGAAACAGAAACAAACCCACAACAAACGCAAACAAAACAACCAAAACAATACACACTACACAGCAATAAATTTGAACAACCAATTATTACACTACATCCAACACAACACCAGCATCACAGAAAAAGACTACACAGCAACCCAAAAGTTCACACCACCTCCACACATACAAATCACTCGCATCACACAGAAAACGTACACGACACTAAAACAAAAATTCCCCGAAGACATCGGAGACTTCCGACAAGCACTCTCCAGGGGGATTTATGAGGACATCCTTCCGGAGGAGGCCAGAAGCAGTGAAAAGGATGGAGAAACCATCCTTCCTCTACGATAAGTAAGGTAAGTGGTCTTTCCCATCTTTTCCACTCCATTTCAACATGACCTCACTCAGAATAGGCAGCATAAATGCGCGTGGCTTGGGGTCGTCATGGAAGCAGGGCCACCTGCTCAACGACCTCAGGTCACTAAACAGAGATGTAGTGGCCATCAGCGAGACCAGAATCTTCGAAGCACGGGCCTTCGCACCGATCTTCGGCGGCTACGATGTGTACACATCTCCCAGTCGTCCGGGATCGGGGGGAGGAGTTGCTGTGCTTTTTCGGAGAGGTTTGGATCTCGCCATACGGGCCATCTTCCTGGACCCAGAGGGTAAGTTGGTGGTGCTGGACGTGACCATCGGAGACGGGCAAGCTTTCAGGCTAGTGGCCGTCTATGCCCCGACAGGAGCAGGGCGGCCTGATTTCTTCCGGCGTCTGGAGACCTTTCTTGGAACGCCCGCTCTTTAATGTTAATGGGCGACTGGAACAGGATCTTAGATGCACGCTGGGACAGTGTGGGATTAGCGGATAGGGGAGGAGGGTGCAAGAGCCTCACCAACTGCTCAGGCGTTTTGAACTGTCTGACAGGTACCGATTGTATTTCCCTAATGTGCCAATGTGGACTTGGACAAATCGCATAGGGTCATCCATATCATATCTAGATAGAGTATTTTGTAGGGAAATAGATAGGTCTAGCATAGGCTGTCCACAATTCAAAATAGTCAGCTACACGGACCACAAATTCGTGATCTGTGTTCTTGATTTAGATAGGCTTCATAGACGAGGACCCGGCTACTGGAAGCTAAACGCGTCCTTACCAGCGCGCAAGGCATACAGAGACCGGATTAGCGAACTAGTAAAGCGGGCGTTGACGGGGGCCATCGTCAACAACAAGTGGTGGTTTGCTCTGAAAAGAGCCATTAGAATAGAGTCCATTAGGTTTAGTAAGGCTTTAGCAATAGAGAAAAATAGAGCAGAGGGAGAACTAGTTGGAAGGCTGCGTTGTCATAGCTAGCGTGCGTGCTCTCAGACACGAGGGGACGAAAGCCGTTCAATGGGCCCGAGTAGCGGAGGCGCGTCGTGGCAACAAAGCCACGATCCGGTCTTTGGTGGACCACGAGTGGTGCATGCTACTCGATCTCGGGCAAATGTGTGAAGCTTGTCAGCGACACTTCGCACAGCTGTTCGGGGGCAGCGGCGGGCCGGATTGAGGGATGGACTTTAGTGTCTACCTCGACGGACTGCCGCGGCTCTCGGCCACTGAGGCGGAGTGTTGCGAAAAGCCGTTAACAGCCGCTGAAGTACGGGAGGCAATGACTGGCTGCAAAAGGGGTAAATCGCCTGGTTTGGTAGGTCTGCCCTATGAACTTTACGTACAGATGCCAGACTTGTTCGGAGGCCTCTTGGCGGACGTCTATTGCAACTGGCAACAGAACGGGAGAGTTCCCAGCTCTGTGAGCCGAGGAGCTGTGGAGCTCCTGAGAAAGGATCCGAACAAGGGGGATAACATAGATAATGTTAGGCCCATAACTCTGCTAAACACAGAGTTCAAGATTTTGGCGAAGGTGCTAGCAAAGAGGTTGGCGCTTGTCGTTGGTGGTCTGGTGGGAGAGGCGCAGACATGCGCCATTCCCGACAGATCCATCCACGACAACCTCCACCTCATGCGATACATCGTAGAGAGGGTAGCTAGGGAACCTGGCACGGGTGGGTCCTTGATCAATTTAGATCAGTCGAAAGCTTTCGATAGGGTCGACCATCGTTACCTAGCGGCAGTCCTGAGGGCGGCTGGCTTTGGGCCCGTCTTCAGAGGCTGGGTCGCTGCCATGCACAGCGACATCTGCTCTGTGGTGAAAGTGAACGGTCACCTTTTGGAACCGTTCAACATCATGCGCTCGGTCCGCCAAGGATGTCCCCTCTCGTCCCTCTTGTACGTATTAACTCTCGAGCCATTACTGCACAAACTGGAGACGTTGAGGGGGGTCCTGCGCGAACTAGGATGAGGAAGATCCGTGTCAGCATATGCGGACGATGTCACCGTAGTGGTGTCGAACGCCAAACACATCGAGGCGATCGGCACTACACTAAGATAATACGAAGCGGTGACAGGAGCAATGATCAACCAGGAAAAGTCAGTGGGCGTGCAGCTCGGCACCTGGAGAGGCAGGTCCATGCCGTCCAACAGCGTCGTCGGGCGCTGGACAGACGGACCGGTTAAATTGCTAGGGGTCTGGTTCGGTCCGGACCTCCAGACGGACAAAAATTGGGACGAAGTGACGAGCAGGGTGGCTTTTTTCACACAGAAATGGGCGGAGAGGAAGCTATCTCTGAAAGGTCGAGCGGAGGTAGCTAACGCGTGCATCGCGTCCGTCATCTACTACCGCCTGACCGTCGTACCTTGTCCTAAGCCCCGCCTGATTGCACTGGAGCGTTTGTTCTTTCGCTTTTTGTGGAAGGGACGCGCTCCGATGGCCAGGCGGTCCATCTGCTGTCAACACCCGCTACGTGGAGGGCTGGGCATGCCGTGGCTAATGATGCGCAGACACGCGCTCAGGCTACGACATCTCCACCTCTTCCTCGACGGTGATCAGGTGTGGTCACCGTTTGCTAGACGCGTCTTTCCCCAGCTCGTCTCCTTGACGGAGCTGCAGTCCTGAGTCAAGCGAAGACCGAGAGGGAGCGCTTGGAGACTGGAATGTCTTCAGGCGCTCACAGCCCTCGACCAATCGAGCAATGTGATCGGTGGAAACTCCACCTTGGCGTTCTATAGAGGATTAGTGGAGGGGAAGGGCGACGACGTACTTGGGGAAACTCTAGTCGTCGACGAAAATCAAATAGCCAATCTCTTCGGAAGAACTTTCGGGCCGGGGCCTATGGACAACTTCCAGAAATCTCTGGCCTGGCAGTGCTACCGAGGAGCTTTGCCAGTCCGGGATAAACTCTACAGGCATGGAGGTGCCGTCAGCCGGGCATGTCCGAGATGCGCGCAGGGCGACGAAACCGTCCTGCAAGCACTCGTCCAGTGTCCGAGCATTGCTGACTTGTGGGTTTATGTCGAACACCTGCTGTCGCGTGTAGGACGGATCCAGCTATCAGCTGAGTCCATCGTGAGGATTTCCCCGCCCTCTTCCTTTAGCCGGGAATGGCAGGCACTTTTTATCTGTCTGGTGGCCATGGCGAAAGAGATAGTATGGTGGACACGTTTGAAATGGCTGAAGACGAGCACTTACCTCTTCGGTGATGCCCTGATTAAGTTTTTCAAATTTTATTTGAAAAGGAAAATCAGGGTAGAGAGGGAAGTCCTCTCTTCCCAGCATTTTGTTGAAAGATGGGTGAGAGAGGCAAGAATGGCCCGAGTGAATGGGCCTACTCTGAGTATGTGTCTGTAAATTAAAGGTGAAAAACTGGGAAAGGGCACTTGGCCTGGTGGTCAGGGTCACTGTGGCTTTTTAATGAGCTTTCTCCACGAATGTCCCTCGGAAGTCTCCCCCCTATTGGGGAATTTTTTCATTGTTCTATTATTACATCCTCTGTTTCTTGTTTTTTACACGCAGAAATGCCCATTTGTACCGCCCTGTATTGTCCTGTACTGTCCTTAATGTCTACTTTATGTAGACCCTTGTGGTTAATAAAGAAAGCATTATTATTATTGTTATTATTATTTTTACCAGTAATACACTGGGATAATTGCTGGTCTTGTGCCAAAAGTAGAACAATTATTATTATTATTACTGGTCTGATCGAACGTCTTTTTTCTCGCTTTCAGAAGTCTCTTTATTTACCTGTCATAAATTATTTATTGTTAAATTTTATTGTTGTGTAAGGGATATAAGCCCTTGGACTTTGCCCTGTGAAGGGGAAAATATAATATTTGGGCTTTTTAGCCTCAATATTTGAACTTTTTACACTTAAAAATTATCGGGAAAAAAAACATGGCTGAGTCAAGCCCCCAGCGATATATCTACTGTCATGTGACAACAACCATAAAAATTGAGAGAAGGGTTACGGCAAACACAGAAAGTGATACAACAAACACCACCACAAGCAACGTGAACAAAGACAGCAATGACAACAACACCGAGAATACTAATTTCGGAAAAAAAATGACCACACCAACCACAACAGTTACAGCGACAACCAAAATACAGACAACAGAAAAAATGACAACAAATACAACAGCAACAATATAAATTGTACCGAGAACAACACCAACGGCGGCACCAAAGACACAACCAACTGCAACAGTGATAACAGCAACAACAGCAACAACATCATTTGTAGAAGTAGCAACAGCAACAGCACCAACAACAAGACTAGTAGCAGCAGTAACGGTGGCAACAATGATGCCACTGAAAAAGGGACCATCTCTTTTGCAAAGATGGCTCACAACGTAGAAACAGTCTTGTCACAGAGGAGGAGATGGTGGTCACAAGACACATGGTAACCAGAACTGAATTTTCAGTGTGTCCTTGAAACCACCAACCGACTTCCTGGAGGAACAAGAGCGAGGCACAATGTCATACTGCACGATTGCCACGAAATCACGGCATGTGGAGAGAGCCACAGAGGCTCAAATCCAGAAGACTTTGGGAACTGAGTGGACATGGAAAACCCACATCACCCGAGGCAAGAAATATGCTACCGTGGACGTCCTTTTTGCTACCACCCAGGAAGCAAAATCGCACTCACTGAGGACCTCCAGATGGAGAAAAACTGAAACGAGGTGACGAGCAGAGTAGGCTGTGTCTGAAAGGTCGGGCGGAGATGGTGAATGCATACATCGCGTCCATCATCTGCCACCGCGTGACCGTCGTACCTTGCCCCCACCCAACTCTGACCCAAATAGAGCACCTTCTCTTCTGCTTTTTGTGGAAGGGATGTGCTCCCATGGTCAGACGATCTATCTGCTGTCAGCACCCATTACGTGGAGGACTGGGCAAGCCGTGGCTGATGATGCGCAAACATGCGCTGAGGCTGCGCATCTCTGGTGCTTCCTTGATGGTGAACAGCTGTGGTTGCCGTTTGCCAGACGTGCTTTTCTGCAGCTCGTCTCCTTGACGGAGGTGCAGTCCTGGATCAGGAAAATACCGAGGGATAATGCTTGGAAGCTTTCACCGCCCTCTACCAGCTGGGCACTGATATCGGTAGAACATCCACCTTGGCGTTCTATAGAGGGATAGTGGAAGGGAGACCCTGGGCGTTGAAGACGATCAGCTGTTCGCTCTCTTCAAGAGAACTTTCAGCCCGGGGCCTATGGTCAACTTACAGAAATCCCTGGCCTGGCAGTGCTACCAGGGAGCATTGCCAGTTCGGGATAATCTCTACAGGCACAGAGGTGCTGTCAGCCAAGCCTGTCCGAGATGTGCGCAGGGTGACGAAACCATCCTGCATGCACTCATCCAGTGCCCGAGAATTGCTGACTTGTGCGGCTATGTCAAACAGTTTCTATCCCGTATAGGATGGATCCGATTATTGACTGAGTCCATTGTGCAGATAACCCGCCAGCCTCCTTTTTCATCTGCCTGGTGGCCATGGTGAAAGAGATTGTATGGTGGACAAGGTTGAAAGGATTGAAGACGGACACATTCCTCTCCGGCCAATCCCTGATTAACTTTTTCAAGTTTCTCTTGAAGAGGAAAATCAGGATGGAGAGGCAAGTGCTGTCTTCTAGTAAGTTTGTTGAAAGGTGGGTGAAAGTGGCAAGTCTGGTTAGAGTGAATGGGCCCGCTCTGAGTATGTGCCTGTAGACTGAGGAGTGGGAAAACTGAGAGAAGGCGCTTGCCCTGGTGGTCAGGGTGGCTGCGATCATTTGTGTGGTTTTCGCCACGAGTGACCCTCGGAGGTTTCCTCCTTTTTGGGGAAATTTTGTTGTTTGAATTTTTTTGATTTCTATCTTGTTATAACCTTTTTACACGGCCAAAAGCCATTTTGTATCATCCTGAACAGTTCTGTGCCATCTGTAACGTTTTTCTTCATGTTAGCCCTTGTGGCCAATAAAGAAACCATTATTATTATTATTATTATTACAAGGGCAGTGAATTGGCAGCATTGGTAGACTGTCGTTACCATGCTTCGTGGTATTGAGTTACGGCCCTTTATGTTCTGAGTTCAAATCCTGCCAAAGTTAGCTTTGCCTTTCATCCTTATGGGGTCGATAAAATAAAGCACCAATAATGCATTAGGGTCAATTTAATCAACTTTCCCTCCCCTTCAAATTGCTGGCCTTGTGTTTAAAGTAGAACAAATTATTATCATCAACATCCTCATCATTCATAATGCTTTTGCTCTGGCAGATGTTTTACCAACACTATAGAGTGAGCCATAGCCAATTGCCAAAGATCCTTTGGGTCATTCCTTCTAACTTAACTTTCCAACACCCACCTTAGAATCCTTACTGTTCCTAGCTGGGCTTTTTAGTTTTAGGATGGTTAGAATTCTTTAATTTAATACCTGTATGTATAACTTTTCAATCCCAATTACTTGCTCCAAGTCAAAGTTGATGTGTAAAATTGGGGAGTTTGCTGTGTATTTTAATTTTTTTCTGTATGTAGCAAGTCCCCACCTGAAGTGCCCCGGTCCCACCCAGGTCCAAATCCAACCCTGGCTGAATATAGTGATTAGTGTGAGTTTTTGTTTGGTGGTGGGAGGTCACATTATATTAGTGATGAAAGAGAAGAGACAAGTAAATTGTAAGAGTTTGAGGGGGGGGGGGGGGGTAGTATGCTAGCAATATCTAAGGATGTGGTTTAAATAATACATATATTAAACAGATCCTTATTCTTCTTGTAATATGCATATTGTATGAGTTATATTCAGGATAGTACTGTATATTTCTTTAACATATTTATCCCCTTATTTTAGTTTTCACTGAGGCAGCTACAGAAAAGAAAAAGGAAGACAGTATGACTGTGTTTATGAGTGACTTCATATCAAATGTGGGTGACTTGTGTTTGTGGAAAGCTCAACCAGGTGCATATAAAATTTCATGAGCAGGTCATCCCATTGGTCAAACAACTGGAACTTTTATTGAAATCAATGGAAGTCCATTTATATTTAAATAAGATGGTCTTGTTTATTTTCTGTCCCAAATTGGTAATCATAATGGTAAAGTCTTAGCCTTTAATTTATGATATATATATATATATATATATTCTTTTACATGTTTCACTGTCTTGAAGGGATTTTAGTGGTTCATATCAACTGGGACTTATATCATCAATCTCTATTTTGTTGAATCTCAAAGTTACATGACATAAAGACACACATGATTAGTGTTCTAAAGAGATTTGAATACAAAGTTATGTTCTACATATATCATCAAAATTGTTATATTGCCACAAGAACTGTACATGCTCAAAATAAGTAACTATAGTCCTAATAATAAACCTTTCATTAAAAAAATTGTCATAATGTGTGTTGAAACATTTTGAAAGTAAAAAACAATAGCAATGAATGTATGTTGAAAGAAATTGCATTAAAAGACCTTCACTGAAAGGGACATAAAGAGAGAGAGAGAATAGAGAGAAAGAAAATACTTGTCAAAGAATGATTAAATAGACAAAAATGTTAAAATCCATTGGGACCTAAAAAAAATACCTCATCAATTTCACTTGACAGAAATTCTTTGGTTTATTGTTTCAAGATAAATGTTGTTTATACAGACAGCACAAACAACAGAAGTTCTGAAAACTAAAATAAGGGGATAAATATGTTAAAGAAATATACAGTACTATCCTGAATATAACTCATACAATATGCATATTACAAGAAGAATAAGGATCTGTTTAATATATGTATTATTTAAACCACATTTTTCTTGCTTTATTTCAGTAAAATGTGTGTAATAAATGTTTAATTTATCATACTATTAGAGTGGAACATAAGGAATATCAATTCTAAGGATGGTATAGGTGTGAGTGTATTTGTGTAACACACACATACAAATATGTTATGTGTGTATGCGTGTATATCATCATCATCATTACTGTTTTACGTCCATTCTTCCACTCTAGCGTGGGTTAGACGGGTTGTCCTGTTGTGGGCAGTGTCCCGGTCTGCTGACTTTGTCTTGCTCATACAGGAACTGATTTTGGCTTGATTTCTACAGCTGGATGCCCTTCCTAAAACCAACCTCATTTAAAGTGTGGGCTGGATGCTTTTTTGCCGTTTTACCAACACAACCACTTTACAGTGGGAGGGGTGGAGGCATATTGTCTATATGTTTCAGCTTCGGCTTGTACCCATGGGAAGTTGGGTCTATATATATATATATATATATATATATATATATATATATATATGTAGATATGTGTATGTGTGTGTGTATGTATGTGTATATATGTGTGTGTGTATACCTTTGTATATATATATATATATGTGTGTATGTGTGTGTATGTATATGTATATGGGCTGTATATATGTTTACATGAAGTAAATATGTGAGCTAGCATGTTCCCCTCTCCCACTTCCCCTCCCAAACCAATATCGAAAAAATATATTTCTGACAAATGTTCCAAAACTATCCTTATTTTTTCTTTGCTGTCATCCTTTTTTTTTTATCAAAAAACATGTATCTTACACCTCATTAATCCCTCCACCAGCAGACACACACCCAAATTCATATTTAATATAGAAAATTGTTGAAGGTATTCTTTATAAATTTAAGAGAGTTGATTCAGCTATAAGAAAATAATTTAAAAAACATCCTGCCATTATATCCATCAAAGGTAATTTATTGAAATAGAACCAACAGGAGGGCACTTTTACAACACCTTTCCTAAAAACCCCAACACCACTTCCAATCAATTATCTTGCTGTTACCATTCACTATTTTCTGTATATATATTTATATATATGCTTTAATTCCTTTAAATCTTCATCAACACTCCTTCACTTCCACACTCATTACCCCCCCCCCCTCCCACTCACACACACCAGACACACCCAAATCTCTCATATATATAGAGTCACACATCACAACATAATCTGATCTCAGTTTGATAATCACCACGAATGCAAGAAAGTTAACTAGGAATCTTTTAAAATCTTCCCACCAAAGTTAACAAAGAACTTACTAGATCTACCAAATCATAATATAAAATTAAATCAAATTATTCAGAACTACAAGTAATGTCATTTTTTTCCTTCTTTTAAATATATATATATATTAATATTGTCCAAGGGAAAAGTAATGGCCAATACAGCTTGGTATCAGGGATGTTTCAACTCATATATGCAGCTGAGTAAACTGGGGCAATGTTAAATAAAGTGTCCTGTTCAAGGATGCAATGCATCACCCAGTCCAAGAATCTAACTCAAAAGCTGCAAATATATATGTGCCTTCACGTGTATATATGTATATATGTGTATATAGGTATATATATGTATATATGTATATATATATATATATATACAATATATATCTCTGCTTTCACCCTTAACGGGATCTTCTGAAATTAAAAAAAATCAAACTGTGAATGCACAAGTAAATATTTCGAAAAACGTTGCAACCGAAGGAAAACAGGAAGATGATACTTTGGTTCGTGAAGACGGTCCCCGGCAATGAACGGAAAAAAGCGAAGATAAAACGTCATTATGTGGAGCGATGAGAACAAATACACGTTAAGGGTGAAAGCAGCGATTCTTTGCTTAAACTTTAATCTGTTATTTTAATACATATTTGCTCTAGGGTTCTTATATATTTGATATATATTTATCCTTATCGAGCCCTCTTTGGATTTTAGTCTTCAAATTTATTATTATTATTACTGTAAATATATATATGTGTGTGTGTATATATGTATATATATATATATGTCAGGTCACCAGTTGGTGCTACTGGTAACATGTATCCCAGTACAACCTGTCTCATGGTCGGGTCGTTGGCGACTAAACTGGCAACCCCACCAAGGTTTCTTGGTGAGGAGGGTGACTTTGGACATCCTGCAGGACTAAAAACAAAACCTGTCAAAGCAGCTCTTAAGAGTCAATGGCTATCCAAAATCACCGGGAGGGATGACCCCTTAGCCTTTGTCAAGGCAGAATTCTAGGAGAAGGAAAACTCTGATATAACACCTGCAACTCTGATGGTATCCAATGATGTTGACTTGTTCTTCTTTTTGGTAAATATCATCTTGGTTAAGAGAGTGGGACTGGCTTTGTGCAGTGCCTTTGCTCACTATAAAAGCTTCACGGCACAGGCATTGCTTTATATCTGGAGATCTCTCTGCACTTGTCGTCACATGGTACCATGGGCCCAGCACTATGTGTCAATAATTGTCACAAGTGTAGTGTTTGTACCAGAGTTTTCAAGTCGCTGGCTGAACTAAAAAGTCACACTCGTTCAGCGCATCGGTAGGAGTTCTCCTACATGGATATAAAGTAGTGGCCGTACTCGAAAACGAGTTGGCAGCCACCATATATATATGTATCTATGTATATATATATATATGTGTGTATATATGTGTATATATATATATGTGTGTGTGTGTGTTATATATATATATATATATATATATATATATATGTATATATATATAGTAATAATAATAAAATTGAAGACTAAACAGATTGACTTTGTTAGTTTCAGAAGATCCCGTTAAGGGTGAAAGCAGCGATTCTTTGCTTAAACTTTAATCTGTTATTTTAATAAATATATATATATATATATATGTGTGTGTGTGTATATATGTACATATATATGAAAAAATTCAGTACCCCAACAGCTGAGCTCCAGCTATTTCAACATCTAGATCTGTTGGGGTCCTGAATTTTTTCATATTACCCTCTCTACTACCCCAAGTATTGAGTACACTGGAGAGTAATGGTCTAACTGGGTTTTACCACCTCCAATCTGATATGTGTATATATATGTTCATATATATGTATATATATATATACACACACACACACATACATACAGCTGCTACTATGCTTTTATTGCCATGACTCCTGTTCTCTCTATTTGTTTCCTTTTATTCCACTTTTTCTTTGTTTTTCATTATTGTTCTAATTATTGTTCATCCTCCCATAACCCTGTAATTCATCACTTTGTTTCTTTTTTATTTCTCAACTTTCATAGGTTGTAGACCTCTTTCTGTACACTCCACAACCCAACTACATTCTTTTGAAGAAAGATTAAATATTTTAATTTTTAAATCATTTCAGCGTTAACATGATGCACATTTTGCATACTAAGTCCATTGTTTATTGATTTCTAGTTGTAATTCCTTTTATGTATTTATCTCTGCTTTTGTTGAAAGACACCTGTAAATTTCCCTGTCCATTCTTTGCTTTGTTATCATCTCACATGCACCTTACCAACAGAGTGGTTCTCTTTTCTGTTGCATTACAAATGTAATACCATCATTCTTAATGCCTGAAATTGTGCACCAGCAGGGAGGTGGATTAAGTAAAAACACAGCTATCTGTTCATCTTATGTAACTGTATATTTTCTGCTGATGAAATATATATATATATATATATATATATATATATATATTTGTTCAGGTTACTCTTGAGAGATCTACTGGTAACATATAACCTTTGTAAAATTCCAAGAGGTTAACTACGCACACAGCATGTTTATTAGCATTTAAAGCTGTGATTCAGCTATCTAATTTAAGACGGTAAGAGTTATCACGCTCCTTGGTTTAAGTGTTCAAAGTATCTTGCTGGTATCTGGGAGTTCAATTCTTTGTAGTGGCAGTTGGCAACTCTTCTTTTTTTATCTGTAAGGACATTCACTCTATTTTATAAGTTATTTTATAGCATCTCTCCAATCACCACATTCCTTCGTCCTCTCCTCTGTGAGTCTGTGATTTGAGGTCAGTTCTCACCACCTCTGCCCAAGTTTTTCTTGATCTATCTCAATTGCAGCTTCCTTCCACTAGCATTTCCTGGCACTTCTTCACCCATCGATCGTCATCCATGCACATCACATGTCCATACCAATGCAGTCTTTTCTCCTGCACACCACCTCGGATTTCTCTTTAACCCTGCTCCTTCCTCAGTTCATCCAAGCTCTGCTTTTCACTCACATGTACATTGCACATCCAACAAAGCATAGCTGCCCAGTCTCTCCAATATATGCGCATCTTCTGCAGTCACTGCCCCTGTTTCATTACCTTGAAGCATCACACTTCCCACACAGGTGTCATACAGTCATCCTTTTGTACATAGGGAGAAATCTTTTGTTTTCAATAGTTGGCGTAGCTCTCTAAACTTTTTCCATGCTATCCTTATTCTATCTATTAATCTCTCAGAGCACCCTCCTCTACTGCTATTTAAGTCATCTAGATAGCGGAAGCAATCAACTACTTCTATGGTTCCTTCCTGTGATTCGAAAACGCTTATATCATTGATGCTCTCCCCCTCGATTTCCCTGTGCATCTTCTACAAACAGTCTTCTTTTCTTGTCAATCTCTCTGTTATCCCACTACATCTCTTGTGTGGCCACTACTTACATTGAGTACATCTTATAGAGTTTATACCTATTCCTTTACTACATATTAAGCAAGGCCACTTTCATGAAAGGATCAGGGTCCTATCTTCTTTCCTTCATACTAGCACTTTAGTTTGATCATTTACATTCCATCTTTAGTTTGATCATTTGCATTCCATCTGTGGTAATCCTGTCTATTTTCCTTGTTGTTATTGTTTAGACATAAGGCGTATCTAGAATAAGAACAACATTAACCAATGTGTCATTTTGTGTTCATTCAAAATACTCTAAAATGTGATTTGAGGGAAATATACCTACTATTTTTAGTATGTCAAGCTCACTTGTTCATCAACCATTGTTGTTGTTATTGTGTTGCTTAGACCCAGGTCAACCAATGTGTGTGTATATGTATGTATATATATATATATATATATATATGAATATAACCTATGTTTGTTTATTTCCTGTAACATTGTGGAAAAATTTCAGGCAACTATTACCTCTGTATGACAGCAAAGGTATTCTCTCCAAACAAAAATTAAATGGATGTTTTGCTTTTAATTAGTCTACCTTTATATTAGTGAGGGATAGTTTCAGTTGGTCTTGAAAGTTTACAACAAATTGAGATTGGGGCACAGTTCGCAGATGGTGTTTCTGCTACTACACATACTACACATTGTAGACTATATCAACAAAATATTACCAAGATTCACTCACCAACATGCTGCACAGGCCCAGCAGATATACGTAACTTTACTCCTTTTATAACTTATTACAATATGTCATCCCATTCCCCAGATTCTGCACTTAATACTGAACAATCATTCTTATCAAATATTTCACCACCTGGAAATCCCACTTCATTCATGTTTTCCTGCAGATGTCAATATGCAGACTTTCATTGCCATATTTCTCATGAAAGATGCCTAAGATGTTCTAATCATTTTGAAAATAATCAAGAATTTGGAAGGATTTAGCAATATATCTAATTTTCTAATTGTTAAGCTAATGTTTGGGGCAAACTCAAGAAAGGTTCTTACATATAATTATGATAGAAGGTTTTTAGATAAATATAAACACTTTAAAATAAATGGTTTAGTATCATAGAACCAGAATCAGTTTCAGCCTGGTCAGTATCAAAAGGGTTGAACTAAACATCAGTTTTGAAAGTTTAAGAGGGCCTGGCTGGAAATGCCTCTAACCAGAATTTAAATCATAGAACATACTCTATTTCTAATGAAATACACCACCTCTGTTTTTTAATTAATCTTGTAAATAATCAACAATTTGAAGGAATTTAGTTAATCAATCATAGTATTAAGTGAGAGCTGAGTACATAGCTTAACAAGAATATTCTTCCATAACATTTTTTTTATTTAAATATAATTACTTTAAAATAAGAGGTTTATGTTTGTCATTGTAAAAACTGGGTTAATTTTGAGCAGCTGGTTTGTAAAGAGTTAAACTTCTATCCTCTGACCAGTTGATTCAAATATCCCTACCTTTGTCTGCATCCTCTAATTGGCACACCCTTTTCATTCACAGGCTTGCTTCTAAAATAACACTCCATAACAGCCTTGTTTATCTCCTTACTCCACTTCATTCTAGTAGTGTCATGATGATGACTGAGCCTGTGCTGCTCACCCACAGGACACCTGCTGGACAAGGCACCTTCACTAGAAGCTCCAGCACCATTCACATCTTTGTGTAAACAAACAATAGCACAAGGCCAACAATTTTTGGGGGGAGAGGAAAGTCGATTAATCAACCCCAATGCATTATTGGTGCTATATTTTATCAATCATATAAGGCAAAGCTAACCTCCATAAGATTTGAACTCAGAACGTAAACAGCCATAACAATATGCCACAAAGCATGTTGTCCGACACTCTATCGATACTGCCAATCCAATAATAATAAGAAGAAGGAGTATTATCATTATTATTATTATTAATGTAATCTGAAAATGTTTTAATGATTATTGCTAAGACACATAGTGAAACACAAATACACACACACACACACACACTCATACACACACACTCACACTCAAATACACAGGTTCATATTATTGATTTCTAATTTAGACACAAATCCAGCACTTTGTGGTTGAAAGGTAAAGTTAATTATATTGGCCCTTATACTTGACTGGTACTTTATTTTATTGACCTTGAATCGATGAAAATTGACCTCAGCAGGATTTGAACTCAGAATGTAAAAAGATGTAATTAAATAGCAAAATATTTTGTCTGATGCTTTACCAATATTGTCAATTTACCATACTCTTTAATAATTGATTCTAACATAGGCATAAGGCCAACAAACTTGTGGGAGGGTAAAGTTGATTACACAATATTTTATCAACTATCAACCTTAGAATGATAAAAGGCAAAATTGACTTCCTCAGGATTTGAACTCAGAACATAAAGGGACGTAAGTAAATGACACAAAGCATATGCTGCTCTACTCACAGATAATAATAGTAGTGAAAGACTACCAGTAAAAGAAATGCCTTCTAATATCATATCAATCCCAACAGATCTAAATAGGCTGACTGCCAGGTCACCCATCTGTCTTTTGCCCTCCAAAGCTCTCTATCCATCAACAATATTCTGTGCTCTCCTACACCACCTACTCCAGTATTTTACAACAGACTATCAATGTAATTTCTTTTCCTTCTATCTCTATTTTTATACTCTTCTGATGGTTCCCACAGAACAACATCCCTTACTATCTCCTCACAGTATTGAATACAGTGACATATAAGTTTCATTCTTCTATACTTTATCTTTTCTGTTACTGGTGGAAGGAGCTGGTATAATTCTCTGCTAGTGAGTTTCTGTTTCCACTTGATAACTGCTCATTAAGTCATCTAAGTAACACTAAGGTATCATAAATCTGTTATGGCCAGCATTATGTTTGTTTCAAATTTTTTAAGTTTATCTTCTATCTTCAAGTGACTACATGAGGTATTTAACCAATGTATACGAAATACTAAAGGAAACTATAAAGAACAAAATAATTTTAAAACGAAAGTATTTCATGCTGGATATAAAACATAGAAGATAATTGATATAAAGATCTAACTCTATAAACAGAATATTAAATAAGATATTTTATGTTGTATTCAATTACTTTGCAAGCCAGCGAAGACATTAATTTTTCTGATATGGAAACAATATCATCTTTTAATAATTAAGATATATGAAATTGTAATATACAATAGATTAAGTAACAAATTAAAATTACAAGATCTAGAATTGGCTGTCTAGTTAGCCAATAGTAAAGATCTAAAAGAGAATTAAAAAAACTCCTCCTGCCACCACCACCACCACTGCTGCTGCTGCTGCTGCCACCAGCACCACCTCCACTATTACTACTAATACTACTGTCCCCCAATCATGAATGCTACCAACATCACCACTACCACCACAATTGGTATAGTTATCAAAAACTTACCAAGGAAAATCAATATCAATATGAAGAAGGCTTGATACAGTGGACTAACAGTGGTTTAGAAATATCAAGGATGAGAAAAACATCAGGTTTATCCAATTGCACAGTGTGGACTTTTACCCTTCAGACTCTAGAGACCTATCTGATAGAGCCCTGAATTTCACAGATAGAATCCAACTAATACATAGCAAAGACCATAAAATAATAATGCATGCAAGGAGAACCCTCTTCTTAAGTGAGAGTACTGAATAGGTAAAAATGGCCAATCCAAATGACTCCTTCGATGTCAACATGGGCTCATTAGATACCCCAGGTGTAAGATATTTGGTTGGATTATACCTATTAAGCATCTCAGGAGCTTTTCTACCCATGCATTTTGACATGTACAGAGATGATGCTCTAGCAATAGCAAATAACACAAATGGGCACACACAAGACAGATTAAGGAAAGATATAATATGGTTTTAAAATGACTATAGACAGTAAACTAACCACTGTAAACTTTCTAGATGTCACCCTAGACCTAAAAAAGTAACACATATAAACCCTTTAGGAAACCAAATGAAAGACTGTTTTATGTTAATGTTTGATCCTGCTCCCATCTCCAATAGTGTTCAATTATTTAGTTAAAAACAGAGATAGAAAGATCTGATAAAATATAAACACATCAAGTCAACAATGTCTTTTGTGTTGTGTTTATATTTTATCAGAAAAAAAACATGTTGTTCAGTCTGATTTAGGGAAGGTTACTCTGTGGTGTTAAGTCATTTTTAAAACCAGGTTATTTTGTATGATATAATACTCTTGTATACTGCGATGTATGAAGAGTTGCTGCTGCAGATGTGGGAAGGGAGAAGGAGTATGATAAATTGTATTTGTATATATGCATATGTATTCCACATATACACTGTGCACTCTGCATTCATACATATAACATCAGCTGGCTGGCTGGAATTTTATCAATATGAATTGTCTGTATGACCTGTTTAGCAGTGGTGGTAGATGGAAAAAGAATTGTGTATATATACACACACACATAAATACAGCTGCTTAGATAGATTATTTATCTTCCTTTTTTATTTGGTCTAAGGGTAATGTGTCAAAGGATCCAATATCTAACATATTTTTCAGTCCATCTTTCAATCTCTCTAAGAATGCCCAAGTATTTGTGTTTGGAAAAATGGTGCTAAATCGAAAGTATTCAATCTGAGAATTGGACTCTGCCAAGGGTGCATACTGTCATTTCTCTTGTTCATTATTTTGGTGAACAGGATTTACATGCGTAGCTGGTTTGGAAGTGGTATCACAACTGGCAGGTGTAAAATCAGTCGGCTGGAATTTGCAAATGACATGGTGTTACTTAACTCAACAGGTGATCTCCGACTTGCACTTGATAGGTTTGATGCTGACTGCTACATGACTAGAATGAAAATCAGTGCTGTGAAAACTGAGACACTCATCCTCTCAAGGAAGCATGCATGGTGCACTCTACATGTGAATGGAGTTACACTGAAGCAAGAAGGGAAGTTCAAGTATCTCAGGGCTGTGTTCACGAGTGATAGAAGGAAGCAGGCTGAATTGAGAAGAATTGCATGTACAGTAATGCACCAGCTTCAGCATTCAGTAATCACAAGAAAGGAGCTAGGTGTAAAAGCCAAACTTGCTAACTTTAATTTGGTATTTGTGCCAACCCTTACCTATGGTCATGAATCTTGGGTAATGACTGAAAGAATACAATTGTGAATAGAATACAAGTGGATGAAATGGGGGTTCCTCCGAAGGTTCATGGGAGTAACATGACTTGATAGAGTGCATAGCTTGGAGATCAGAGAATCACTCCAGGTAGAGCCATTACTTCTTTGAATTGAGATATCACAGCTCCAATACTATGGGCATCGGATTAGAATGTCTCAGGAAAGAATCACTGGACAGATTTTACGGGCCAAACCAACCAGCAGAAGACCCAGTGGTAGACCGTGAGCAAGATGGTTGGATAACACCCATGAGCTTGGCTGGTCTCGCTTGGGGAAGCAGCCAGATTAGTTGGAGGTGGTTGCTTCTGGCAGGACCCACTGGAAGGAGCATTTGAGGACCCTACCCCCATGACTATCTCAGGAATAAGTGGGTGCAGAAAAAGAATATAAACACTGAAGGTAACTACAATTCTGGAAATGCACTTTCAAGACTGATGATGAGACGTAACAGTATGTCCATACTGCGTCCTGAATATATTTTTGTATCCTGTTAGTAGAATAAGTTAGATTACTTTAAATAAATAATTGTTTCTACATTTGGCACAAGGCCAGAAATTACCCAGTACATTACTGGTACTTTATTTTATCGACCTCGTAAGGATGAAAGGCAAAGTTAACCTCGGCAGAATTTGAACTCAGACCATAAAGGGCCGTAACTCTTTGCTGCAAAGCATGGCGTCAGACCCTCTACCGATACTGCCAATCCACCACTTTAAATAAATAATTGTTTCTACTTTTGGCACAAGGCCAGCAATTATTCAGTGTTTTACTGGTACTTTATTTTATCGACCACTTTAAATAAATAATTGTTTCTACTTTTGGCACAAGGCCAGCAATTATCCCAGTGTATTACTGGTACTTTATTTTATCGACCCCGTAAGGATGAAAGGCAAAGTTAACCTCGGTGGGATTTGAAATCAATACGTAAAGGGACGTAACTGTGCTGCACAGCATGGCGTCCGACCCTCTACCGATACTGCCAATCCACCGCCACTTTAAATAAATAATCAATGAATATTACACAATTTATGTACTAAATTTCGTAGCTGTTGATTAAACATAAATATTCTTATATATAATGATTGCTTATTTTAAGATTCACTTCTTTTAAAAGTTTCAAATGTCTACACTTATTACATCACTTATGTAAACGTTCATATATTTGCATCGTTATATATGGTTTATATTTCTGTCGCTAATTTTCTTCTTTAACGTTTTCATAAAATTTTGCCATAATATCGTCTTTTTTAAATGTATCATGGATTACTTTATTGATTACAGAAGAGAGTGTAACATAGTCTCTCTTCAATTTCTGTGCATATTGTCAATTAGGATTTTATTTAACATATCATATCCACATGTGTATAATATCAATATGTACACTGCACAAAGGGTAATTTTTCTGCTAGTCCTTATAATGGAAAATACATGTCATTACCAAGTATACCTATGAAACTTGCAATATTTTTAAGCATACATCTAATACAATGCAATAAAATATATGTTACCTCTAAGTTTACATATCAAGTGGGGCCAAACCTGAAGCCTCAGGGTTGTGAAGTAAACTTTCTAACCACACAGCTAGTATAAAATTTGTCTAATTTTTATTGTTGTGATTGAGCTAAAAGTTTTCGCAATTTGTATAGAATGTTTTATAATGATAGGAATCAAAATTATCAGTGGAATAGAAGGCAGTGTTGCATGCTATACAACACTGTCTCAGTTTGTATTCATTAAAAGTCTGAAGAAAATCTGTTAACTCATACTGTTTATATTTTGGCTTATATATTGTAGACATATTCATTTAATCTATGTGCAAACTTTTACAATTGCTTTTTTAAAAAAATCATATCTAATACCCATGGGCTGAATTAAAAATGACAACAGCATCAGCTACAATAGCAGTAGTGATGAAAAAAAATCCATTGTTTATACAATGTATTTAGCTGAAAGAATCTGTTGTTTGAGTTATGGTATATGTAATTATCCCTATTTTCTCTGAACATATCAAAACAGAATATATCATGAATATAAATTCCTTTCAAGTTAAATATAAAACAAAATGACGATAATAATAATATTAATAATAATGAATTTTATGTGATAATATGAAAAAAATATCTACAATGTAAAATAAAAGACAGATAAAATATAAGCATTTCAGATTATCAGTGAAGAAATACACACACATACACATGCCTATATATATAAAGATGTATTGTATTTTGAAAATAAGATATAATTGTTTAGCTGCCAATGGGGAATAAGAAGCAAAATATGTTACATGTGTGTCATAAAATAATGCAATGGAGACAAGGGTATTACTATTATATAACATATTAAAAATATCGTGCTAATGGGAAGGGAAGCATTATAAATATAAATGTGAAAAGAAATGTTAGACCAAATGAGAATATGTGGAATTGTGAGTGAAGTATGGGCTGTATATATATATATATATATATATATATATATATATATATATCACTTCAAAATATTAATAAATATAGACATTCATGTGATCAAATATATTTTATTATACATATTTCAGAGGTACTGAGCTATTTCAACAGTACGGCCTCATCTATATTCAACAGTACGTCCTCATCTATATTCAATAGACACACAATTAAGCTATCTTATTCTACAACTATGAATATGGCTCAGAACATTGCAAAAATAAATAGTAGAATTCTTAATCATAACCAACAAACAATTAGGGATAATGGCAATATTAACATTAGCAATAATATTGATACTGTGAATAACAATAACATTAATTTAAGCGCTCACAATAGAACACCTCCAAGTATTAGCAATGATAACGTGTACAGTTTAAATTATAGTAATAACAGTAAATCGAAATGTAACTGTAGAAACAGATCGAATTGCCCTCTGCAAAATAATTGTCTTGATAAGAACCTAGTTTATAAATGTACCGTTAAAGCAAATAACATCACCTACAACTATATAGGTGCAACTTCATCGAGCTTTAAATTAAGATATTCTAATCACAAACACTCTTTTTCGAATCCTGATAAGAAATTATCTCCCTCTTTATCACAGCTTATATTGTCCTTAAAAGACAAAAATTTAGAGTACTCAATATTTTGGTCAAAACTTTGTAATAACAAAGTCTACGTAAATTCCTCAGTATCACCTAACTGCAATCTTTGCGATATGGAGACCCTATTAATAATTAATAATTATGATAACTTAATTAACAAAAAAAGTGAATTATTCTCAAATTGCTTGCACAAAGCTACATCTACATTCCAATCTTCACAAAAAAATCAGGAAAAAACATTAAATAAATGTGAAATGATTTAGACGTTTATTAATAACTCTGAGCGTGAAACAGTATTGTGTCAGATTTAAAATTCTTGTAATGCTTTTATTATTTATACTATTATTAATATTAGATTAAGGGTTTCTACCTTAACCCTGAAATTGTTAACCTGATCTCTTGTTGAGTACGTATGACCTTTAGATACATTTAATTTTGGTTTTTGCATTTTCTAAATCTTATATCTCATATACGTATTCAGACTTGTAAACCGTTTAATTACTTTGAATGGTTATTTACGATTCACGAGGATATGATTGTACATTTATAGTATAAAAGTCTCCTTAGACCCAAGTTGATAAATTTTGTTGTACTTAATTTGATGTAAAATTTTAAATACAGTAAAATCTAATTGAATCAAATTTATAACACTCTTAACAGTAATTATACTATATATAAGTGACTAATATCGTCTTAAACTTTAAACTTTATAGTCTAGATATAAATTATACAGATGTGTATATCTAGATAAATCTGGTTTAATAATATCTTATTAAATACATTTATAATGCTTTATGGCTTATTAATAACATCTTAATTTTAATGATTTTTTACTAATATATTGATTATATTCTTAATTTTAATATACTTTTAAATATACTTGTGATTACCTTTGGAGTTATGATAAACATAAATGTATCTCTTTCACGTTACATTTGCTTTAACTCTGATATAATACAATAATATAATCCTTTCAAATTTTATACTCTAAAATCTTATGTCATTTGATTAATTGACTATTTCTAATTAACATAAGATTTGAAAATAAACGGTCACGCATCATATGCCTTGATATTCTTTCCCTCCTATCTAATTATACGCTATTTATACGTTACAATGCATATCTTCCTCCCTTTGTTTATACGATTAAACTTATTTTCCTCTCTCTATCATTTGATCATTTCTCCCTTCTTTTGTTCCTACGATCAAATCTCTTTCTTTTTCTCTCTTTCCTCATGATTTGCTATCTCGTTCTCTCACTTCCACTATCTGCAATAATGAGGTATGCATATATTATTGTTATTTAAATTTTTAACAGTTATATAAGTTTATGTATTATATATTATTAGTTATTTATATATCTTTATACACATTCTCATATGCACCCTCTGTATTATATATAATTTTTCATGTTTCTACTTAAGGTATTGAGTTTTGTCATAACTAATCACTGCCATGACTAAATTATAACCATCAACATAGTCAAGGTATGTCAGGCATCAACTTATTTCATCTGATGAGGACGTACTGTTGAAATAGCTCAGTACCTCTGAAATATGTATAATAAAATATATTTGATCACATGAATGTCTATATTTATTCATATTTTGAAGTAATATTAATAACTCCATAAAACCTTCTTGTAGAGTGCTTCTAAGCTATTGTGAAACTTTATTCATTGATGAATTCATTGAAACTTGTTAAACTTTTAATTATATATATATATATATATATATATATATATATATATACCATCATCCTCATTTTCATATTTGTATGGGTTGGATGGGATATTTTGAGACAATATTTACAGCCAAATGACCTTCTTCACACTAACCCTTTTTACAACATGCACAGATATGGTGTATCCATTCTAAAAACAGGGATACACATGACATAACTCCCCTCCCCCATATATATATATTGTAATATTTGGGGAGGATCGTATTGTTATGATATTGCTAGCAATAATAATAAAACACACTCACTGTTTGGTTTGGACTGGTTTTTGCTTCTGTATCTTTTATATCCCTATAGTTAATTTATTGGCAATCAATGTTTACCATTGATTGACCAACAGTTAAATATATATATATAAATATATATATAGTCTATCAAAGTTCTTTCATCACATACTTGTGACATCATTAGTGGTACTATTATGTTTCCTCCTGTTGTATTTTAATGTCTAGTCTATTTTTTATTTATGTATTTATTTATTTATTCTTGGCTCTGTTTGTGCATGTGTTTGTGTGTGTGTTTACTGTTTGGTGTGTGTTAGTGTCTGAGTCTGTGTGTTTGTATTCTATTTTTGCTCACTAGTGTGTGTTTATGTGTGATTGTTGTATATTTATTTATATTTCTCTTAGGTCATTATTGTGTGTTTGTGTATGGTTGTTGTTGTTATTCCATTCATTTTTTCTGTTCAACTTTGGTTTTCTTAGTTACTGTTTTCACATGCACAGGACCCAATAAAATCTGTTGGAGCAGATTTATCAAACTAAGATAGCCAATGGAATGTATTCTTGTTTTATTTGTGTGTGGCTATACTATTTTTTCAGAATTATTCTTTATTTCAGCATCCCATTTTCTGGCAGGAAAATTTCTATAAGAATAAATGTACATTAGAATAATTGCAATATAAGAAGTATCTCAATCCAATATATGCCTTATACATACATTATGTATGTGTGTGTGGGTGTGTGTGTGTTTGTGTGTATATATGGGCTCTGTAAGCCATGGTGAAAGCAACTCGTCTAGGAGACTAAAAACTGATATAGGATAGGGGGGTCTCTTGAGTTGAATAAGACAACCTCTCAGGTGCTGGTAAGTGATTAAGGCACCCAGTCTGGGCTGTAAAGTGGTTGGTGATAGGCAGGGCATTCAACTAGAAAAAAATCTGCCAAGATAATGGAAAGCACAACAAATAAGATTCAGACTAATTGTGTATACAAGACTAACACTAGTCACGTTAGTGCTGCAGATGCCAGTGTGGTGGTTAGAGTAGTCATGTGTGAGAACCCTTCGACTATCATCAAACAATCACACAGAACTTTTCACTTCTATGTACAGAGAACTGCTAGTCAAGGAACTAACCACTGTTAAGTTATAAATTTCAGGGTTGCTGTCCTCAATGTTGCCACCCTGAAAGATAAATCAGGTGAAATTATGGAATTGTCAGGGAGAAGAGAAGTGGATGTATGCTGTGTACAAGAGGTGAAATGTAGGGGTGCCTCAGCGAGGCTACTCACAGACAAACAGCATAGATAAAAACTTCACTGAGTGGGAAATAACGATGGGGTAGGTGGTGTAGACATTATGCTTGCTGAGAAATGGATAGATAAGGTGATAGAGGTAGTTAGAGTAAGTGACAGAATTATCAAGCTTATAATAGCTGTAAGAAATAGAATAATGACAATTACAGCTACCTATGCATCATAGGCAGGACTTAATAAAGAACATAAGGACAGGTTCTATGAGGAACTTTTACAGACAACTTCAGTTATTGATGAAAGAGACCTCATCGCCTTGTCAGGGAACTTCAATTGACATGTTGGACAGTATCACGATGGATTCACTGGAGAGTTCACAGTAGCTATGGTTATGGCTGAAGAACTGAAGAAGGAGTGAGGCTTTTGGAATTTTGTGATGCAAATGAAATAACCATTTGCAACAAAAATTTCAGGAAACTGGCCAGCCACTTGATTCCGTACCAATCAGGTGAACACACAAGCCAGATTGATTTCTTAATTGTAAGACAATGAGATAGACAGACATTAATAGATGCTAAGGCTTTCTCCAAGGAAGAATGTGCTGACCAACTTATTAGTGACACCAGGGTGAACACAAGATGGGACAAGATATGCAGAAAAATATGGGGATGGAAGGTCTGGTAGCTAAAAGACCTCTCTGTTAATTATAGGTTTAGAAAGGTTCTATGGGATGCATTTGATAAGAGGGGTGATGAGTTAGATACATATGACATAGAGGACAACTGGAAATTATTATGTGACAACCTCTTGTGAACTGATGATACTTGTGTCTGGAACAAAGTGCCAGCCAACAGAGGGTGACCTGGTAGTAGAACAGCATACAGGGGAGAGCCATTAAAGTCAAGATTCAGATTTGGAGAGTCTGGAAAAATGAGGGCAGCATGATCTGGTACAAGGTGGCTAAGAGAGAAGCTAGACAACAAGTATACATAGCTCAGAAAGAGGGTGAATAAATAAAGTTTGTCAATGTTTGCAATGTGTGAAGTGCAATGCTGGATGGTAGTAAAATATGGGCAGTGACTGAAAAGGACTTGCATAGACTGGAGAGTGATGAAGCAACCATGCTTCATTGGATGTGCAATGTAAATGTCAGAGACATTTACTGAGGGAGAAACTGGGTTAAAGAGGAATCTGAAGTGGTGTGCAAGAGAGAAGACTGCATTGTTACGGACATGGGATGTACATGGATGATGATTGCTGAGTAAAGAAGCGCCAAGATATCCCAGTGGAAGGAAGCTACAGTAGAGGTAAACCAAGCAAGACCTGGGTAGATGTGGTGAAAACTGATCTCAAATCACTGAGACTCAGATAATGAAGGAAAGCAGCAAGTGGAGAGATGCTTTGCTGAAAAGGACCCATCCAAACCTTGCAAGCGTGTTATATACATATATAAACGATGATGATGATGATGATGATATATATGTATATATATATATGTATACATGCATCATCATCGTTTAAAGTCCATTTTTCATGCTAGCATGGGCTAGATGGATTGTCCTATTAGAAGCATGTTGGGTGAGGTGACCATGTCTTGCTCATATAGAACTGTTTCTGGCTAGGTTTTTATGGATGGATGCCCTTCCTAATGCCAACTACATTTACAGTGTGTACTGGGTACTTTTTGTCATAACTCCTACACAATCACTTTACAGTGTGGGCTGGATGCTTTTTTGTTGTGATACTAACATAACTTTACAGTGTAAGGATGGTGTGGACAGAAGTGTGTGGGTGTTAGGTCGTGGGAGTGTATGGAAGAGGGTATATTGGTTAAGAAGTGCCTACTAGATGTATGTGAGAGTCCATGCACATGGGAAGGCATATCTTCTGTATTACTGTATAACACCAAAGATCTCAATCAAATGTCATTGTCTTTGAGAGGTGTAATTGCACAAGGTCAGTTTTTATCACCTCATTCCAGATCTTCCTACTCCATAGTTTCCATCGACTTTGATTGCCATGCACCTATTTATACTGCTGTCATTTTTCATATGCATCTCATGACCATACCAATGCAATCTCCTCTCTAACATACTGCATCTGATTCCTCTTATGCCTAATTTCTCTCTCAGTTCATTTACGCTTTGCTATTTGTGTATATTACTATTACCCACCCATCAGAGCATACATGTTTCATTTCTTTCTTATCACTGCAAGTCCTCTCCACACAGTGATCAGGTCTCAGTACCATGTAACATTGCTGTTTGTATACAGGCATCATACAATCTGCCCTTCATTTTAAGGGGAAAACCATTTGTAGCTAACAACGGTAGTATCTCCCTGACCTTTATCCATCTTGTTCTTACTCTGACTACTGTACTTTTGGAACTGTAAAAGCACCCAGTCAATACTATAAAATGGTCATGACAGCCATGAAAAAAAGCACCCAGCAGACACTGTAAATGTGGCTGGCATTAGGAAGGGCATCCAGATGTAGAAACCAAGCCCAAATCAGTTCTATGTAAGTGAAAAATGATCCTTCGACCTGGATCTCTCACAACCTGTTCTATCCATGAAAAATGGACATTAAATGATGATGATATATAGAAAGAGATAAATAGATATAGATATATATATGTCTGTATGTATGTGTTAGTGTGGTGTCTGTATACATATGTATATATTACACACACGCACACACATATATATATGTGTTTCTCTATGTGTGTTCTTCTGAATAATCATCAAATGTTATATGAAATACACTTTTTTCTCAGATATTCCTTTTAGATTACAATAAAGCTAATCACTGAGCAGTGTATCTAATCTGTAGATCAACTACTTTTACTGAACCTCTTATAATTATAAATATGATACACTTTCAAGGTTTCAAAATATTATTTATAACATGGCTGATAGGAGACAAAAATTACAGCAACAGGTAAACATTTTCAATCTAGATGTATTAAGATTGAAGATATAATTAACATTTTTATAGAGTGCATGTGGATTAGTCAGCTTTTGAATTTATAAATGGAGAAACAAATATCCACAGTTTTCAATATACAGTGTATATATTTTATTAGAAAAAGAATATTTTTGAATTAAAACTAAGTTTAGCATTTGATTGTTTAAATGATTGGTGAAGTAATGCAGTATTACATTATACGAGCAAAAATATTTCTTTGCATATCCAGATATAATTAGTTAACTGTATATCAAGATTTGTTTGGTTGTCCCCCAAAATCAATAGGAATGATATCTATATCTTCTAAATACCACCTGCCCAAAACATGTGATACTTTAATTTTTTAGCCACACATGCAAAAGAAATTGGAGCAAGGAAAGTGATTTTATTGATGGAATATCATATGAATGTTTCTGAAATAGGAAATTATTTTTTTTAGATACTGTACTTTTCAGGCCTTAGGTAGGAAATAAGATTTGCTAGTCAGTTAGTAATTGGAAATCCTTGAATAAATTGCTATTGAAGAATCTGCAGAAATTCGTCAACTCAGACATTTTGTTAAAAATTCAAGTGTGAGGTAATGAAATTCTATATTTCGAGAGTGTCTTAGTAAGGTGTTTTTCTGAGTTTTTCAATATATATACATGTTGCAATAATCCTTTAAAAAAAATATTTAAACGAGTATTATACACTATCATCTATTTTATTTGCAAGAGAGATCCTGGCTTGATAAACTAATGCTTTAAAAAGATGCATATCATTAAGAGAACAGATATTAGGGTTGTTATAATTATATAAATGGCAGGAGTTTTACATGTTTGTCCCCAATATGTTTATTGGATTTTTTATTGAAGCTTTTGGTGCAATCATAGATTACTGAAGGTAAACTATATATGATCTATGGGGAAATGCTTATTATAAATGTTTAGAAAATCCCAGCGACATTAGAAAGGACTTTTAAAGTATAGGATGAATTTTACTTTATAATTATGAAGGCACATGGCCTAGTGTTTAGGGTATTGGATTGGATTCCTGGTATTCAATTCCTGGATTAAGTGGCAAACTGTGTTCTTAAGCAAGATACTTTATTTCACATTGCTTTTCCTGATAGTACTGGGGCCTTTATCATTTAAACATTTGAGAGACCTCCTATGGAATACAATGTCATAGGAGGTTATGCATATGAATTTTATATGTATATGAATTTTATGAGTACATATGCATATAGTTTATATATGTTCCTGTACTACATATAATTGTTTCTATTTTAGGCACAAGGCCAGCAATTACCCAGTACATTACTGGTACTTTATTTTATCGACCCCATAAGGATGAAAGGCAAAGTTAACCTCGGCGTGATTTGAACTCATATCATAAAGGGACGTAACTCTATGCTTCAAAGCATGGTGTCCAACTCTCTACCGATACTGCCAATCCACCGCCCTGTACTACATATAATGTAATCTTATTTATGTGTCCTCTTGAGATTACCTGCAAGTATTTGTATTATTACCAATTTACTATCAATGTAATAACATTCTAATATTATAGCAACTAAAATATAACTCACACATATACACATGCAAACATAGATTATGTGACAGACACAAACATAAATACATATGTAGTCATAAATACATGCATGCATATGGCATATGCACACTTTTATACAGTAATGTTTGAAATAAAAAGATCAAACAAAATCCAAGGTGACTAATTCTGCTAATGTATAATAGTTTAGTTTCTGGAACATTTCTATCTGGTGTAGAAATAAAAAACAAAAACAAAAAAAAACACGAAAAATAATGGAATATTTCCAAGTTGGTATAACCATTAGTTTATCTTTGTCATAAAGAAGTTTGATATCAATTTCTTGTGACGTGAACATATTCTATCTCCTCAGAAATGTCTATGCTTTGATACTTTTCCCCTTCCCCCTTATTTTAATCTGTTGCCTAAATATATAACTTGCATCATTAAACTAGATATACAATGCATACAAATATTACACACACACACATACATATATATGAGAGAGAGAGAGAGAGAGAGAGGTTAAAGAATATGGGAGGGCTTAGAATGAATGATAGTAGTTTTCTTATTAACTTGTCTTTTACGTATGCTACCATTAGAAGTTCTTGAAACATTTATCTACACGTCTTTTTTATAAATAATATTTTTTCAAAGTTGGACCATATTTGTTTATGGTGTCTTTCTTAATTTGATCACATAGATGATATAATTTCTTACAAAAATAACATTTTTATAGCAGTTGGCTCACATATTGGTGACTGCTTCATACTTAAAATGGCTACTATTTAATGTGAAGAACTACACTCACTGTATTGAAATGTCTCTATTGATTTAAATGTTGGCGTAAGGTGCCAGACCTAATGGTTTGGGTGTTGGACACATGATCATATGTTCATAGGTTTGATTCCTTGACTTTGTGGTATGTTGTGTTCTTGAGGAAGACACTTCATTTCACATTACTTTTTTTTTTATAGAACTGGGCCCCCTACCATTAAAACATTTAAGAAACCTATGAAATGCAACTTTGTAGGAGGCTAGTTAAACTTACATGTGTTTGAGCTATCTATAAGGTTACATAATTTAGGATATTATGTGCTGTTATTTAATTTGATTGATCAGCAACCTTTTCAATACAAATATTTATTTATGAATATTTATTTATGAATAAGACAATTACCACAATAATATCAGCTTACGCACCCCAATCGGGGCTGCCAGACGAACTTAAGGATAGGTTTTACGAGTCCCTAATACACACTACTGCTCTAACAGACGACAAGGACTTCCTAATCATTGCAGGAGATTTTAACGGACACGTAGGTAAACACTGCGACGGCTTCAATAGAGTACATGGAGGCCATGGAGTTGGCACAAGGAATGAGGAAGGATTCAGACTTCTAGAATTTTGCGACGCCAATGACATGTCGATATGTAACACAAACTTTAAAAAACCCGACAACCACCTGATCACCTATAGATCAGGGGAGCACTCTAGTCAGTTAGATTTTATCCTCATCAGAGGACGTGACAGATGGACGGTCGTAAACACAAAAGCCTTCCCTAGTGAGGAATGTACATCCCAACATAGCTTAGTTGTCAGCGACCTCACGGTCAGAACTAGACGAGCCCTGAAACAGAGGCCAACCTGGTGAAGAAAGATCTGGAAGCTGAAAGTCCCCTCAACCAGTAACAGATTTAAAGATATTTTACTCAACGCCTACGACAGTAAAGAAGAACAGATAGAGACATTTAACGTAGAAGAGAACTGGGAGTTCCTAAAAAATAACTTACTAGAGGCGACGGATGAGGTTTGTGGCTGGAGTAAGACCTCAAGCAGGAGGAGAGTGACTTGGTGGTGGAACAATAAGGTAGATGAAGCAGTCAAGGCCAAGAGACAGGCATGGAAAGAATGGAAGAACGGGGGGAGCAGGGTACATTACATAGAGACCAAGAGGGAAGCTAGGCGACAAGTATACTTAGCTAGGAGGGAAGCAGAGGATAGAAAATTCAAGCATGTTTTACAACGTGAGGACCAGAAACAGGAGGTATTCAAGATTGCGAGGCAGTGTGTCAGAGATAGTTGTGATGTCATTGGAGAGAAGTGTATCCGGAATGATAAAGGTGAGCTTGCCCTCACAAGTGCTGAGAAGAAAGATGCATGGAAGAGTCATTATGATAGATTACTAAATGAGGAGAATGCATGGGAAGAAGAGACCCTACCCCACGTAGACCCTATAGAGGGACCAGCAGTACAAGTCAGCGGCAGCGTAGTAAGTAAGGCAATCAGAGATATGAAGATAGGGAAGGCAACCGGTCCATCGGGTATAGCTGCCGAGATGCTGAAGGCATCTGGGTCTGTAGGTCACACTATAACCACACGTATCGTTAACCAGGTAATACTAGAGGGGGCCATACCAAAAGATTGGTGCAGTAGCATCATTGTCAACTGCTACAAAGGTAAAGGCGATGCACTAGCTAGAGGAAACTATAGAGGTATAAAGTTGATGGACCAGGTCATGAAAGTAACAGAAAGAGTTATAGCACAGCTGATTAGGGACCGGGTGAATATAGACGAGATGCAATTTGGGTTTGTACCAGGGAAAGGCACCACTGATGCGCTCTTCCTTGTGAGGCAATTACAGGAAAAGTACCTAGCTAAAAGTAAGCCACTCTACTTGGCATTTGTCGACCTTGAGAAAGCCTTTGACAGAGTTCCACGTGCAGTAATCTGGTGAGCTCTTAGAAAACTAGGAGTAGATGAATGGCTTGTGAAAGCGGTACAAGCCATGTATAGGGGAGCAGTCAGCAAAGTTAGGATTGGCAATGAGTATAGCGAGGAATTTAGCGTACAGGTTGGGGTCCACCAGGGCTCTGTTCTTAGCCCTCTCCTGTTCATCATAGTCCTGCAGGCAATAACGGAGGAGTTTAAGACCGGATGCCCATGGGAACTCCTGTATGCTGATGACCTCGCACTCATAGCTGAATCTATGGTAGAACTAGAGAATAAATTCCAAACCTGGAAGCAGGGACTAGAGAGAAAGGGCCTCAAAGTCAACATGACAAAGACTAAGGTCCTTATAAGTAGACGAGAAAACAGAACCCAGATCCCCTCAGGGAAATGGCCTTGCTCAGTATGTAGGAAAGGTGTAGGTAGGAACTCCATTCTTTGCCCCAAATGCAAACAATGGGTACACAAGAGATGTAGCGGGATCTCAGGAAGCTTAATTAAGAATGTAGGATTCACATGCAGCAGCTGTGCTGAAACAGCAAGCAAACAGCCACAGGAGACAAGTACCACCAATCTCTGGGAGGTCTCCGTAGAAACAGTAGACAGCTTCTGCTACCTAGGTGACCGAATTAGCAACGGAGGTGGGTGCTCAGAAAGTACAATAACTAGGGTAAGAACGGGATGGAAGAAGTTTAGGGAACTACTACCACTGCTAGCTGCAAAAGGCTTCTCCCTCAGAATGAAAGGCAGACTGTATGATGCGTGTATCCGAACAGCGATGTTGCATGGTAGTGAGACCTGGGCGCTGAAGGTGGAAGACTTACGTAGATTAGAGAGAAACGAAGCCTGCATGCTCCGATGGATGTGTAACAGTAATATACGTGAACGACAAAGCATAAATGAATTGAGAGAGAGACTGAGCATAAGAGGAATCAAATGCTGCGTGCAGGAGAGGCGGTTACACTGGTATGGACATGTGATGCGTATGAAGGATGACAGCTGCATAAAAAGGTGCAGAGCACTAGAAGTTGATGGAAACCGCGGAGTGGGGAGACCCAAGATGACTTGGGATGAGGTGATAAAAGCCGACCTTACCCAACTACACCTCTCAAAGTCAATGACACACGACCGTGACTTCTGGCGTCACGCAGTAATACAGGGTACCCGACCTCCCATGGGTACATGCTGAAGCATATAAACAATATGCCCCCCCCCCCCCCCCACCGCAAGGTGGTCGTGGAGGTGCCACGGCAAAAAAGCACCCAGCCCACACTGTAAAGTGGACGTGTAGGCGCCACGAAAAAGCACCCAGCACTCACTGTAAATGAGGTTGGTGTTAGGAAGGGCATCCAGCTGTAGAAATCAAGCCAGATCAGTTCCTGTATGAGCAAGGCATGGTCAGCCGACCAGACACTGCCCACAACAGGACAACCCGTCTAACCCATGCTAGCGTGGAAGAACGGACGTAAAACGGTGATGATGATGATGATGATGAGACAAAATCAGTTAAATTAGCTGATGTACCGTATTTCCCGGCATCGAAGACGCTACTTTTTTCCTAAAATCAGTTTCAAAAATCTACCATGCGTCCCAGAGGCCGAAGGTTGTTTATCATTATTTTTCACATTTTTGGTTGTCAAAATTAGGGTGCGTCCTCGAGGATGAAGTGTCTTCGGCACTAGGAAATACGGCATGTTACTGATATTTATAATGTTGACTCTGGAGAAAAGAAAATATATCATTTTCATTTTACGTCCGCTTTTCCCTGCTTGCAAAGGTGGGACGGGAACTGATTCTGGCTTGATTTCTACAGCTGGATGCCCTTCCTAATACCAACCTCATTTACAGTGAGTGCTCGGTGCCTTTTTGCCGTGGTGCCTCCACGACCACTTTGCAGTGGAATGATATGGACCCCAGTCCTATCATCTCATTTCTACAGCTGAGTAAACTGGAGCAATGTGAAATAAAGTGTCTTGCTCAAAGAAACAACACATCACCCGGTCTGAGAATTGAACTCACAACCTTTCGATTGCAAGGCCAATGCTCTAACCACTAAGCCATGTGCCTCCAAAGTAAATTTAAATTTGGTGGGATTGGAAACTCCCAACTGAAAAGGACAAATGTTAATATTACAATACAGTTATCATCATCATCGTTTAACATCCATGTTCCACGCTTGCATGGTCAAATGGAAATAATCATCATCGTTTAACATCCAATTTCCACGCTAGCATGGGTTGGACGTGTTGCCCTGTTGTGAGGCATTCAGGTCGGAGGACATTGTTTTGTTCACACAGGAACTGATTTGGGGTTGGTTTCTATAACTGGATGCCCTTCCTAATGCCAACCACATTTACAGTGTGTACTGGGTACTTTTTGTCATGATGCCTACATGACCACTTTACAGTATATTAAATTCATTTTTTAATTGAATATCAATTTTAGTAAATTATTGTTGGTACTAGTGAAGGTGTGTGGTTTAGTGCTTGGGATGTTAGGTTCACAATTATAAGGTTATGGGTTCAATTCCAAAATTAGGTGAAATATTGAATCTTTTATCGAGGCATTTTAATTCTCATTGATCAAATTCAACCAGCAGAAAATGAGTATCAACAGTAGCAGCTGAGGCCCTGCCCTGTGACAGATTGCTGTTCCATTCAGAGGGTGGGCATGGGGGTAAGTCTAGTACAATCAGTTACTTAATGTTTATGAAATGGGGATAAGCTCTGTGCCAGGTCCAACCCATATAAATATGAAAAACCAGGTGTAAAATGATAACTCTGACATTCATGTTTGAACAGTATGTAAACATTTGTTGATTGTAGCAGGTGGAATGGATTGTCAATTTCGATGATGAGTATTCCAGTTGTTAGATCAGTGGAACAGCCTGCTCATTAAATGAACACTTAAGTGCCTGAGCATTCCACAGACACGTGTATCCTTAACATAATGTTCATGAAGATTCAACATAACAGTTACCATTGACTCAGTTTTACTTTGAAAGCATGGATTGACCTGAGGCAATAGTTAACGACACTTGCCTAAAATTCCATGCAGTAGGATCAAGCATGGGATCTAATGATTGAGAAGTGAGCTTCTTAACCATTTGGCCATTGTGTAGCAGGCAAGGTAATGTTAAATGGACTCCTTCTGGTAACAGAGCGATTGTTTAAAGACATATGCTCATGGCTATCTTAACTGTATAGACATAATTCTATTACATAGTGGTAGTAGAAGCTTCCGATGCAAACATATTTTCAAGAGAAAATTTATTCATATAGTTACTATTTCAAAGTAGATAACATACTTATTCGATGCATAAAATATGTTCCAAAAATGAAGAGCTAAAAATAATTTCTAGTATATGAAAAGTCTTTCCATAATATTTTTATTTTTAGTTTTCATACTGTATTCAAGTGAGTTTAGTATTCTAAATGTTTGTTATTTCATATTTTAATGGGGAGCTGGGTGTATAAACTTGAAATCTACAGGTGCACTAATTGACAAGGTGGCTAACTAAAGAATTGCTTTTAGGATATTCTGTCAGCAACACTGCACAAAGGTCAAAATCAAGTTAGCTACTACATTTTACTGGCTAAGGTACAAATAAGGTAGATCTAGCTTACCATCATAGGAAGCAGGAGAATTAACCCTTTTGATACAAACCCAGTGAAAACCACCTTACTTCTCTCATGATGCACCTCCTGTCTTAAAGTATTCCTATTTTAGATAAGACAATAATTGTTTCTACTTTAGGCACAAGGCCATAAATTACCCAGTGCATTACTGGTACTTTATTTTATCGACCTCGTAAGGATGAAAGGCAAAGTTAACCTCGACGGGATTTGAACTCAGGTCATAAAGAGAGGTAACTCTATGCTAGATAAGACAATAATTGTTTCTACTTTTGGCACAAGGCCATCAAATACCCAGTACATTACTGGTACTTTATTTTATCGACCCCTTAAGGATGAAAGGCAAAGTTCACCTCGGCGGAATTTGAACTCAGACCGCAAAAGGGATGTAACTATGCTGGAAAGCATGGCATCCAACCCTCTACCAATACTGCCAATCCACCGCCAATAATGATAGGGAAAATGTTTGTTAAATTATGTACTAAACACTAGCTTAATAATACAATAAGTTATTTTACTAAATTCCCTCAAAATGTTGAATATTTTCAAAATTAATTGAAAAACACAGGTGATGTATTTCATTAGAAATATGTTTACAAATGAGTTAATATGTAGTGCTAAGATTCCATTTCATTGGAATTATTTTATACCCTTCATAATTATATTTACAACTGATTTTCCATGCTTGCATAGGTTATATAGGGTGTATCATATCAGAACTATTCATATTTTAGCATGATTTAACTGGCTGGATGCTTTTCCTATCACCAACAACTTTACAGTGTAGACCGGATGCATTTTATTTTTCTTCCAGCACTAGAAAGTTTGTCTGTCAAGACTAAAGTGTCCTTTTTATACAGCCAGTATTTATTTTGAGTCTGTGTCTCCTCCATGCAATTTTTATATGGCTCTTCTAAATGGGCTGCCTTCATTATGGTTCACAGAGACAATGTCTCTTCCATGCTGGTTTTATACGGAATTACTGCTCTCCTAAACTGGCTGTTCAGAGCACTTAAGAAAATATATTGCAATATTTGATTCCATGTTTTACACCTTGCAGAATTTAGTAGCATGTCTTTACATCTTGAAGTATTTAGCTGCATGTCTTTAAGTCTTGAGTTAAATTCCACTGTTATCATCTTTTCATGATCAACAAAATAAGAAGCCATCATCTCTTTTCCAGAATTTGTGCTCTTCTGCCTATGTTAGAAATCATTTTGGGTGGAGGATGGCAAAGTAGACAGTGTACTAAGACAAATTACCTAATGGTATTTAGTTGGTCCTTTGCTAAGGGTGGGGTGATAGGGGCACTGTATGGCACTGCTTCCCTACTTTTATCTCAAAACTCTACCTTAGAATTACTGTAAATTAGAATGCTCACACAGAATGTTCTGAAGCCCAACCCCAAATCCCAGCACTAAAGCCTGGTGACAGGCTTGATATTTAGTTTGTTTCTGATTTCAAACCTTGTAAGGGATAACTTTACCTTCCATCTCTCTATGCTCAATAAAATAATTGTCTCTACTTTAGGCACAAGGCCAGCAATTACCCAGTGCATTACTGGTACTTTATTTTATCGATCCCGTAAGGATGAAAGGCAAAGTCAACCTCGGCGGGATTTTAACTCAGATCGTAAAGGGACGTAACTATGCTGGAAAGCATGGCGTCCGACGCTCTACTGATACTGCCAATCCACCGCCCTTTTATGCTCAATAAAATAATAACAGTTTAACACAATCTGCTGGCCTTTGAGTTGCTTTTGCAGAGTTCACTACTGTATTGAAAGAATTTAGGCTTTAAAAATACTCTGAGGATAAATTAACACCTTCCTTACCATATTTCTAATGAAGAACACTGCCTATAATTTTGAAAATAATCAGGAATTTGGATGAATTTAGTAATATTATTAACTTTATCATAATTAAGCTAAATTTTTTAATATAAAATAAATTCTTGCAAATCCTTATACTGGAAGGTTTTTAAATATAAATACTGTAAAGCAAATAGTTCTGTATCATAGAACTTCAGGCAGTTGGCTTCAGGCAGTTTGGTATTAAAAGTTAATATCTTCTGCTGCATCTTATTGCATCAACAGATGTAGAGTTTTCTTTGTTTTCTGCAGCCAGTCTAATGAGCTCTAAATATGCCCTCGGTACTATTCTCTTTGCTCTGACTAAAGTATCAAAAGAAACAAAATCATTTTTTCCTTGTTCTTAAGCTAGAAATCAGTAGTTTATATAAAAATATTCACAAATATTTTATCTTAAATTCAACTTCTTTTGATTTATCAATTATTACAAATAGCGCCACGGAAAAAATAGCGCCACGGAAAAAAGCACCCATCACTCACTGTAAATGAGGTTGGTGTTAGGAAGGGCATCCAGCTGTAGAAATCAAGCCAGAATCAGTTCCCGTATGAGCAAGGCATGGTCAGCCAACTGAACACTGCACACAACAGGACAACCCGTCTAACCCATGCTAGCGTGGAAGAACGGACGTAAAACCCATGCTAGCATGGAAGACGGATGATGACGATGATGATCAAATAATTACAATATACTTGGTATTAAATAGATAATATTTGAAAACATTTTTTACTAGTTTAATCATATGATTGTGGCCCTGCTGGGGCACCACCTTATAGGGACATTTGGTCAACGATATCAAGACCAGTACATATATTTTCATGCCTAGTACTTATTTTATTGAAATTATAAGTTACAGAACATAAACACATACATATTCATATATACACACATACCATACATACATTCATACATACATACAGCCATCCACCTAATCTACGAAGGTATTTTAGCCTACATATTGTCGTTAATATTATGATGTTGCCTGCTGTATTAGCGTTAAATTTTCCCTGCTGTATTAGCGATAAATTTTCGAGGGTTTCTCTTAGTAGCTTTTTCATGTCGTTAATATTATGATGTTCCCTGCTGTATTAGCGTTAAATTTTCCCTGCTGTATTAGCGATAAATTTTCGAGGGTTTCTCTTAGTAGCTTTTTTTTTTTTCATGACGTTATTATTGTTAATTTTACTGATGTAGTATTAACTTATTAACTTGGATATTTACCATGCGGTATTCTAATCCTATTGTATCTCTCTCAGTTATTTACCATGCGACCCTCAGTTCCTACCCCCCCCCCCCTCTATGCACTTCTTTAAGGCTTACTACCCTGTCTTTAACCTAATTCATTCAATCTGAAAATATTGAAGAGATAAGACACTTTGCCATTCTTCTCTGCTAAAATGTACCACTAGAGCTGATTCAAATTTTCCCAGCCAGCCATCCACCTAATCTACGAAGGTATTTTAGCCTACATATTGTCGTTAATATTATGATGTTGCCTGCTGTATTAGCGTTAAATTTTCCCTGCTGTATTAGCGATAAATTTTCGAGGGTTTCTCTTAGTAGCTTTTTCATGTCGTTAATATTATGATGTTCCCTGCTGTATTAGCGTTAAATTTTCCCTGCTGTATTAGCGATAAATTTTCGAGGGTTTCTCTTAGTAGCTTTTTTTTTTTTCATGACGTTATTATTGTTAATTTTACTGATGTAGTATTAACTTATTAACTTGGATATTTACCATGCGGTATTCTAATCCTATTGTATCTCTCTCAGTTATTTACCATGCGACCCTCAGTTCCTACCCCCCCCCCCTCTATGCACTTCTTTAAGGCTTACTACCCTGTCTTTAACCTAATTCATTCAATCTGAAAATATTGAAGAGATAAGACACTTTGCCATTCTTCTCTGCTAAAATGTACCACTAGAGCTGATTCAAATTTTCCCAGCCAGCCATCCACCTAATCTACGAAGGTATTTTAGCCTACATATTGTCGTTAATATTATGATGTTGCCTGCTGTATTAGCGTTAAATTTTCCCTGCTGTATTAGCGATAAATTTTCGAGGGTTTCTCTTAGTAGCTTTTTCATGTCGTTAATATTATGATGTTCCCTGCTGTATTAGCGTTAAATTTTCCCTGCTGTATTAGCGATAAATTTTCGAGGGTTTCTCTTAGTAGCTTTTTTTTTTTTCATGACGTTATTATTGTTAATTTTACTGATGTAGTATTAACTTATTAACTTGGATATTTACCATGCGGTATTCTAATCCTATTGTATCTCTCTCAGTTATTTACCATGCGACCCTCAGTTCCTACCTCACAATTTACCTCCCCCCCACCCCCACACACCACCATAGTCTATTCGACCAATCAAACCTAGCATGCCATTTCCACTGCTGCTGCTGCTACTACCTGCCTAACTAACTCTCTCCTCCTCTGGCGCATCCCAACACACCCTGCCATTACCCCACCACCACTGTCCTTCTAGCCCTCAATTTTCCCACCGTTAGGGATGGATGAGCTGGGAATACACGAGCAACTCTGAATCAATAGATGAAATATGAATCTGCGAGCTACCAAGCACCCACGTGAAGCGCCAACCCAGAGACCCTCCCCTACGAGTGTCGACAAATGCCCAAAACTCCGAGTTGGTACCATCAATGTAGGCTCAATGAAAGGAAGAGCAGGAGAAATCGTAGAAATGCTAGAGCGAAAGGAAGTTGATGTATGCTGTGTGCAAGAGACTAGATGGAGAGGAGGGTCTGCTAGAGTCCTTGTAGGAAAAAGCCAGTGCTACAAATTTTTCTGGGTGGGAAATGACGATGGGATGGGTGGTGTAGGTATACTATTAGCTGACAAGTGGGTAGATAAAGTAATCTCAGTGTACAGGGTAAATGCAAGAATCATTAAACTCAGACTAGTCCTGAATAAGACAATTACCACAATAATATCAGCTTACGCACCCCAATCGGGGCTGCCAGACGAACTTAAGGATAGGTTTTACGAGTCCCTAATACACACTACTGCTCTAACAGACGACAAGGACTTCCTAATCATTGCAGGAGATTTTAACGGACACGTAGGTAAACACTGCGACGGCTTCAATAGAGTACATGGAGGCCATGGAGTTGGCACAAGGAATGAGGAAGGATTCAGACTTCTAGAATTCTGCGACGCCAATGACATGTCGATATGTAACACAAACTTTAAAAAACCCGACAACCACCTGATCACCTATAGATCAGGGGAGCACTCTAGTCAGTTAGATTTTATCCTCATCAGAGGACGTGACAGATGGACGGTCGTAAACACAAAAGCCTTCCCTAGTGAGGAATGTACATCCCAACATAGCTTAGTTGTCAGCGACCTCACGGTCAGAACTAGACGAGCCCTGAAACAGAGGCCAACCTGGAGAAGAAAGATCTGGAAGCTGAAAGTCCCCTCAACCAGTAACAGATTTAAAGATATTTTACTCAACGCCTACGACAGTAAAGAAGAACAGATAGAGACATTTAACGTAGAAGAGAACTGGGAGTTCCTAAAAAATAACTTACTAGAGGCGACGGATGAGGTTTGTGGCTGGAGTAAGACCTCAAGCAGGAGGAGAGTGACTTGGTGGTGGAACAATAAGGTAGATGAAGCAGTCAAGGCCAAGAGACAGGCATGGAAAGAATGGAAGAACGGGGGGAGCAGGGTACATTACATAGAGACCAAGAGGGAAGCTAGGCGACAAGTATACTTAGCTAGGAGGGAAGCAGAGGATAGAAAATTCAAGCATGTTTTACAACGTGAGGACCAGAAACAGGAGGTATTCAAGATTGCGAGGCAGTGTGTCAGAGATAGTTGTGATGTCATTGGAGAGAAGTGTATCCGGAATGATAAAGGTGAGCTTGCCCTCACAAGTGCTGAGAAGAAAGATGCATGGAAGAGTCATTATGATAGATTACTAAATGAGGAGAATGCATGGGAAGAAGAGACCCTACCCCACGTAGACCCTATAGAGGGACCAGCAGTACAAGTCAGCGGCAGCGTAGTAAGTAAGGCAATCAGAGATATGAAGATAGGGAAGGCAACCGGTCCATCGGGTATAGCTGCCGAGATGCTGAAGGCATCTGGGTCTGTAGGTCACACTATAACCACACGTATCGTTAACCAGGTAATACTAGAGGGGGCCATACCAAAAGATTGGTGCAGTAGCATCATTGTCAACTGCTACAAAGGTAAAGGCGATGCACTAGCTAGAGGAAACTATAGAGGTATAAAGTTGATGGACCAGGTCATGAAAGTAACAGAAAGAGTTATAGCACAGCTGATTAGGGACCGGGTGAATATAGACGAGATGCAATTTGGGTTTGTTCCAGGGAAAGGCACCACTGATGCGCTCTTCCTTGTGAGGCAATTACAGGAAAAGTACCTAGCTAAAAGTAAGCCACTCTACTTGGCATTTGTCGACCTTGAGAAAGCCTTTGACAGAGTTCCACGTGCAGTAATCTGGTGGGCTCTTAGAAAACTAGGAGTAGATGAATGGCTTGTGAAAGCGGTACAAGCCATGTATAGGGGAGCAGTCAGCAAAGTTAGGATTGGCAATGAGTATAGCGAGGAATTTAGCGTACAGGTTGGGGTCCACCAGGGCTCTGTTCTTAGCCCTCTCCTGTTCATCATAGTCCTGCAGGCAATAACGGAGGAGTTTAAGACCGGATGCCCATGGGAACTCCTGTATGCTGATGACCTCGCACTCATAGCTGAATCTATGGTAGAACTAGAGAATAAATTCCAAACCTGGAAGCAGGGACTAGAGAGAAAGGGCCTCAAAGTCAACATGACAAAGACTAAGGTCCTTATAAGTAGACGAGAAAACAGAACCCAGATCCCCTCAGGGAAATGGCCTTGCTCAGTATGTAGGAAAGGTGTAGGTAGGAACTCCATTCTTTGCCCCAAATGCAAACAATGGGTACACAAGAGATGTAGCGGGATCTCAGGAAGCTTAATTAAGAATGTAGGATTCACATGCAGCAGCTGTGCTGAAACAGCAAGCAAACAGCCACAGGAAACAAGTACCACCAATCTCTGGGAGGGCCCTGTAGAAACAGTAGACAGCTTCTGCTACCTAGGTGACCGAATTAGCAACGGAGGTGGGTGCTCAGAAAGTACAATAACTAGGGTAAGAACGGGATGGAAGAAGTTTAGGGAACTACTACCACTGCTAGCTGCAAAAGGCTTCTCCCTCAGAATGAAAGGCAGACTGTATGATGCGTGTATCCGAACAGCGATGTTGCATGGTAGTGAGACCTGGGCGCTGAAGGTGGAAGACTTACGTAGATTAGAGAGAAACGAAGCCTGCATGCTCCGATGGATGTGTAACAGTAATATACGTGAACGACAAAGCATAAATGAATTGAGAGAGAGACTGAGCATAAGAGGAATCAAATGCTGCGTGCAGGAGAGGCGGTTACGCTGGTATGGACATGTGATGCGTATGAAGGATGACAGCTGCATAAAAAGGTGCAGAGCACTAGAAGTTGATGGAAACCGCGGAGTGGGGAGACCCAAGATGACTTGGGATGAGGTGATAAAAGCCGACCTTACCCAACTACACCTCTCAAAGTCAATGACACACGACCGTGACTTCTGGCGTGACGCAGTAATACAGGGTACCCGACCTCCCATGGGTACATGCTGAAGCATATAAACAATATGCCCCCCCCCCCATCCCCCACCGCAAGGTGGTCGTGGAGGTGCCACGGCAAAAAAGCACCCAGCCCACACTGTAAAGTGGACGTGTAGGCGCCACGAAAAAGCACCCAGCACTCACTGTAAATGAGGTTGGTGTTAGGAAGGGCATCCAGCTGTAGAAATCAAGCCAGATCAGTTCCTGTATGAGCAAGGCATGGTCAGCCGACCAGACACTGCCCACAACAGGACAACCCGTCTAACCCATGCTAGCGTGGAAGAACGGACGTAAAACGGTGATGATGATGATGATGATGATAATAACTGCCACTTCTTTACAGAAGAGGGCCATTTCTCCATGTCCCATGTATTATGGGTGAGCAGTATATCCTCCAAAGGGGTTAATTGCCCTGGGCCCCTTGCAGTGGAGGTCCCACCAGCAATGGCCGTAGCAATTTATTTGTGCCCTCCAACTGGGCTTTTTAATTTTAGGATGGTTAGAATTTTTAAATTTAATGCCTGTATGCATAACTTCAATTCCAATTGTTTGCGCCAAGCTAACTTTGATATGTAAAATGGGGGGGTGGGGTGAATATTCTAACTTTTGGTGTGCGAGCCCCCCCCCAATAAAACCTGAATTGTCTTGGGTCCCCCAAGATCTAAATCCAACCCTGGCTCTGTGTGTTATACTGTATACATGAATAGCTTTGCCTTGTTTTAGATAGCTTTGCCATATATATGGAAACTTAAACATAAAAATTGTTATTTAAAAAAACAACTCCAGCTTATAGTTTTTACCAGGCATTCAACTACTATTCATGAAGAGATTGCGTATGAAATATGAAAATCAATACATTTTTGTGTTTTGTATCATGCTTTAAACAAACTTTATGCTTTAATATGTTTGTTTGGGGAGTTAAATGTATTGATTTTAAATAATGTAATTAATTTAATGATAATGTCATACTTAAACATTTTTAATGACGTTACATCCAATATTAAACCTTGTCACTAACCATATTTCAAAACAAATGAGGAAAACATTTAATGAATGATGTTTGCAGTTTCATAGAAATTATTTTTTTTCCACATACTGCTCACAGATGAAGATATTGTTATAAAGCATTATCTCTTGCAATTTCATATGAAAACAATTTTCACCATCATTTTCATCAACTTCATCTTAATTTTTCTTTTTATATTCTTTTATAACTCATTTCTATTCTGGATTTTCTATAATTCTTCTACTGTGTGTATCCGGTTTATAATAGGTACACAGTATTCTTGCATTTTGTAAGATGTGGGTGAAGTAATTGGTGCCAGGGAGGGCATCTGCTGGGAAAACATTGCGTCACAAAGGGCCCCAAGATGAATATAATTAAACCTGTTATAGAGCCTGCAATATTAACTCCTACTTTAGCCAGGGAAATAGCTTGCTTTATTTTCTAAATTCTCTCAGGTTTTATTTACTCTCTTTCTCTCATCATATTTTATCATTGAAAGTTACTGATGTCTTCTATAAAAACTGCAAAAAACACCAAATAGTAAACCTTGAAGGAATTGAATTGAAACAGAATTGTAATGGAATAGAATGGATCTCTGTTAGTTTGACAATGAATGTTCCAATTGTTTGAACAACAGAGCAGCCCAAATTGAATGATTGTAATGTAGACTGTTTAATCATTCAGCCATGCTGTGTCTACGAGCGAAGCAGAACTATACCCATAGTGAAATGTAACAATGCTGGATTAACATCAGATTCATCTATTTGATATCTCTTCAGTACCTCCTCAGCAAATCCATGTACAGAGAATATTGCAAGAAACACATATATATAAGGAACATGCAGATTGTGCAAAGAATTAATACAGGTTTCAGAAAAAAAATCAGGTTTAACAGTTGTTTATATATGGCTGGATGCTTTTTGTTGTGACATCTATATGATCACGTTGCAGTGAGGGCTGGTCACTTTTTGTCATGTCACCATCATGACCACTTTACAGTAAAGGCTAGGTGCTTTTTTGCCGTGTTACCATTATGACGACTTTACAGGGTGGGCTGGGTGCTTTTTGTAGAGTTGCCATCACAACCACTTACAGTGTGGGCTGGAGACTTCACTAGATGTATGCTTCAGACTGTCCTCATGGGAGATCTATGGGAGGGTGGGGTTGGGTGGCGCATACTATATATATGCTTCAACTTTAGCCAGTCTCCATGGGAAGGTGGATCTTCTGTATTACTGCATAACACCAGAGACATTGGACCTGTGTCATCATCTTTGAGGGGCGCAATTGGGCAAGGTCAGTTTTTATCACATCACAAGTCTTCCTGGATCTCCATGGCTTCCATCAACTTTGAGTGCCCTGAACGTTTTTATAAAACTGTCATCCTTCATACATATCACATATCCATACCAATGCAATCTCCTCTCCTGCACACTGCATCTGATTCCTCTTATGCTTAGTTTCTCTCAGTTCATTCATGCTTTGCCGTTCATGTATATTACTACTATTACACACCCATCAGAGCATGCAAATTTCATTTCTTTCCAATGTACACAAATCTTCTGCTCACAGTGCCCAGGTCACACTGCCATGCAACATTGCAATTCATATGAATGCATCATACAGTCTACCATTCATTTTGAGGGAAAAGCTTTTTGTAGCTAGCAGGGGTAGTAGTTCCCTGAACTTATTCCATACTGTTCTTACTCTGGCTACTGTACTTTCAGAACACCCACCTCTGCTGCTAATTTAGTCACCCAGGTAGCAGATGTTGTCTACTGCTTCTACTGAACCTTCCCAGAATTTGATAGCACTTGTTTCCTGTGGTTGTTTGCTGCTTACAGTCCCAGTGCAACAGCTACATGTAAACCTACATTCTTAGCTAAACATCCTGAGATCCCTCTACATCACTTGTGTACCCATAGTCTGCATTCAGGACAGAGGATGGAATTTCTAGCAAAACCATTCCTACATATTGAGCAAGGACATTTCCCTGAGAGAATCAGGGCTCTCTTATCCCTTCTACTTATTAAGTCTTTTCCAGGTTGGCTTTAAGATCCTTTGATTCTAGGCCATGCTTCCAGGTTTGGAATTACATCTCTCTCTCTCTTTTTCTCTCTCTCTCTCTCTCTCTCTATATATATATATATATATATATATATATATATATATAGTCGTGGAACACTGGAAGTTAATATCCGTAGTGGTAGAGCACTCAGTTCATGGGACAAGTTAGGTAGAAATGGTTACACAACAGTTAGTTCACTATACCGAGAACAATTGTTTCACCTTAGCGGATCCTCAGCTCAGAATGGGCATCTCGGCTGCCCATTCCAAGCTGAGGATCCGCTAAGGTGAAACAATTGTTCTCAGTATGGTGAACTAACTGTTGTGTAACCACTTCTATATATATATATGAGGTGTGTAATTTTCTTCCCCTTGGTCCAGCCTTGCCTGCTCAAGTTGGGAGGGGAAGCCTGCAGCATCAAAGCCATGCTTTATGACCTCACTGAGAGCAGCATGGCATGGAAGGTGGCTGGTACTGTCGCGGCAGGACAGTGGATGGAGGCCGAAAGGGTGTAAAGGTGAATTTCAGACATTTCGTGTTGGGGGTGACCTTTTTTTAAAATAAACAAAATTACACTTTTTATTTTTTAACAAAATTTCATCAAATTATGATACAGGAAATCAATTATTTGTCAAAAAGTCATAACACTAATTGATATATATATATATATATATACATGTGTATATATATATATATATATATATATATATATATATATATATATAATAATTGTATATAAAAGAAAAACACAGATATATACATATATGAGTTCAAATCGTAAGGGACCAGATTCGCTAAGGTGAAAAGAATACTAACTATAGACAATTTGGTTTGCTTGTCTCAATTTAAGAAAAAATCAAGAAAATAAATACAAACCAGAATTGTGGTAACTATCAATCACCCAAAGAACTTGGTGTTGTTTCGCAATGTTAATTGTGAATAGAATTACCAATTTATGCTCATCAGTGGGTGATAAATTAGTATCCTAGACACTTCTAAGTATATTAAGAAACTGAACAGTGTGCCATATATAATAATAATAATTGTTTCTACTTTAGGCACAAGGCCAGCAATTACCCAGTGCATTACTGGTACTTTATTTTATCGACCCCGTAAGGAGGAAAGGCAAAGTCAACTCGGCGGGATTTGAACTCAGATCGTAAAGGCACATAACTATGCTGGAAAGCATGGCGTCAGACCCTCTACCGATACTGCCAATATACCGCCCTGATATATAATAATAATAATAATAGCGCACATGGTGTCCTAGCGTGTCTCACAAACCCACACAACTAAAAATAGCAGCCAGGTTTATTCAACATTTGAAATAGCTCAACAAATTAACGGAGCCGAATATATCAAAGGTATATATTGAGGTATTTTGTTGTAATATATATGTACATATATATATATATATATATATATATATATATATATATATATATATATATATATATATATATATATATGTACAGGGTGGGGCATAATTCCCTCTGAAAGAGGGAAGTCTCCTCTGATTTTTGTGCCTCAATGAGTTAAAATTAACAAATAACTTTACATGAAGGATATTTTGGAGGGAGCACTGATGCCATGTTTATGGCGATGACATTTGGACTCTCCAACAAGATGGAGCAACGAACCACACTGCTCGCGTAACACAATAGTGGTGTAGAGATCATTGTCCTGCATGGATCAATAAGAAGAGTGGCCTCCCACATCACCAGATCTCAACCCTCTCAATTTTTCTTTATGGTCAATTCTTGAGAGTGAAGCCTGCTCTACTCCTAGCCAAAATATTGAAACTCTAAATCAAAACTGAATAAAGTATGGGAGAAAATACCCATGGAAACTGTTCGTGCAGCCATCGAAGACTTTCCTAGAAGTCTTCGAGCAGTAGTGAGAGCTAGAGGAAAGCATTTCGAATAAATTTTTGTGCAGTTATTTAATAGTATATTACTTACTATTTGTTGAAGTCAGATCTTGAAATAAATGTTTTTTTCAAGAACTATTTGCATTTTATTTTGTAACAGTTTTTATGCCCCACCCTGTATATATGTATGTATATATGTATATGTCTATGTATATCTATCTCTCTCTCTCTCTCTCTATATATATATATATATATATATATATATATATATATATATATATATATATATGTATATATGTATGTATATTTCACTTTATTTCACATTGCTCCAGTTTACTCAGCTGTAGAAATGAGATGATAGGACTATCATTCCACTGCAAAGTGGTCATGGAGGTGCCATGGCAAAAACGCACCCAGCCCTCACTGTAAAGTGGACGTGTAGGCGCCACGGAAAAAAAGTACCCAGCACTCTCTGTAAATGAGGTTGGTGTTAGGAAGGGCATCCAGCTGTAGAAATCAAGCCAGAATCAGATCCCGTATGAGCAAGACAAGGTCAGCCAACCAAAGACTACCCACAACAGGACAACCCGTCTAACCCATGCTAGCATGGAAGAACGGACGTAAAGCGGTGATGATGATGATATATGTATATATCATCATCATCATCATCATTTCATTTTACGTCCACTTTTTCCCTGCTTGCAAGGGTGGGACGGGAACTGATTGTGGCTTGATTTCTACAGCAGGATGCCCTTCCTAACACCAACCTCATTTGCAGTGAGTGCTGGGTGCTTTTTTGCCGTGGCAACTCCACAACCACTTTGCAGTGGAATGATAGGAACCCCAGTCCCTATCATCTCATTTCTACAGCTGAGTAAACTGGAGTAATGTGAAATTGTCTTGCTCAAGGAAACAACACATCACCCGGTCTGAGAATTGAACTCACAACCTTTCGATTGCAAGGCCAATGCTCTAACCACTAAGCCATGTGCCTCCATGTATATATATATATCTATGTCGGGCCACTCTTGAGTCCTACTGGTAACATGTAACTCAGTACAACCTGTCACATGGTCGGGTCATCGGTGACTAAACCAGCAACCCCACCAAGTTTACTTGGTGAGGAGGGTGATTTTGTACACCCTGCAGGACAAAAAACAAAACCTGACAAAGGGCGGAAGAACTCATAAGCGTCAACGGCCATCGGAAAGTGCGTAAATATGTATATACACATGTACTGTGCAGTTAAACAACTGGGTGTCAAGGACCTCTAGCCTTTGTCAGGGCATTCTTTTAGGAGAAGGCAACTCAGGAAACTAGGATAACTCCGATATAAAACCTGCAGCTCAGTAGTTACCGATGATGTTGATCTTTTCTTCTTTTCAGGTTATAGCTACTGTCGCTCAGAGAGTGGGATTGGCTCAGTGCACAGTCTTTCTTCACTTTAAAAAATATCTTCACGCACAGGCATTGCACGATAGAATTAATTAATTATTTATAATGGTATATCGTGCAATTGCCATACTATATAACGAGGGGGCAGCCATCATATATGTATATATATATGTATGTATGTATGTATGTATGTATGTATATATATATATGTATATATGTATGTATATATGCATAAATATATACATATGTATATAATCATCATCATCGTTTAACATCGATCTTCCACTCTAGCATGGGTTAGATGGTTTTGTTCCATTTGATACAGGAATGGTCGGCAGACCGTGTCTCGCTCGTACGGAAGTGTCTCTGGCAGTTTTTTTTACAGCTGGATGCCCTTCCTAACACCAATCACATTTACAGTGTGGACTGGGAGCCTTTTTACCATGTCTCCTACATGGCCACCTTACAGTGTGGACTGTTGTGTCATCGACACAGTGAACGGAACGGGAAAGGGAGGATGGAGTAGGGTGTGTGGGGTGGGTGTTCATTGGGTTAAGAGGTGCTTACTGACTGTAGGTTTGTATGCAATGGTAGTCGAGTCTTCTGTACAACTGCATGGCGGCAAAGGTCTCAATCCAGTGTCATTGTCTTAGAGAGGTGTAGGTGGGCAAGGTCAGTTTTTATCACCTCGTCCCAGGTTTTTCTTGGTCTACCCACTCCATAGCTTCCATCAATTTTCATTGCCCTGCACTTTTTTATACAGCTGTTGTCCTTTATGTGCATCACATGTCCATACCAACGCAGTCTCCTCTCCAGAACACAACATTTGATACCTCTTATGCTTAGTCTCTCTCTCAATTCATTTATGCTTCGCCGTTTGCGCACATTACTATATGTATGTATATATGTATATATGTGTGTATGTATATATGTATGTATATATGTATATAGATGTATATGTATATAGATGTATATGTATACATATGTACATATAGATATATGTAAGCATAAATATGGTATCAGGTAAAACAAGGCAGGAAGTGGACAGAAGGCAAAATTTATTGTGTTCAATCTTTAACATATGTTTCTGTACAATTACATAACTGTCTACATCTGCTGACTGCATTATACAATGTTTATTTGTATGCATTACGTATCTGTGATTGCACTTCATCAGAAAGAGGACAAGAAAATAAAGTTAACAAGGAGGAAGGAAACATTGTTATACTCCTAGCTGTATTTCTGCAATAAATATTACTAACTTCTGGCACAAAACATTGGTATATAGAGAAATTCAGAATCAAAATATAATATACAAATAACAAAAATATTAAACAAAATTAATAAATAAAGAATGAATACATTAATTACAATAATTGTACCAAGTATAGATACTAAATTTGTAAGCAAGGGGAGGGATTGATCAAAAGATCAATAAGATGAATATTAGATTTGTAAGTAGAGGGAGTTTAGAAAGAGGACGGATCAAGATTGGTCAAGAAACCTACTTAATTCATTTATTGTGGGTACAGGAAGAGGGCAGGGGAAAAAAGAAGAGAAAATAAAGAAAACATAAAATAGAAAATAGAAAATGAAATGAGGCTGGAGTGACCAGAAATAAGATATCATGGAAAAGCTGTAAATTAAATTGGGGGGAGGGGCAAAGTATTAGGTTTTATTTCAACAACAGAAACCAACAACAGAAGGGACAAGTGGGCACTGAGATGAATTAAGGTGGCAAGAAGGGGATGGTGTAAGGGGTGGGTATTTCAAGTTGAATGGATCCAATCCTATGCTTTAATGCCTTATTTTGGCAGTTAAAGATTCTATAGGGTCGAGTGTTCAACAGATCCAATGAAGTCCTAATTTCCAACATTTCCATCACACAAAGATTACGGGACCATCTTTCATTTTGGTATGGACGGGCAAATCACTGACCAAGAAAGTGTATAATCCATATTATACCATTTTAAATCCCAGATATTTTTTCCAGCTAGAACAGTTGTTTTACATAGCCCAGGATTCTTGAATGAATGGTCGTGCATTTTAAAAAGTTGGATGTGGCACTCACATATCTATATGGCCCCAATCTGGTTTTGACCACACATTGGTAAACGATGTTTTTATACATGAATTTTCCATTTTGAGGACATTTATTAGGTTGCCTATAGTTGCAGTGTGTCTGTGCAAAATGTATGGGGTCATCATTTGTTCTTGCATTTGGGGTGGTATTTGAGGTATGGGGATGATGTGTTAGATTTACATGTATGTTGTACAATCCATCAAAATGGTTGGGGGTATCTGTGCCCAATGTGGAGGGTTGGGAAGACGGTCAGTTAGTTGTTCTGGCAGTAGAATTAGATAGTTGGCCTTGTTTAAGGTGGTTATTTCTGTTAAAATTCTGGAGGCACTTATTATTATTTAATCCCATTATGAAGCTGGTAGAGTAGGACAACCTAGGTTTTTCTGTTTTTCCTGGCACCACATTTATACTTATAAATACTCTGTTATGTTCTCCTTAGAA
>OZ024741.1:146559134-146679134 GCA_964016885.1 Eledone cirrhosa | reverse complement strand
TCAGCTTGTACTCATGGGAAGTGTGGTCTTCTGTATTACTGTGTAATGCCAGAGGTCTTGATCCCATGTCATCACCTTTGAGAGGTGCAATTGGGCCAGGTCAGCTTTTATCACCTCATCTCAGGTCTCCCCACTCCAAGGCTTCTATTGGCATATATATATATGTAGGTGGTGAATTCTGATCTCAAATCACAGAGTAGTTGACAAAGAAATGCAGTGAGTGGAGAGAAGCAGTACTGAAAAGGACCAATCAAACCCATGCAAGCATGGAAAAATAGATGTGAAAACAATGATGATGATATATATATATACATATGTGTATTTACACATACATAATTGTGTCTGTATGTATGTGTATGTATATATATATGTATGTACATATGTATTTATGTATGCCTGTGTGTAGTGTGTGTATCTATACATGTATATGTATATAGATGTATGTGCATGCGTGCAAATAATTCTTTTCATATAAAACTTTGCATTTTATTTGTATTGATATATTTCATATAGTTTCCTTTGTAACAATCTTTCAGCAATAACAATTCTATTGAGGGGTAGTTATATTGATTGGGAAACTACATGGTTTCTTTGAATAAATACTCTGTGATTGCGTTTTATAAATTTTATAAGAGTTATATCATTTTTACAAAATCTACTCTGAAGTAAAGAGATTAATCTGCTTTATACAAGAAAATGAAAGCACATATCTGTGGCAGTGTTAACCCTTTTGATTCCAAACCATCTGAAATTGCACTGGATTTATGATACAAAACTGCTTATTTAAAATTATTTTTATTTGTATATTATATTCCTCCAACATAATTTTATTTTAGAATTTTTTCTCTTATGAGAAACTTATAATTACAATAAATTTGTCAAAGTTTTTGGTTATTTAAAAAGTTAATTGAAATACATTGGCAGTGTATTTCATTATACAGTAATGAAAGGGTTAAATCTTCCAATCTAATGGTCAATAATTGTATAAGTTTATCTCTGTCTCACACACAAAAACATGATATGTATATATGTCATGTCTCTTAGACCTTCAGCAATTCTAATGACAAATATAGTGGTTTGATCGATTGTATAGCATGCTTATGAAATTAACATGCATGTAGCTGAGCATTCCATTGACATATGCACCTTTTAATGTAGTTCTTATGGAGATTCAGTGTGAAACAAGGTGTGAATTACAGGGTACAATTCCTTTTTAGCATCTTAGTGAATTGGAGCAATCTGAAATGATGTGTCAAAAGACAAAACATGTTGCCTGTAATCAAACTCATGACTTTACAATCAAGAAATGAATACTCAAACCATTATGCAACTTGACTTCACCTATGCACATATATGTACTTAAAAAAAGTACTCAATGCATCATAAAGTCTGTCCTAAACACAGAAGTTCATCGCATCAGGAGTTATCTTGGTTTATTGGCATTAATCATTCTGTCATCAACCCACCCTAAACTCCCTCACTTTCTATGAAACAAAACAATCCAGCATAATTTTATATAGGAAAATTTTGCTATGTTATAAATACCATTTTAATGAAATTATAATTTTAGTAAATCCTTCTCAAATTCTTTGTTAATTAATTAAAATACAAAGTATTTCATCAGAAATAAGGGACAAAGGGTCAAGTAATTAAGAGTATATGACTCATCCATTCAATGGGATGCTATTCCATCACATAGTTAATTCCCAGCTGCTGCTGCTAGTGTTCAATTTTTTCATGACCTTATAGTTGTAAGCCTACCATTCTAACCATTAGGCTGTACACCATAGTGTTTATTTATTTAGTGTATAGAGGAACAGAAACAAGAAATGATATATAGTAACAAGAAAGTATATATATATATATATATATATATATATATATATATATATATATATAATAAGTTGACGGAACCAGCATGGGTTTCACTGCTAGCACTGGTTGCATCTCAGTGTACTCAATAGGTAATGTTAAATAAACTCCCAGACTAGACACATACTTATTTGCTTCAATACAATGCACGTAAATGAGTACCTTCAATTATTCTCGTACTTGAGTTTTGGCCACACTTAAGGCAGGTGCACACCGCGCACTGTCCGCATATATTATGCAACAATGTACAATCAGCGCATGTGGCTTCATCAGCGGATTTCACCTAATCAATAACCAATCGATTGACAGAATTTGATTCCACTCCGTGTCGGCTAGGACTGTCTGTGCTAGTCAACACAGTATAACATTAGCAACTGAAATCTCTCCGCATCATCACAATGCTGTCCACCAATTGGCTTCCAGTTCTGAGATTTATGTGATGGCAGGAGACGAAATTCAAATAGTTCTGCTCCCGCTATAAGCACTCAGCCAACGTATCTCAAACACAAATTAATAAGTTAGTGAAAAGTTGGTTATTAGAAAAATATATACACACACATCAAGTCTAAATCAGTGCAGCAGTACATTCTGTAAAGTGGTAGTGATGGTACCATGATAAAATGCACCTAGTACACTCTGTAAAGTAGTTGGCATTAGGAAGGTCATCATGACATTAATAGAATATTTGAGAAAAATGTGGGAAGTCCTCTTGAACTATCTAATCGTGGACTATGACAACCAATTCGATTTATGCAAGCATAGAAAGCAGACATAAAGTGATGGTGATATATACATCGTTGAATAAAATTTCAGTATTGATGAGATTTATATACACATTTTCATTATGTGGGTTTATTCAAGATCCATTCTTTCCATTCACTTACTTCATGTAGACAATTGTCATGGTTGCCTATAAGGTCTAATACCATCAGTGTGAGTGTGTGTCTGTGAAACATATACACCAGTTCTGAACACAAAGGAATTAAACTCCCAATGTCACTGCCTCTGTCTCTCCTGCTCTCCCCATCTCACTATTATGAGCAAATGGATGCCCACATGCCAGCTACTTGGCGGCCCCAGTGGAATGGCTGCCCTGCAGCCTTAGCGGACAGAATAGTGATGGATGGTGAGGGAGACACGCTGGAAGAGCCATTCTAATTACTAGACCACACTGTGACATCAATATCGCTTCTGGTTCTGCAGAATGAAACTACTCATTTAAAAGGTTTCCCCTTTAATTTAAAATGTAACATAATTTCATATAAGAATCTTTAATTATACTACAAATAATATTCTACCAATGAAATAATCCTTTTAGTAAATCCATCTAAATACAATATATTTTATTATAAATATGGCAATAAAGGGTTAAGTGAATTCCATAAACTGCACAACTCATTAACTTCTTCAGAATCAAAATTGTTTTTTTTGCTAGGTGCGTGGATGGAGAATGCACACAGAATGAATATTAATCCTGGATTTAGCTTTAAGAATGCTATGCATTTATATTTCTGTCATTGCCTTTCAAGATAAACAATAAAGAAAAAAATATGGTATATAATATATATGCACACACACGTACACAAAATATTTGATAAAAGAAATTCACTAAGATTTCCAGCTTTTAAAGTGCCCCGTTGATTTTTAAACGTAGGAATTCACTTTATTTTCTTGCAAAAGCTCTCCATTGGTTTTTAAATGCTGGAAGCTTTCTGAATATACCTTTGCTTATACCTAATTGAATTGGCTTCAGAAAGAGTGTACATTTCTTGTATTCTTGTTTTTCTTTCTTCTTTTATTTGTTGATGCCATTGTTGTCGTAGTTTCCTTCAATATTCTCTTCAATCTATTCTGAACTCTTCTGCTGCTCAGAAGTAAAAGAAAAATGGTTTTACATTCTATCCGTTCGTTGTGGCTTATCTTTGAAAAATAATCTGATATAAATTTTCACTACCGTTTTGAAGAACATGACTGGTAAAATACGTATACACAAACCACTCCATCAAATATGCATATATCTTTATATAGAGACCTTTATATTTACACAAACTGATATATATCACCATTATCGTTTTTAAATAAACATTTTCATGCTGGCATGGGTTGGAAAAGACGTTTTGAGGCAATGTTTTTACAGCCGAATAACTTCTCTGACATGAACACATTTTGTCACTTTTTACAACACCCAAGGATACAGTGTACCCATTCTAAACAGGATACACACAGTGTATATATACAGTGAAATTCTGTTATAACGAAATTCACGAAGAATAAAAAATAATTTGTTGTAATGAAAAATTCATTATAATGGTATTTGTTATAATGGAATTTTAACTGTATATATATATATATATAGTGGAGGCATATGGCTTAGTGGTTAGAGCATTGCCCTTGCAATCGAAAGGTTGTGAGTTCAATTCTCAGACCGGGTGATGTGTTGTTTCCTTGAGCAAGGCACTTTATTTCACATTGCTCCAGTTTACTCAGCTGTAGAAATGAGATGATAGGGACTGGGGTCCCTATCATTCCACTGCAAAGTGGTCGTGGAGATGCCACGGCAAACAAAAGCACCCAGCACTCACTGTAAATGAGGTTGGTGTTAGGAAGGGCATCCAGCTGTAGAAATCAAGCCAGAATCAGTTCCCGTCCCACCCTTGCAAGCAGGGAAAAGCGGACGTAAAATGATGATGATGATGATGATATATATATATATATATATATATATATATGCTTAGGAATGACAACTGTGAGAATGAGTACTCAATAACATAGTGGAGATTAATATATTTTATCAAGACCAAGCTTGAGTCACTTTATTCTTCAATCATTAACACACCCAAGATGCCTATGAAATACAATATTAATTGAGACCAGCTAAACCTGCATTAGTATATGCTGTCAATTTTATTTCATTTCATTTCAATATAGGGCACTATAATTTAATAATACAGGATGGAAAATAAAGTTCCTGCTACATAAAGCCAAGTACCAAACATAAGCACTAAATATAAAATGCAAGGTAGAAATCCCAATACAGTGTGTACATCATAATGTTTAGAGATCAAATCACAATGCTGCAGCTTATGCCAGCATAGAAAAACAGACGTAAAACTTTGGTGCTGACGATTATGAGGATATATGCATAAATATATTCATATATACATATGAATGCATTGGCTGCATTCTAATAACTAAAACTAGTAAAAGATTAAATGAGAATGTGTGTGTTTATCTACATATGTATCTAGTCATATATATGTATATCGTTTAAAATCTATTTTCCATGCTTGCAATATATATGCATTCATATTAACACATTTGCATAAAAATAGTCAAATTCATTGACATATGTCCTTTTGAACATACATATACAGTAGGTAAGTCTAACACATATACACACATCTACAAATGTATATATATTCTAATATTAGACACAACAGAAACATATACATATGCACAGACATACATAGACACTTTTCTCTCATCTATAAAGAATCTATCAAAATTGGATTTGCCACTTGAGACTGTGTTCTGTGTTGTGATTGACTTTATAGAATTGGAATATACTTTATTTATATCTTTATTTTCTATCTTACTACTGTCAGTTGTTATTGGTCTTCCGTCAATTCTGATGACAAGTGTTCCTGTTGCTTCAGTCAATAGAACTGCTTTCTCATGAAATTACTGTGTAAGTGGTGGAGCACTCCACAGATATGTACATCTTAACAGGGAGGTTCAGTGTGACACAATGTGTGACAAGGCTGGCCTCTTGAATTACAGCTACAACTCATTTTGCCAGTAGAGTAGACTGGAGCAATGTTAAATTGTCTTACTCAAAGACACAACTTGCTGTCTGGTCCAGGAATTGAACTCACAACCTTATGACCATGAGTGGAACGCCCTAACCATTAAATCTTATGCCTTCAGAGTTGATAATTACCAAGAGTCACACATACTGTTTGGGGAAACCATTTTAGTCTCATAGTATTTTTTCTTGTGTTAAAGAGTTGATAAAGTGCACAAACAAGGTGTCTGGCCTAATGTTTTAGAAATTTGCTTAGCAACCATAAGGTTCCAGGTGCAATCTCATCTTGGGCAAATCATTTGTGATACATAATCCAAAGGTTAATGAAATTTGGTAGGTAGAAGCAGTTTAGAAGCCCATCGGATGGACTTCACCCATTATTCAAATGGCCTATTTTCTCATATACTTTGTAATGTTGAATATCTCTCAGAATAATATTAAGTGTACAGAATTTTTATATTTACATTAAAGAGTTTACAAAGTGTATAGAAACACTGTGGTTGAATGGTTAAAAAGTTTGCTTTGCAATCATAATGTTTCAGATTCGATCCATGATGCCACAATAAAATGAATCCAGTACACTAACTAAAGTGGTCAGCATTAGGAAAGGTATCTAGCTGCAGAACTCATACTAAAATATGGAACATATAAGCAAGATGATGTTATCTGACCATACCTTGCCCTGGATTCCAACGTGAAAAAAATAACATAAAATGATGATATTGATGCTAAATAGGATTGAGTGTTCAATTTTTCCTAATAAAATGATAGTATTTACAGGTAACTCAGATTTGTTGAATTTTGGCACTCACCTGAAGCTAATACCACTGTCTATAACAGGAATTCAACTCGGCACTGAAAAATTTAATGGAGACACTCAACAGTGAACTATGCTTCTTTGTATTATATTTTCAGAATTAGGTGAACTTATAGATTATCATCATCATCATTTTCTATCTATTTTTTCATGCTTGCATGGTTGGGCATGTCATTACCAGCACAGCACTCATTCACTTATTGCAGTTCTTCATTTTCTCTCTGAGCTCTAGTGAAGTGAAATCAGCTCACTCCTCCTCCATCCAGATCTTCCTTGGTTTTCCTCTATTGCAGTTTCCTTGCACTGAAATTTCTTGGCCTTTCTTCCCTAAGCAGTCATCATCCATACTCATCACATGTCCATACCAGTGCAGTCATTCTCTTGTACTGATTCCTTTTATACATAGTTTTTCTTTCAGCTTATCCATACTTCACTGTTCACATTCAATAACTTTACACATCCATCAAAACATGCTCACTTCATTTCTCTCCAGCCTTCACATGTCTTGAACCTTCACCGTCCATATCTCACTACTATGCAATATTACACATTGCACATGTCTTGGTCAAATGTACTGACAAGATATGAACTATCAACCCTACAGCTATTCACTTACCTCCATTTATCTAGTCTAGAATTCTTTCATTTTAATGAGATGTGTGGAATGATAATAGCAGATTCTACAACTTTTGTGATAGAATTGCAGATGGGAAATTATATATCATCTATGCTATTGCTAACTGCAACGTTTATGTGGAAGTAACACTATCTGTATATGTATGAATATTTATATATATGCATATATGTGTGCATATGTATGAATAATTGTGTATATGCATGTATATGTGTAAATAGTTGTATATGTACAAATATTTGTGTATATATACATGTATGCTTGCATTTATGTGTGTGGAGATGTTAATATGTGTTAAAATATGCCTGTGTAAGTATACAGGTCATGGACAGCATACAAAAGAATTCCTTTATATCTTATGCTTCTCTATTATTTAATAATTCAACAATACCAAATCATGAAGAATAGAAATTATTGAATCACAATATTCTTAAGACTAATTACCATATTTTTAACTTCCTTTGAGCACAAATTTCTGAAGCCATAAAAATATGATGATAAAACCATATGCATAGTATCTACTCCAGAATGAAAATCTCAATATCATGATGAGAACTATTTTGTAATGAGTAGAAATTTATAGAATAATACAAGTTTATTCAGTGAATAAGCATGTGAGGAATTATTTTATTTGTTGGATATATTCCAATTTTCATTTTATTCAAATACTGTAATTTCTGTTAGAAAATTTCTGTATAATATATATAATGTAGGACATGAGATTTTGTTAAATAATTTTGTAGTTCAGGTTGACTGAATTAGCTAAGTTTGAAGCTATCAATGATTACAACCATCTTGTGACTAATGACCTTGTCTATAGGTCATAATTTTGGAAAAGGGTTATATAAAATCTACGTTTATGGCTAATTAACATTTAGCCCTTTTGATACAAAACTGTCTGAAACTGTCCCTGAATCTGTAATGATACAAATGTGTTCATACTTAAATTTAAACCTTCCTTCATAATGTTATGTAAAATCTTTTTATTATATGCTAATATGCTAAGCACTAGTTTAAACATGAAAAGGCCAGTTATTTTTCTAAATCGTTCCAAATTCTTGATTAAAATTAAAATTATAGAAAATACATAGACTGTGTTTAATTGGGAATATGGCAACAAAAGGGTTAATCTATTCATAAATCTCAGGAGCTTCTAACATTTGTATCGGGCCACTCTTGGGTGCTACTCATAACATGTAATCCAGTACAACCTGTTGCATCGGTGAAAATACTTGCTTGATTTTGGACATCCTGTAGGATTAAAAATAAAACCCATCAAATGGAAGAGGAACTCATGAGAATCAATAGTCATCCAATAATGTGTGTGAGACTGTGACTGTATGTGTGAGTGTGTATGTACAAAAAAATTGGACAAATTAAAAGTATGGAAAGTTTAGGTCCATTAACATTGACTTGTAACTAGTCTAGTGCTGGCAATACAAAAAAATTACATGAGGGTATATTTTCGAGAGTGGTTATTGCTGCAGAATAACCTGCCTCATTCTGGTTAGAGATCTTTAACCTTGGGAGTTAATCTAACCAGAGGAAGTGACTCAAATTAAACACTCAGATGCAGGCCTGGCAAAACTCATTGTGGAATAGCTGTCAAACGAACAATCATGACATCTCTAAACAGTACCAGGTTTCTAGCCCCTGCATCTCTAGTTCCTGATTTGAATCTTGTTTCCCTTGAAACTTATGAACAGCTTCCTCTAAACTCAGCTGAGCAAGGAAAACATGATGGAAGAAATGAAGGAACAACACACATCTTTTCAAACTTCATGAAGTGCAAGAAACAAACCATATATTGTACTTTCAACTTTATCAAAGTCTTGCAGACAAGAACTTCTACACTACACTATGAAAAATAAAATAAATATTTTGAGCATACAACAGCACAGGCATTATCACCCTGACTCTGTTCTCAATGATAGCAATCTTGGTAATTATCAACTAGTCACTGCATCTGCCATTTAAATCACACAAGACTCCACAATGGGTGGAGATGTTATTTTACTGTCTCCTAATGCATCCATCAATCTCCTCTCAATCAAGAAAATATCTAATCAAATCATCATTGCTGAACTGAATAGCAACTGTCAAACAACCTTCATTGCTTGCTACTACCCAACAAATACTAATGTTGAAAAGCATGTTGACGACTTTTATTCTGATTTGAAAGGGATCACTGAATGTATGCCAGCTCACAACATTCTAGTAATTTCTGGAGATTTTAATACCCAACTGCAACTTGTGGATGTATCATTTTCATATAATACATAAAATAATCAGAAACATAAAGAAGCTGATCAACTTCTGTAAAGAGTTCAGTCTATTCATCACTATCACCAATTTCATGAAACAACTAAATTCAGACCCATCAGCACCTAGCTGGATACTGTTCACAAACTGATTACATTCTCATTTGGAAAAAAATAAAAACAGTGAGCATAATGCCAAGTCCTTCTCATCGTTTGGTTCTGTTGGCTCTGACAACAGAATGGTCTCTTTTCACACTAAATTTAGTCGTCAATGTTCAAAGCAACCCTCATTAAAGAAATAGACTGGGCAGCATTCTCAACTAACACAAACAGACAGAAGTTTGCCATTGTTGTCAAGAACCATTATGACACAGTAGCAAACAACCCTGATGATACAGACACTTACTTCAATAAATTAATAGTGTAAACAGAGAAAATAACATTTTGCACCTTGTTAAAAAAAAGAAAGAAAAAGAAAACACAAAAGTTCCACCCTGATGTGCATCAGCTTCTATCAAATGCAAGAACAGAACTTCATGATGCTAAACAATATTACAAAGGAAATAGATTAAGAAATTCATTTAAAATTGTTTTAAATACTCAGCATAAACCTGATAAGGCTTATACCATTACTGAAGGTGACATCAACAAGGTCTGCACTTACACATGGGTAATCCACACACTGCATCTTGGAAAACTATCAACAAATAACTGGAACAAAAGTAAAGCTGTCTATTAGCATGAAAGGGGGATCACTAGATGAGAGAAAACCAAATTGGTTCTTACATTTCAAGAAACTTCTATGATAACCAGCAAAAACCAATAGCTTACTACTGCCTAAAATACAAATCTCAGATATCCTTAACATAAATACTGATCCTTTTACTGTTGATGAGATCAAAGTAACTGTCAAATCCTTCCCAAATAATAAGTCTCCTGGCCTTGTTAACATTTCTACTTTTCTATGGAAGGATCCAATATTTTATGATATTTTTCTTAATCACAATCCACTATCTGTCTGGCTTAAAGGTGGGTGATCATGCCCTAACTATCAATTACCATGGCATAAATCTCATTCCTATTGCTACAAATATTTACAATAAACTTTTATTGAACAGTATTGTACCATATATGGGCACATTACTGTGCAAAAATCAAAATGGTTTTCAAATGGACAGATCAACTAGAAGGAATTTTTAGGAAATAAGTTCAACAAAAAAGACACTCTGCTTTGTTAATTTTTTGGGACCTTATGTTTGAAATTCTCCCTCTGTATGCATTCCAAAACAAATTGGTGTTAAAATTTAGCCCCCTTATAACTCAACAATGCTGCTGTTCTATCCCCGGGTGGTGAAACTGAAGCATTTTATATAAATGCAGGTGTTCTACAAAGTTACATACTAACACTCGTTCTGTTCTTAGATTATGTGTCATGTCTTTCTTGTGATAACATAATAGAAAGGATTAATGACTGAAGCTCAACAGAGCAGCTGATATACGGCTCAAGATTTTACTGACTTGGGGTTTGCAGACAATCTTGCACTCATTTCTCAAACCATCAAAGACACTGAAGCTTTTCTCCAATAATTGGAAATTGCAGCAAATTTAATTGGACTGTACAAAACAAAATTCCTAAGTAAAACACCTCAACCAACTGAAATGAAATCTCTCAATGGTTCTTTAATCAAATGAGTCAATGACTTTAAATATCTTGGATCCTGTATTATGGACTCACAAAAAGAAGCTTTGATATTGAGCAGGTAAAACAAAGCCTTCACTGAATTACGTAACCAAAAATAGTAAAACACATTCACTGTGAGTCTGTTTTACTATTTTTGGCAATATTAAGACATGACTTTTCCCAAATATAATATCTAAAATTTATCAACAACTATCTCGCCTGTACTACCTATATATAATATATATATATATATATGTGTGTGTGTGTGTGTGTGTATGTGTTTGACTAAATATACTATCTGTAGCTTCCTTAAAAGTTTCCATTGACAAAATATGGAATTTCTTTCTATATAACATTTTTTAAATCATTCAATTAAATCATGCGAATTGCAGACCTCATAGCCCATCTAAGAAGTCAGTAACTCTGATTATGTACTGATTTTGTCTGTGATGACCCTCTAACCTTTGCTAACAGAGAACATGGTCTTTAAATGATGATGATGATGATGATGATTTTACTTGTGTAGTTCTTTCTAAAAAGTCATATTTTAATTGATGGTTCTTGCCCAAATAAACTTACCTATAATTATACACAAATCATTTCAATATATCTAAATATAGAAATATAGAATATTTTCCAAATATCACATCACCTTTTAGCTATTTAGAGCATCACAACACATTTTTATTCTCCATTTATAGCTGTTTTCTCTTTGATAATTGATTTGTATTAGTATAAAGTATGTTTTCCTTGTTTAAACTAAACATTGCAGAGACAACTATAGAAAATTCAAGAAATTTCACTGAGTGAATTGAATGATGGATCCCATGTTAGTTTTAATAATGAGGATTCAGGATTTTGGTGGGCTGAGCCTTGTGAATTAATGTGTAAGTGGTTGTGTATTCCATAGTCACATGCACTCTTAGCTTAGTTCCTAAGAAATATCAATATGACACAAGATGTGACAAAGCAGTATCTTTGAATTAAAGATACAATCTCTCCAGTAGGCTTCCATGCAGCTTCTGTCTACTCAGTTCTACTCACAAGGCTTGGGTTGACATGTCCTGAATGAAACAATTTAAATTATTGTTCCTGTTGTTGTTATTTGTAGTGTTGGTGCTGTACAAACATTTAACTTTGAATGCGTACATCAAAACTTTCATACTGTAAAGCCAGGGGAGATTTGGTATCAAAAGGGTTAAAGCTTTTGGTTGTGTTCACAGTGGAAGTATAGAAAGTAGTTTTGGTCAATTTGAGAATGTTATGATTTCTTGGGATTCATTTATAAAGTGTAGTTGACAGCTTCTTACAGAGTTTGGTTATATTATGGTTATTTATATATCACTAGAATTTATAGCTTGTCACTTTTTGAATGGTACAATATTTCCTTCATTACTTTAGAATTATAATTGCTATAATAATAATGTCTTCATTTGTTTCAAAATCTCATTAATTTGAGAAACTGAAAAGAAAGCATTATAATGAAAAGATCGCCTTTATATCATTGATCTATTAGTTTCTGTCTTATAAATGTTTATGAAATAATATGTGGAGTGGGAAGGTAGTTGACTTGATCTTTAACAATTTGTTCAGGAAGATTTGACTGTTACTTCTACCCGATTCAGTGACCACACCTTTCATCTTCTGCAAAACAATATCAAACAGTCAAAGATATGTCTCATTAAAATTATTTCACTGTTTTATAGTTTTCAATCTCATAAATAAAAAAGTTATTATATTGTTTATTAATTTCAATTTTATAAATGTTCAAATGATATTTAAATAAATAAAATAAAATAAAATAAAAGAGGAGAGGTAATAGACTTAAGTTATTTTAATTATTTTTGTTTTATTTTTACTGGTTTCAGTCATTAGATGGTAGCCATACTGGGGCATCTCCTTAAAGAGATTTAGTAGATAATATTGGCCCCAGAACCTATTTTTTAAAGTCTGATACTTTCTCAATCAATCTTTTTTTGTCAAACTGTTAAGTTGCAGGACATAAACAAATGGTTTAAACACACTCACACACAAAATAGATAACAGATTTAGACCAAGCTACTCTATTTTATGGATTCAAATGTACAATCAATTGTGGTGGTGGTGGTGTTGATGTTGGTAGAGGCATTGGCGATAGTGGTGGTAACGATGTTGGTGGTAATGACAGTGGTGATTGTGATGGTGGGAGTGGTGATAGTTGTAGTAGTGATGATGATTATTGTGGCAGTGATGATGATAGTGGTGTTAGTGGTGATTGCGATGGTAGTGGTGATGGTGGTGGCGGCTATGGTAATAGTGATAGTGATGCTTGTTGTCATGGTTTCACCTAATAGCAAGAAGCACATATGCTATGTGCTTTGTGCTAAATGCTTGCATGCTATCAATACTAATTCAGTGATTCTTCACATTATTTCTATAGTTGCTATACATTGCATTTCTTCAGCCATTAGGATTGACTGGATGTTTAGGGGGTTGATCCAAGACACAAGGATACCTTCAAGCTACAATACACTGAAATTAAATGCTTGGAAGCTATCAATTTTAATTCTATTTAGTTTGCATATTCTTTATCACTAGTTATTACACATTGCTGCCAATGTTTATATGTGACAGGATGTTTAAGGTCGATCAAACATTCAGAATATTTCTGAGATCTAATACACATTAAATTAAACAATTTACAATAATCAAATTGAATGAGAATGTTAAATCAACAAGCTATCTTCATTTTTGTTACATGCTAATTAATAAAATTGCAATTAGATTTCTCTATTTTAATACTCTGAACTCTTTATTCAGCAATTGAGCTTAATTAATATTTTTTTAATAAATAACATTAGTTGAATGAATCAGATAATTACTAATATAAACGTAGGTACACACATACATATGCTTATATGCGTATGAATAGATAGACAGAGATAGACATGGACAGATATAGATAAAAATGGGTGCTTACATATGCACACATATCATCATCATCATCATTTTACGTCCGCATTTTCCCTGCTTGCAAGGGTGGGACGGGAACTGATTCTGGCTTGATTTCTACAGCTGGATGCCCTTCCTAACACCAACCTCATTTACAGTGAGTGCTGGGTGCTTTTTTTCCATGGCACCTCCACGACCACTTTGCAGTGGAATGATAGGGACTGGGGTCCCTATCATCTCATTTCTACAGCTGAGTAAACTGGAGCAATGTGAAATAAAGTGTCTTGCTCAAGGAAACAACACATCACCCGGTGTGAGAATTGAACTCACAACCTTTCGATTGCAAGGCCAATGCTCTAACCACTAAGCCATGTGCCTCCCTCCATATCAATAAGCATATATGAAGGTGAGTGGGAGAATGCCAAGATGTGTAAGTACACCTCAAACATAGGCAGATGTGAGAGATTTGTAGATGTAAAACACATGCATGCACACGCACACACACACACACTCACACACTGACAATAACAGTAGAATTTATTTCCAAAGGAAACCAAAATAAATTTGATATGTTTCCATTGGTCATTCAGTTGTTGATAGTAACTGCTAGTTTTAACATTAAACACCCACAATATACTGCTAAGTGATATAATTAACTTTTATTAAGCATGTAATGCCTATTGCACTTTCTCTTTATCGCTTTTACCTTCTCTACAAGAAATCAAATGTGATCAGGCATGGAGGGGGAATGGGCTTTGCTAGGTTTAAAGTACCCAAGATACAATGAACGTTACTACAGTGCACTTACGACTCCATCAGGAGTCAAAGGTCTATAAATATATGCATTTACCCGGTTTTAAATGCCCAAGGCATGCTGTATATTACTACAGAGCATCTACAACTCCATCAGGAATCCATACTATACAAAATGCCAATCCAGACAGTGTTAAGTTTTTTTCTATACTTATACATTATGGATAAACAACAAACATTAGAAAAATAGACAGAAAAAGGTAAGAGACAGACAAGAATTTATAAAATGGGAGAAAGTGAAAGAAAGTAAAAATGGTAAGGGCAAAGTAATTGCAATTCAAGAATCCCTATTTGAATGAAAGTAACTGAAAAATGATATATTGTGATGTTATAAAATGTAACCCTTTCAATCAATTAATGAAGAATATTCAGGCATTTACCTCAATTATTAATTATTTCATTACTAAGATAGTAACTTAACCCTTTTGATACCAACCTACCCCAAACCACCTCTGGTTCTATGGAACAAAACCACTCATTTTAAATTAAAACCTCTTAACATAATCAGTAATATAATGATTTCATTTATTCCATTTATTCAGTAATATAATTATTTCTACTTTTGGCACAAGGCCGACAATTATCCCAGTGCATTACAGGTACTTTATTTTATCGACCTCGTAAGGATGAAAGGCAAAGTTAACCTCGGCGGGATTTGCACTCAGACCATGAAGGGCCGTAACTCTTTGCTGCAAAGCATGGCGTCCGACCCTCTACCGATACTGCCAATCCACCGCGCTAATTCAATAATATAATTGTTTCTACTTTTGGCACAAAGCCAGCAGTTACCAAGTGTATTACTGGTACTTTATTTTATCGACCCCCGTAAGGATGAAAGGCAAAGTTAACCTTGGCGGGATTTGAACTCAGAATGGCAAGGGCCGTAACTATAATTGTTTCTACTTTTGGCACAAAGCCAGCAATTGCCCAGTGTATTACTGGTACTTTATTTTATCGACCCCGTAAGGATGAAAGGCAAAGTTAACCTCGGCGGGATTTGAACTCAGAATGGCAAGGGCCGTAACTCTATGCGTCAAAGCATGGCGTCCGACCCTCTACCAATACTGCCAATTCACCGTAACTATAATAAAAGCCAATGTGTATTTGTCCATCACACACTAGAGATGACTAAGGAAGGAAGGGGTGATGACACCGACTGAGGAAGGAGGTGGGTGATGACAAACTACAGAAAGCAGCATTTAACATGTGTGTGTATATGTATAATGAATTGGCTACACACATTGGCTGTTATGATTATGTGAGTGTTTGTGCGTGTGTATATGTGTATTTCTGTAAATTATATTTATATATAATATTTGTGTGAGTGTACATATATATAAACAGACATAAACAGACACACCTAGAAAAGATAATTATTACATACACACACATCTCTGTGATGACGGAAGAAAGAGGGGCAGAGAAACTATAGAAGTCCAGCATTCTAGGATTCATCTCAGCTGTGTGTTCGTATGTTTGTATCACTTGTGTGAGTGAGCATGAAGGAAACAACCAGCCAACCAACATCTCTTTTTTATATTATGCATAGATATTACAATTAGCCATCATTTTTGACATCACAGAGCAAGCTAGTTATATATAAGTACCATTTGTTATTTTTAAAATATCATCTTAATCATGATCAGGAAATAATTGATAATTTTAGTAAATTCTTCGAATTCTTCATTAATTAATTAAAATACAATGTATTTCATTAGAAATATGGTCACAAAAGATATAAAATAGCTGGTTCATTTTATAGAACCAGACCCAGCTCTGGCCAGCTTGATAACAAAAGCATAAACCCTTTTGATACTAATTTGCCTGAAACTGTCACAGGTACAGTATTTCAAAACATTTTGTTTTAAAGTGTTTATATTTATCTAAAAACTTTTGCTCAGAATAGTATGTTAAGTTATGGTTTGACTGATGTTGGGTTGTGTCACTGGTGTTTTGGTGTAGCTGTTATGTTGCTGCTGCTGTTGTTATTGATATTGATGTACCTGACTGCCTACAATCACGCTATGAGACACAGCTGGCATTAAAACTCCTGTTTTTATCATAGCTGCCATATGTAGTTATGTTGTTGCTGTCATTGTTGTTGTTGCAGCTGATATAGTGATAGCAGTGGTTGTCACTGATTTATTCTTTATATTTTTCTATTACTATTTCAGATTTGTTTCTATTAGTAGGTTTTATTTTGATTTTCTTATTTTCCATGTTGTCCTATCTTTTTTATCTTCTGGCCTCCTTTATGTTTATTTATATATTTTTATTTTTTACTTTTATTCTTTTTCTTGTCTTGTAACTTTATAGTTATTTGTTTACCTATCTTTCTTCCTCCCTCAAAACTCATTAATAAGTGTATATGAATGGATCCATTCACCTCTATCAACAGCTTGAATGTGTCTTCGCAAATATAAACTCCCATATCTGATGAGATGTTGAGGAAGAGTCAGGGTTCCCAGTCATTATGATTGTACCCTAAACTGATCGATATTGAAACAACTGAGTACTTGGAATGATGCACCACCTGTAACTTTAGTTACACACTTACCTAACACACACACATATACATATATACAGGAGAACCCTTCAGTTGTGTTATGGATATGACATCCTCCCTAGTGTGTTGGTGACAGGAAGGGCATCAGACCATAGAAAACTTGTCCAACAAAGGGTCGGAGGGACCCACCAGTCGTGTCAAGGGCATGATAACCTCCCTAGTGTTGGTGATTTACATGATAAATGCACCCAGTACATGCTGTAGAGTGGTTAGTGATAGTAGGGCATCCACCCATAGAAAACTTGCCAAACAAAGGGTCATTGTAATATTATTGGTAATAAGAAGAGCATCCAGCTGAAGAAATCTTGCTAAAAAGGTGTTGGGAGGAGCCTCAGTTATGTCAAAGGCATAACAACCTCACCTGAGCACTTGATGGAATGTGTAGAAACCTGTAGTTGTTGCTGTAGCTGATATAGGTTTCTGGCTTGCCTCGGAGGTCAGTGGCTCCACTTCAGTATGAACTTGGTCTATATGGACTTGTCCAACCCTTGCTATTAGGAAAAGCAGATGTTAAAACGACAACGATAATATATATATATATATATATATAATGTATAATAAACAATACAATATAATTACCTCATTACCAGAGGTTTCCCGAATAAGACGAATACAAGAAATGTCCTCATTCGTTCGTCAGACAAGGCAATTTAAAACATAGTGAAATATTTGAAAAATCTCCTCAAGAAAGGCAAAAGTTTAACGGGCAAAAAATTAATATATATAAATAAAAGTAAAGCAAGAGATATATAAAAATAAAATAAGGAAATATAGTAAGGGTATGTGTATAAATGTGTGTATATGCACCTACAAATGTACATATGTGTGTATGTACAAATGCATGTGTATAGTGAAAAAATGTGTGCGTAAATACATACATGAGGGCAAGCATATCAGTGTATGTGTGACCACAAATACGTATATAATATATGTTGAAAAAAAAAATTGTAAGATAATAGCGTTAGCGTACATACAGACTCAGGGACTCAGGATTGAAATATATACACATACAAGTATGAAAGCACGCGTATAAACACACACACACGCGCAACCACATACATGCAAGTGATATATACAGGGAAGGGAGTGTATCAGTCAAAGCAGTGTCAGGCTGAAGGTCGATACAGATATAAAAAATATAAAATATGAAAATGAAAAAAATGAAAAAAATATATGAGAATAAAAAAAATAAAATATATATATATATATCATCATCATCATCATTTTACGTCCACTTTTCCCTGCTTGCAAGGGTGGGACGGGAACTGATTCTGGCTTGATTTCTACAGCTGGATACCCTTCCTAACACCAACCTCATTTACAGTGAGTGCTGGGTGCTTTTTTGCCGTGGCACCTACACATCCACTTTACAGTGTGGGCTGGGTGCTTTTTTTGCCGTGGCACCTCCACGATCACTTTACAGTGGAATGATAGGGACCCCAGTCCCTATCATCTCATTTCTACAACTGAGTAAACTGGAGAAATGTGAAATAAAGTGTCTTGCTCAAGGAAACAACACATGATATATTTATATATATATATATGTATGTATATATATATATATATGTATATATATATATATATATATATATCATCATCATCATCACCGTTTTATGTCCATTCTTCCATGCTAGCATGGGTTTGATGGATTGTCCTGTTGTGGGCAATGGCAGGTTGGGTACTATGTATTGCTCATACAGAACAGATTCTGGCTTGATTTCTACACCTGGATGCCCTTCCTAACATCAACCTCATTTACAGTAAGTACTGGGTGCTTTTTTACCATGGTGCCTACACCATATATATATATATATTACAGATAGACTTGCAGGGTGTAGCAACATACACATTAATATATAATGAGGCTGTTCCATTCATCAGAGGATTGAACACTCATCGTCTAAACAAAGGAGTTCCATTGCATTCTACATATTAGCAGAGATGTGTATGTATGCATGCATTTGTATGAATATATATATATGATGATTATTCCAGTCATCTGGAACACTTAATGAGTATGTTGCTGCTCACTACAAGTCTATTTGTCACATAATTCTTTGGGTGATTCAGCATGATACCATGTGTGATAAAGCTGACCCTATAAATTACAGGTACATTCCATCTGATTTGCTTTCAGTTTCCATCTAGTGTCGACTTGAGGTTATGATAAATCACACTTGCCCAAGATGCTATGCAGTGGGATTGACCCTAGGCCTAAATTATAGTGAAACAAACTTCTTTGGCTATGTTCGCCCCATCCCCCCAATCTCTCTCTTCAAGCCCAGAAAGGTATCCATTTTATCCATTTGTGCAAAAATACATGAATACATACTTGTAGTGTAATCTCTTCAAGGACTGACCCCCAGGGGACATCTAATTGTCATTTCTCTGTTATTTCAGCTGTCGGCAGTACATCTGGAGTGACAGGTCATTTTGAGGTGAAAGCAAAATAACTTCTTCTTTCACTAAGTCTACTCTGAGTGAAAGAAGAAGTTATTTTGCTTTCACCTCGAAAGGGATGCATCAAATTGACCTGCTCAAAACCTTTGGCCATCTCGACAAGGGCTCAGCAACATTCTTTCATCTGTATTTCAAAACAAAGTTTTAGTAACTACACCTTTAATAATTCTTTTACATACAAACACACATACACATTTTGACAAATAACGTCACATAATTCATCTGTGTTTATTTCTTCTTCGTGCATTTTCATATAACTTTGGCACAAGTTCTATTCAATAAATTTGTAACATAGTGGCTTTGTGTTATCGTGGTTTTTATATATTTCGTTTCCTACATGATATATGTTTACAATCACATCATTACAACCACATTCAGACATATACAGTGTAATCGTGACATTCACGGATTTTCCTTAGAATCTAACTAATAATTGTTCATGGAAACCACCACATATTCGCAGAATCGTAAATATCTTCTGTGATTTTTTAATGTCTTTTTCATGGTAATATATATTTTTTCACGCTTTTTAATACTAAATTATTAATAATATACCATATTTGCTGGCCTATGTTTTACATTATATTTTGATGTTTATAGGCCACATCCAATATTCACAGTTGTTTGCACTTCACAGGTGCTCTATGAACATAACTCCCATGAGTACCGAGGTACATTTGTATATATGTATTCTCTGATTCTTTTACTTGTTTCTGTCATTTGACTGTGACATACTTGGGCATCAGTTTACAAGGATTTAGTCAATTTCATCAACCCTTGTACTTATTTTTGTTGTATTAAGTTATAGGATGTAAGCACAGATACTAATATAATGTCTGATAATGGGATTTAGAACCCTCAGATAAATGGAAAAAGATGAGTTTTGACGTACATGGGAGTCAAACCCACATCTTTGGTTATCCAGACCACTGTGCTACCATTTACACCAACACGTCACCCTGTGTTGGTGTAAATGGTAGCACAGTGGTCTGGATAACCAAAGATGTGGGTTTGACTCCCATGTACGTCAAAACTCATCTTTTTCCATTTATCTGAGGGTTCTAAACCCCATTATCAAACTACAAATTTCTTTAGTAAAAAAATACGGTGAAAGCTATTCTATTTTCTAATTTCAAACCTGTTCACTGTTTCAAAACATATTTTAATATAATGTATACTAAAGTAATCTAAACACTAAAAATATACTTAATTCTTAACATCCTGGAATGGTTTAACAGAAAATAAATAAAAATAGGTTTATTAATTGAAATGTTTATAATATTTTCCTAGTGGGCAAGGTGTTGTAAACATTTGCAGTATTAGAGTAAGGTTAAAAACTTTAATTTTTAATGTGATGCAGGAGTTAATAAATGAAAGTGGTGAAAGGAGGTGAATAGACATTAAAATACACCTAGTCCAATATTGCAAGTATTTCTACCAATCCATCGCCTGCAAAACTACACAAGATTAAAAGATTATAATTTCACAAGAATACAATAAATGTTTCAAACATTTTTTAAAAAAATCAATAAAAAATCTTTAAAAATTAAAATTTTAGAAAATCTTTATAAAGAGCTTAGAAACTTTTAAAATAGTTGAAAAACATTTCAAAAATTTCTAAAAATTCCAATTAAAGAGCTTTTGAAAAGATTAACTATTGAACATTAGGAAATAAATATTATTAAAATAAAAACTCCAGTATTATGGGTGTGTCCATAGATTCTTATTAGATGAGGTGTATGGTAGATTCTAATCAGATGGTAGTGAAGCACCCCCACCACTCCAGCCATGTGAAAGGTGTTTTGTAAAATATAACCTAAACTGGATTTCTGCTTGTAACCAGTAGACAAGAGGATGGTATATAGAATTAGACAGGCTGACTTGCCATATATATATAAGCATACATCTTTCTCTGATTATAAAATACCATATCTTGAGATTTTACTTTTTCATTGTTTTAATTTATAATTTAAATTTGTGAACATGTTTTACTTTTTCTCTTCTATAGGAAGTAGTCATAATTTTCAGTAACAAAATGGCATCGATGAAACAAAAGTTCAGTGTGGAAAAACTTTATGCTCACCCTATATATATATATATATATATATATATATATACATAATTAGTCAAGGGCATGACAACTGCTCTAGTGTTGGTGATCTACATGATAAACACACCCAATGCATGCTGTAAAGTGGTTGGTAATAGGAAGGGCATCCAGCCAAACAAAGGGTTGGGAGAATCCTCGGTTGCATCAAAGGCATGACAACATCTCCTAAGCACCTGATGGAATGTGAGACTGTACATAATTGCACAGGTCTCTGACACCCCTGAAAGATCATTGGTTTTGCTTCAGTACTGACTTGGTCTATATAGACTTGTCCAACCCTTGCTAGCAGGGAAAGTGGACATTGAAATGACAATGATGATAACAATGATAAAGGAAGTATGTTTGGGATGTGGTGAACAAAGTTTAGAATTGAAATAGAAATAGAAGCTTCACCATAATATTTTTTAATAATGGGGTGTATAAACCCACTGAATGGAGGAAAACAAAAACAACTTTTTCCATTCAGTGTGTCCACACATTAGATATAAGGACTATGGATATCTATATACATAAATGGCAATTTCTGTCTGTTTGTTTGTTTGTGAACCTAAATCTCAAAAACTACCAAACCAATCTTGATGAAACTTGACACGTGTGTGGGGCTCATACCCATTTGATTTCTTACATATATTTAATCAAAGGGTTCCCCGGCGGTTCAAACCCCTGCTGAAAACCCCCGCTTAGTCTTTTCCCTTTGATTTATATGAAATTTAAACCATAGGGAAATGGGAAGATATGATGCCTATTCACAAAATTTCAACAAATTTCAATAAAATTAAAACACCCTAATGTGGGTTAAACCCCTTATAGTGAAAATTTTGGTCAATAAATGGAACAAGATTTCACGAACTCCTCCTATGGTTTTGGAGATAGACCCCCATAACCAAATATATTCTGAAACTACATTGCCCAGGGTACTTGGATAAGTATATTTTATTTTAATCAAAGGGTTCCCTGGGTGCCCCCCCCCCCCCCGAAAACCCCTGCTGAAAATGTTTTCCCTTTGATCAAGATATGATGCCTATTCACAAAATTTCAGCAAATTTCAATAATATTAAGACACCCTAATGGGGGTTCTATTTTTTTCCTTATAGCAACACTCAACTTCTCTGACAAACATTTTTTCGCCTGACCAATGTAATCAACAATATTTGTTTCTATTATTGTTTCGTAAATGAATTTGTCTTCGCTTTTGATTATCTGTCCTATATTTTGATTTCATTTTTGGTCTGAGAGGCATTGGGCATTTTAATGGGAACTGGGAATACCCCTGCTCCCAGGTATTACTGGGTACCTCAGTTAGTATGTAATAAACTGACTTAGATGAACAGAAGCCATTGTGACAAGAGAGAAGATGGAAAAGGAAGAAACAACACATTTGTGTTGTTTCACTGACTGGCGAAGATTCATACACCATTAACCAGAGGCACAAAACAGATATTCTGTTTCTTCTCTTAACCTCTTTTAATGTTACTATGTGCATGACTGCATCCACATAGTAAAATAAAGTTAGCTTTACAATAAGATCCTAGATTTGATCCCATAGTGGTCATCTTGGACAAGTGTCATTTACCTGAGCCTCAGGTTAACCCAGGCCTTGTAAGTGAAATTGGAAGTAGGCAGATATTATTTGGAAGCCTCTCAGTTGCATCTACCTGTATTTCAAAGGGTTAATATTGTCACACTGTAACATGCTGAATCTTCCTGAGAGTTACGGTAAGAATACATGTCTGTGAAATGCTAAACTGTTTACACTTTGATTGAACAACTGTATCACTCATCACCTAAATGATGAACGCTCATTGATGGACACTTAACTAAATACTCAGCATCGACAGAGTCCATTTCATTGTTACTAAAATGGCCTCTTTTCTGAATTATACAGACTCATCTATTTCATCTCATCTCACCCTTCTTAGAACATTCCATCATCCTTATTGTGATTCACCTCCCAGATTTTCACAATAGATATTTTATAGTGACAATAATTAAAGTAACTTTTAACCCTTTTGCTATCAACCTGCTTGTAACCAGCGATCAATTTAAAAATGATTATTATAAAATTTCCAGTGCCAGATTAATAACTATTAATCTCAAAAAAACTTTTTTCATAATTTTATGTAAGAACCTTTGTTTAGTTATGCTCCACACACTAGCTTAATAATGAGAAAGTCATATTACTTAATCCTACCAAATTCTTATTTTTAGAATAATTAAAAATAATAGGCATTGTATTTCATTAGAAATATAATGAAAGGGTTAAAACATACTTTTGTATTGTAGAAATGGGTGTATTTTCAGGCGTTTTCAATTTAAGGGATATAGACACCAACCTCTATTAAATAAAGATTCAAGCTGAACATTAACTACATCAATCGGCCCCAGTCTGAGAGAATATACAAAAGCCCATGATACTGCATCTCTTCCTCTTTTGATTAAATTATTATATAAAAAATAAAAATAAAAAAACCGGAAATTTATCAAGGGAAAACTTGACCCCAGAACTGACTCAGAGATCAACTTACTAAACAGAAGAATGTTTTATAGCAACCATTTATTTTGTTAGAGTATAAATATGAATATTGAATAGTATATTAGTATTAGTGTGTCTATGTGTGTTTATGAGTGTACTTGAATGAGTATATGTGTAAGGGTATCAATGAGGGTGTCTACATACATGTTGAGTATGTGATTAGGTTTCTCTGTAAAATTCTCTTTGAGTGTGTGTATGTGTATAAATATGTGTGTGTATCTACATATGCATTTATATATAAATGTTTATATATATATATATATATATATATATATATATATATATATATATATATATATATACATACGTACATTTATATATATATATATATATATCTATATACATATGCATACACATTCATATATATATATATATATACAAACATACATATATATAAATATATAAACATACATATACGCATATATACATATATACACACATATATGTGTCTGTGTGTGTATCTATCTAAATATGTGTGTCTTTGTGTAAGAGAGAGAGCGAGAAAGAGAGACAGAAAGAAAGACAAAATCTAGTAATTGATTGCCAGTTGATGGAAGGCTGCCATGGTTTCTCCATTTCACCTTATATAGAATCTATAAAATCAAGATAATTGCTTTTTATCTCTTCCACCTCCTGCTAAACTATCCTTTATTTGCTAATCATTTATATTTATGTTTATGTTCTATTTCATAGCCTGACATTCTCTCTGCGAGATCTGTTCCCTCTCCCCCAACATGCCTCTCCTCTCTCCTCTCCAATATTGCTCAGTAAATATATATGTGCTTTTTAAACTAAAATGTTGCTTACTATAAGAGATCTGTTTTCATATATATAAATATGTATATATATACATATATATATATATATATTGACTATATATATTTACACACACATACATATCTATCTATCTATATATGTACATATATATGTGTGTGAATGTGTGTGAAAAGGCACACACACATACATATGCAAGCACCCCCTTATTTATATTCATAAATATGTGTGGGTGTATATATATATAGATGTGTATGTGTGCCTGTGTTTACACACATGTGTGTGTGTGTATATATGGAACAACTTTTCTTTGAAACTCATTACATCAAAATTATGATTAAGTTCAGATTTTGTGCATTTTTTATTAAAGATGCTTCATATTTTCTTTCTAATTCCTTGTTTGAGCATTGATAAATCTATTAATTCAAGATCACCACAGCCCCATCTTCAGAATAAGTATGATTGTGGTGGCATTTTATTCATGTGCTTTGCAGTAGTTACAACGCATCATGGGTGTATTAGTATAATTTCTAATGCCAGACTAATAAATTATTTAGCAATTTAGGCTTTGTTGTTGTCATAGTTATCTTTAGGTATGCTGTGATTTGATTTTTGGTTTATATTTTTATATTAATAAATTAGAAAGGGCAACCAGCCATAGAAACTATGCCAAAAAGGGTTGAGAAATCTTCAGTTGTGTCAAGGACATGTAAAACTCTCTAGGGTTGGTAACACAATAAAACACACACAGTACACTCTGTTAAATGGTTAGGGATAGAAACAGCATCCAGTCATAAAAACGATGCCTACCAAAGGGTTGGAAAGACTCTTCAGCTGACACAAGTTCCCTAGTTCTGGTGCCCTGATAAGATGTACCCAGTGTACCGAAAAATGTAACTGAGAAGGAAATACCCAACCAGTCTGAGACGTTGGTAACTCTGATTAAGTGCTGACTTGATCTATGATGATCTGTCCAACCTTTGCTAGAAGAGAAAACAGACATTATATGATGATGATTATCTGTGTATATTATTGGTTTTCTCTCTTAGTTACAAATTGTTTGAACTTGAAGTATTGGGTTGCATCTCCTTATATTTTCAGTTAAATCTTGCCTCTGTCAACCATGCATTTTTATATTTTCAGGGTAAATAAAATAAAGCCTAAGTCATGTGTCAAGACCAATACAATCCTCTTTACCTGTCTTCCAATATGTGTAACAATGTTAGAAATCATTATTGGTGGATTGGCAGTATCGGTAGAGGGTCGGACGACATGCTTTGCAGCACAGTTATGTCCCTTTACGGACTGAGTTCAAATCCCGCCAAGGTTAATTTTACCTTTCATCCTTACGGGGTCGATAAAATAAAGTACCAATAATGCACTGGGTTATTGCTGGTCTTGTGCCAAAAGTAGAAACAATTATTATTAAAACTGCGGTGGTTGGCAATAATTTTGTAGAGTGAGTGGGAAACGAAATTTCAAGTATTATTTGAAAACATGCTTCTGAGATATTCAGATACCACTGACAAAAATGTTACTCTTTTATTGTTCTAAGGAGTTGATAAAATAAGTACCAGTCATGTACTATGGTTGATTTAATGAATCACATCTCTCCTCTTACAAAATATTTGACTATAATTATTGTACCAAAATAGTTGACTTTGCCCTTTCATTGTATGTACTCAAGCTACATTTTTTGTCTTCTAGAAGACTAGTGTGGTTTTGTGCTTAAAATAGAAAAAATTGTATCAAAATAGATTAATAAATCAAGAAACAGAAATATAATTCATCTATGAAAAATTGAATAAAAGGAATATTTCCATGGTTATAAACTAGTTTAATGCCAATGAAAGATAATTAAAATGAAATTTTATTTAATGGAAAATTATATTGAATTTGTGACTTGGACAATAGAAATTCTAATGGAAAATTACAACTATTAGTTTTCAATGAAGCATTTGACTTTCTTTTTAGTTTTATTTCCATCTAATTTTGGTGGAATTGTTCATGTATTTATATTATTCATTCAGAATTAACTAATTTATGTCATTTCCTTGTGTCACCTTTGACCTCGATGGCAGGATCCCAATCACATACACACCCAGAACACACACACACAGATGTAATACATTATCACCTTATACATGCAGACAAACACCACATATTATAAAGGCATTTAGATTATTCTATAGCTATCATTATGATCAAGGCACATGGCCTAGTGGTTAGGGTGTTGGATTCATTATCATAGGTTAATGGGTTCAATTCCTGGACCAGGCAGCATTTGTTCTTGAGCAAGACACTTCATTTTGTTTTGTTTTACATAATAGCACTGGGGGCCACTGTCATTAAAACAGCTAAGGGGTGCAATCTCAGAGGCCAGCTAAACCTACATAGTTGTCATTTCATTTAATCATTATTTTATCAAGATCATCGTTGTCATAGTCACAAACCTCCCCATCATCATCGTTTTCTTCATCATCATCACCATTACAACCACCATTATGATCTGCATCATTTTCACAAATAAGACTATCAAGCTGGGAACATTTCAATGTGTAAATCAGTATAGAAAGATGCATTTCAATAGTATAAGAAAATATTTTGTGAATACATCAAACAATGGAAATCACAGCATGTTACATAAATGTTTCATTGTACCTCCAGACAAAATGGCATATGTGTTACTCCAAAGGATGGTGAGAGTGATATTTTGAAAGAGGCAGTCCAGTTCATGGTGCTCTTTCTTACAGATAACCATCTCCATCCTGATTGAATTGATTAGAGAGGTGTTTTGGGTTTCAAGATGCTGTTCTTTTGATAAGAAACCTATAAACAAAACAGCTAATACTTTGTCAGCCTGACATCTTCAGTCTGTAGTGCAATGAAGCACAGGTAAGATGCTGACTTCATCAGGTTTGCTTCTGGGGAAAATGTCATTGGAGGCTATGTCCCAGATACTACCTCAGAATGAAAAGTCTGTGATACAGGCTGGTCTTTTGTCACCCCTTCTGTCTAACCCTACCAGTTTCATTTGTGATGGAAAACCAGCTGTGTCCAAACTATGTTTGATGATACAAAAAAATTACATTAATAGAGCAAATTCTATATTTAATACATCATCTGAATTAAATAATTTAGTTTAAGGATATTTCAACCTTTTTTGTAAAATATATTGTGGTTATAACCACTTAGAGAGAAAATATAGCTCTGCTATTGTTGTAGGAAATGTATGTGTTATTTTTTCTCTTTTTGTTTTTGGCAATGAGTTATAACTCCAAAAATATTTCATCACAAACCTGGATCTTTGTATACAGAGTTTTAGCACTTTAAAAGTACATATTAAGAATGAAAGCCATTTTCACTGTATGGTAGTCTTCACAGTGAAGATCTGTTATTAATGTTTGCTGCAGGTCTTAAAAAGATATATATATATTGTATGAATGGTGGTGAAATGTAAAGATATGGGTGCATTGAGTAATGTGATGTGTGAGGAGGAAAATGTGAAGAGCAGAGTTTGCTATACATATGGAGAATGTAAGACACAGAAATTATAGAATGATGGAACAATATTTAAATGCTTTCATCAAGAAAAGCTTTATTGATTAGAGAAATGATTTTTCCCCAAATGTTCTTTTCTTGTATTTTTGTGTGTGAGTAAAATCTGTTGATTTTCACATTATTGTTGGTATGCTACAAAAAATCCCACATATATATTAAAATTGTATAAATAAAAAAATAAAATTTGATATCTGATGTATCTAGGCAGAAAGCACTCAATCTTAAAAGAAAGTGGGTCTCCTAATGTATGGGGAGTGGGGTGGATACTGTGTGTATGCAGGAACACTTACAATACAATGTTTATTACGTTCACTAAGAACATTAGCATTGAAAGTGAAATAAAATGGATTCCACTGAGAAACAAACTGCTTTGGAAACCTTAATTGTTGACAACTATTGTTCTCAAAATTCAAATCTAATATTTCCCCAAATAAATATCTATATATACTGATTATATATATCCATATCTAAATACTCACACACACACATACACACACACACACACATTTGTATGTATATGCAAATGCACACACATATTTGATATTTCCCTGCATAAATGTAGTGAGGCACTTTAAAAACTAACACAAAACCAAGCAAAGCAAAGTATAAGTTATAAGCTAGTTATATTTGTATATAAAGTTACATAAAATATATTCCACTAACTCTGTATTGTATATAGTATATGAAAAATAAATATTTGTATTTACTAGCAAAATATGAAATGAAATTTGATACATATTCTTTTCTTATGATATATTATTTATTAAAATTTGATTGACATGGAACAAATATATTTACTATGCTGTATATATTTACAATTTGAAGATATCAACAGCATTGCATCTTTAGAGTTACTGCCAACAAATATTAGATTCTACACATGCATTGAGTCCTCTATTCATACAATATACTACATTGTTTATATGTAATCAAATATCTTTAACTGAATATTTAAATATATGTTCATCACAATCTCACATATAATTATCATGCTCACACACACATATTTATCACATAAATATATTTAACACACATGTACTTATCACACATACACATAGTCCAACTTTTGCTAACAAGGAAAGGGTACTTTAAATGATGATGACCTATATATATATTTATCACATTTACACATGTAAAAGCTGATCTTGCCCAATTGCACCTCTCAAAGGCGATGACACAAGACCGAGACCTCTGGCATTACGCAGTAATACAGAAGACCTGATTTACCATGGATGCAAGCCAAAACTGAAGCATATAGACAGTATGCCCCCACCCTCCCACTATAAAGTGGTCATGTAGTTGTCACGACAAAAACGCACCCATTCCACCTATTCCACACTGTAAAGTGTTCGTGTAGGCGCCACAATAAAAAGCACCCAGTACTCACTGTAAATGAGGTTGGTGTTAGGAAGGGCATCCAGCTGTAGAAATCAAGTCAGAATCAGTTCTGTATGAGCAAAACATGGTCACCTGACCTGGCATTTCCCACAACAAAACAATTCGTCTAACCCATGATAGCATGGAAGAATGGACATAAAAGAGTGATGATGATGATGTATATAACCTCCTATACAAACTTTAGAAGTGCTGGGTAATTCTTTCGAATATGTAGCAATCCTGAACACAGAAAACCTGTAACCACTACAGAGAATTGAATTCCATATGTCTCAAATTCCTGCTGAGTGCTCTAACCATTGAGCTATGGGACCTCTGGCTACAAATTCTGTCTGAATTAGATAATCTATACTGAACAACTTGAATGTAAAGAACCTTTTCTACAAACTATCAAAGCAGTGGGTAATTTGAAATTCTTTAGAAAATGTAGGAATCCCAAACACAGAAAACAACTATAACAGTTGGTTGCTAGAAATAATAGCTTAGAAAACTGGGTTAAATGCCTTTATGGACAGGAAAAAGTGTCCAGCAGCTGCTAAGGAGAACAGAGCATTCAGCTGAAATTTGAAAGATTTTTTTTATAGAAGATTGTTTCCACCCAAGCTGTTCAGTATAGCTATGTAATTCAGATGTAATCTGTGGATAGAGGCCCCTCAGCTTAATGATTAGAGCATTCAGCTGGAGTTAGAGACATACAGAGTTTGATTCTCCTTAGCAACTGCTGGCCACTTTTTCTATTGTTAGGGGTATTTTACCCCATTTTATAAGCTATTATAAAGCAATGAAGGTGCATGGCTTAGTGGTTAAAGTATTGGGTTTGCAATCTGGAGATTATGAGTTTGATTCTTGGACAGGATGGTGCATTGTATCCTTGAACAAGACACTTTATTTCACATTGCTCTAGCTAACTCAGCTGTAGAAATGAGTTGTGACATCACTGGTGTCAAGCTATATTGACCATTGCCATTCCCATGGACAACATTAATAGCATGAAGCGGGGAGACTGGCATGCATAGGTGACTGCTGATCTTCCATAAACAACCTTGCCCAGACTTGTACCTCAGAGGGAAACTTTCTAGGTGTAAATCCTATGGTCATTTATGACCAAAGGGGGTCTTTACCCTTCATCCTATATAACAATTGAGTGCTGTTGCAGTTATTCTCTGTGTTGGTGATTCTAACATATTCTAATTAATATATGTATAAATTCATTGCATTTACATACATATACTTATCACACTTACACAAATATATTTATTGCATTTGCACATATATATTTACGACTCAAATACACTTAATAAGTGTATTTGAGTCGTAAATATATATGTGCAAATGCAAATGCAATAAATATATTTATGTAAGTGTGATAAGTATATGTATGTAAATGCAATGAATTTATATTAATCAAATAAATATATATTTATCACATTTATACACTTATTACACTTACACTTATTTATATATTCATTGCAAATATATATATATATATATATATATATATATATATATATATCATTGATGCAGGCATGACTGGATGATTAAGAAATTTGCTTTGTAATTATGAAGTCCTAGGTTCAATACCACTTTGTAAGATATTGAGCAAGTGTGTTTTAGCATGGACCTGGGTCAACCCAAGCTTTCTGAGAGAAATTGGGGAGTCAAAAATTCTGTGGAAGCCTATTAAATAGATTGTACTAGTAATTTAAATTAAATTTTGTGTTACACTGATTCTGTCTACCTCTAATGTTAAAGTTACATGTCATCATCATCATCATCATCGTCATTTTACGTCCACTTTTCCCTGCTTGCAAGGGTGGGGTGGGAACTGATTCTGGCTTGATTTCTACAGCTGGATGCCCTTCCTAACACCAACCTCATTTACAGTGTGGGCTGGGTGCTTTTTTTGCTGTGGCACCTCCATGACCACTTTGCAGTGGAATGATAAGGACCTCAGTCCCTATCATCTCATTTCTACAGCTGAGTAAACTGGAGCAATGTGAAATAAACAACACATCACCCAGTCTGAGAATTGAATGCTCTAACCACTAAGCTATGTGCCTCCATGTGTCCGTGTTATATTCAACCACATACCCGTTCATTCAAAAATTAAATTTTTAGGTGGTTGACAACCTGAATGTTTAAACTAAGGGAGGATCCATCATCGTCATATTTATCACACACATATATTTATCACACACACATACACATATATTTAACACACACATACATATATATTAATCACACCTATACATATATATTTATCATGCTTATACATATATATTTATCATGCTTATACATATATATTTATCACACTTATACATATATATTAATCATGCGTATATATATTTATCACACTTATACATATATATTTATCACACTGATGATTATTTACTTACCCCACTCATTCATATTTACTTATCACACATATATTTATTTATCTACACCATGTATGTATTTTTCTCACACACACACTCATTTATATATCATACACACATGTATAAATTGTCACATATGTATTTATCACAATTACATATCCTCCTGTATTTATCATATCAATAATTTTAAATAAAATTCTGGAAAAAAATTAAACTTCTCTACAAAATGTGCTGTGAATGCAATGCCAGTAGCTTAGAGTCTCAATATGCAGTAAATGGTGTTGAAAAGAGGGAGAATGGAAAGTCTTAACAAAGAAATAATCTAATAACCATGCTCTTGCTATCGACTGACATTATAGTAAACAAAGATCAGTTTACCTTTTATAGAGTTTTCTTGGTACATATTGTTATCTTTTTAAACAACTCTGGCATCTCATTATGTAGATGTGAAATGGCTAAGTGGATATTTACATATCTACTTAGATCTCTGAGTTAAAATACACTAGTTATATTATTATTTCTTTAGGTCTACTATTGATCTATTGTCTTCACAGCAGTGGCTTAGTGATTAGGCTGTTAGACTTATGATCACAAGGTTGTTGGTTTGATTGCTGGACCAGGCAGTGCCTTGTGTTCTTCAACAAGATACTTCATTTCATGTTACTTTTTGTAAGAGGACCAGGGACACTAGCATGAAAATATCTGAGAAAATATCCTATGATATGCAACCTCATAGGAGGGCAGCTAAATCTGCATAGACAACATGTGCATATCGTTCCCATATGAGCAAGACAAGGTCAGCCGACCAGACACTGCCCACAACAGGACAACCCATCTAACCCATGCTAGTGTGGAAGAACGGACATAAAATTGTGATGATGTTGATCATAATGATGATAACAGTTAAATAAAACTCCTTAGTAAGCCAAAGAATCAAATTTGCATATTACTCTTATTTCAATTAAAGAGAGAGAATTATCCACAACTTTCTGCCAGCATTAACAATGGTGAACTTCCATAACTAAGGAAATTGAAAATTAGTTTTGCAAAAAATTTGGAACTTTTGCAGAAATATTTGCTTTTAATATTATCAAAGACAACGTAGGGTAGATAAGAACTCTTCAGTCTTGTGAAGACCATGACAACTTCTCTTATGCTGCTATGATAAATTGCAACCAGCACATTCTGTAAAATGGTTGGTGTTATAGAGGGCATCCAGCAATAGAAACCATGCCAAAATCTGGAATGAAAAAATGCAATGTGGTTATTAACCTATCTAAAAGTGCAGTAACACTGAACTAGAATTGACATCCACCCCATACCAGCATGGAAAACATATATAAAATGATGATGATTATAAATGTGCTATACTTGTGTAGAAATAATTTGATTTATCCAGATGACATTGTTTTAAACAACTTTTACAGTCAATATTTTCTTACTTTCTGAAATAAAATTTCATCTTTTCTTTAGAAATTAGATTTCTATTGTCACATATGATTTCATATTAACATGTTTATGCATTTTGTACTTCCTGGCTGCAATATAGTGTCACTATTCCTAACTTCAGCTGTGATGAATCATTTAAAACTACAGTTATTATGTACATACATACATACACATACTAACACAGATGCATGCACAGATATGCACACATACATACACACTATCCTGCAATTATTTACTAGTCGTAAAGTAAGTAGAGATAGATTACTTCTTAACAGAAATCAAGATTCTAGCTTGAATCTTTGAAGAAACTGGACTAAATTAGTTTCTTTACACAAAGGAATTCTACAGCAATGTTGCTTCTTTTCTTATTTACTGTCCAGTAGCACTTTCTAAGAAGTAGATAGCAAATTAGAGAGTATCACAATACGATTTGTCTTTGATAGAAACTGATGGAATTATTGTCAGAGCAGTAACAAGAGGGAAACCTGTTTACCGATAAAAGCTCAACTTTATTGCTGAACGACTGGAATAAATTTAAGCAAACCATTTTCTTTATATGTGCCATTTCATGACCAAAGAAATGGGAATCACTCTTGTCTCCCAAAGAAAATGAAATTTATTGTCAGTGTTCTGTTATTTCTTAATTCCAATTTGCTTTTGTGAGAAGTTTATCTCCAATGTGACTGCATCTGTGGAATACTTAAGGTGGTGTACTACATTATTTCCAGATAGGCTGGTGCTTAGATAGTTAATATGTATGCATACATAGCTGCAGGCATTGATGAGTAGTAGGGAGTTCACTTTGCAATCAGTTGATTCTGGGTTCAGTCCCACTAAATGGTGCTTTAGGCAAGTATCTTTCACTGTAGCCTCGGGTTGTCCAATGCCTTGTGAGTTGAATCTGATAGATGGAAATTGCAGAAGCCTATCATATATATATATGTTCATGTTTGTAATAATGCCTTTGTCTCCTGTAAGTTAGCAGTTTGATAAAAAAGAGTTCAATAAAATAAGCCCCAGAATTGAAAAAGTAAATACTACCTTCTATATGATTGACTAAAATCAAAGTAGTGCTCCATTATGGCGACAATTTACTAACTGAAACAAGTTAAAATACAAAAGTGCATATTATACACATTTCATACATTCAGTCTACTATTTTTATGAGTTAACGTCAAGGCAATAATAATTGTGAATATAAATACGAGGACAACTAATATCAATATTTGTTTACTTACAATGTGTTAGTGCCACAATATAATGCAGCTGGCCCACACTGTAGTGTGGCAGTACTGGTCACACAATAAAATGCACCAAATCCACATTGTTCAGTTGTAGTGCTGGTGCCTCAATAAAATGCAGCCACCCCACAATGTAAAGTGATAGTGCTGGTTCCATGATGAAATGCAGCTGGACCACACTGTAGAGTAACATTACTGGCAGCATGATAAAATACACCTAGTCCACACTGTTGAGCGGTAGGGCTGATGCCATAATAAAATACACCCAACCAACACTGTAGAGTGGTAGTGTGGGTACCACAATAAAATGCACTTGATCCACACTGTAGAGTTGTAGTGCTGTTGCCATGATAAAATGCCTCTAGTCTAGTCTGTTAGATGGTGAGGCTACAATAAAGCACACCCTGAAAACATTGTGACATGATAGGTATTAGGAAAGCATCTAGTTGTTGAAACCATGCCACAATGGAATGTATAAATAAAACTAAGTCATCTGAGCTGTCTAGCTTCAGAACATGACAACCTGTCTAACCAATATAAGCATAGCAAATAGACATAAAACAGTGATGATGATGGTGATATTCTTAATTTGGAAATAGTTTTAATTTTTTTTCTTCTAACACAACTAAGCAACATAAAATATCAGTCTCTTCTCAACATAGAGACTCATCAGACTGGAAATTATGTTGGTTTTAAGTGAGAGTAGACGACTCCCATGCTGGTCAAGATATATGTATATATATATATATATATATATATATATATATATATATATATATATATATATATATATATATATATATGTATATATATATATGTATATATATATATGTATATATATATATATATGTATATATATGTATATATATATATATGTATATATATATATTCACATATATATATATATATGTGTGTGTGTGTGTGTGCATGTGTGTGTGTGTGTGTATATATATATATATATATATATATAACCTCTGTTTTGTCGTCTCTTTGAACTATACATAACTAAGGCCGTCAATGACCTTAACTTGAACATAAATACTTCCAGAGCAAACAAAAGCTATCCACGAACTCAAGGAAACATAATCCATAAACCTGCATTTGACCTCACTTACTGGATACTTACTATACACGGAAAAGGAACAATATTGCACATAATCTTTAAAACCAAATCCCAGCCCTTTCAGCAAAACAACAACCAGTTTGCACCATATCCACACACAACACAAGTTAACATTTTGGCAACTGTGAAGTAGATATACTAATTTTCGTTATATGGATATATTTAAAATGCATTCTGATTGAACTGGAACAATGTGAGATGAATTGTCTTACTCAAAATCACAACATGCTACCTAGTTCAGGAATTAAAACCATAACCTTGCAACCATAAGGCCTTCACCCTAACCAATTCTTAAAATAACATAGCTATGATTGAATATCTTGGACTGTGATATATTTATCTGAAGACCTGGGTAAAGTTGTGAGTTGATCTCAAATTTTTGAAGCTCACAGAGATGAGGATGAAGGAGCATTACAAGTTGAAGGATGCTGTGCTAGAAAAGATCTGTCCAACTTGTGAAAGCATGGCAAAGCAAATGTAAAATGATGACGATGATGATGATGAATATATATTATAGTCTTCTGTCTGTTAAATTTTGTATTGTTTTTTTTTTCTCTCGTAAATATCATAAATCAGTAACGACAATTGATTATGTAAAACATTTAGTTAGATCCTCTGTCATATTCTCTCCAACCCAATCACCCCTACTTATGTTTTAGTCTTGTGCATACATACAGCTCTTTTCTCTGCCAATTTAATAATTCTTTGTGTTCATTGGAATGTATCATGTAAAGCTATATATTTACCTTCTGGTGTAAATGTAACTGATTTGTTGTTGTTGCTGTTGTTATTATTGTTATTATAGTTTCTGTTGTTTTTGTTGTTGCTGCAGCTGCTGTTGTTACAGCTACTGCTGCATTTGTTGTACTTGTTGCTGTTCTTCCTGCTGTTGTTTCTGTTCTGGTGAAGGTGGTGGTGATGGTCACTAAAATAAAGTACCAGTCCATGATGGGAATTGACAGAACTGTTAGAACATCAAACTAGATGTCTAGTGGTATTTGTGTCCTGAGTTCAAATTCCACCTAAGAATTCAAATCATAAGACCACAACTGATTATGAAAGCAATGTTTAGTGAAAGATTGGGCTCATCTGCTACTGCAGTCAAAACATGATAATGATGATGATGATCTAGTAGCAGCAGTAACAGTTAAAATTCTGTCTAAGGACTCAGATCCCATGAATGGCAAGGGCTAATTAGCCAATTATGGGACCACGGTTAATTATGAAAGCTGCAATATATGGAGGAGAGTTGAGGCCCTCTACTATTATAGTTGCAAGGATGATCATGATGATGTGACTTAATAAGAGAGAAAATGTTTTCATACTAGGAAAAGAGTTTCTGGGTTTCTAGAAACCCAGAAACTCTTGTTACAGTCTAACTGAAGTATATTTGTTAGAAAATCTCAATGTAATATTCTAAGATAGTATCTTTTAAAAGCTTAGACAATAAATATATATGTATATTTTAGTATATTTAAAACTTGCTTCTAATAAGCTTACAGAGAGATAAGTTTCAACAAAGAAAACATACTTAGAGAATTTGGCAAAGATAAGCAATGGAAAAGAATATCGATTGATAAACGTCTTAAAGATAGTATGTAAATGGGAACTGAAGCATTGTTTAGTTTTTAGAAATATTTTAACCTAAATATAGTTGTAAGTAATCTTTTAATTTCAGTTTTTCATTGATAATTTTCTTATATATATATATATATATATATATATATATATATATATATATAAGAAAATTATCAATAAAAAACTATATATATATATATATATATATATATACAGAGAGAGAGAGAGAGAGAGAGAGAAGAATACAACGAAACTTCAAAATGATTGTAGGATTTGAGAGTAAAGTTTTGCATTAAATCAGACCTGTATCATAGAACTGGGGAGGGGGGGGGGTCATGCAATCTGGTATCAAAAGGGTAAAAAGTTACGTTAATTGTAGTCATTCTGAAGGAAGGGATGAGGAGGGAGTAGGAAGAGAAGATGCAGAGGAGTGAATAATAAACAAATACCCTGTGGTATTTGTTTCAGCTCTTTAGATACTGTGCTCAAATCCCAACAAAGCCAACATTTTTGTTTTTCATCCTTCTTGGGTTGATAAAATAATGTACCAGTCAGGAAAGGTGGAAGGGTAGAACCATTAAGAGTATAGGATGAGAGGCTTTCAACTTTGCTTTTTATCCTCTTGGAATTGATAAAATAATGTATCAGTTGAGGAAAGAATAATAATATATCAGTGGATGGGCAGCATTGTTAGTATGTTGAATATATCTGGCAATATATACTGCATCTTTATATTCTGGGTTTGCTAGTATCTATCCTAGTATCAAACTGTGTCAACCATTGTCTTTCCCTTGAGCAACCATGGGAACCAGCAGTTGCATAGATAATTGATGGTCTTCTATAAAAATAAAAGATTATTTTGCCTAGACCTGTGCCATGGAGAGAAATTTTCCAGATGGAGATTCATAGTTAATCCTGACTGATGGTCACATGAACTCTTTTATAACCATATTTCTAATGATGTATAGTGCCTATAATCAAATATATGAAAAGGCATGTGGTCTAATGATTAGGCTGTTAGGCTTATGCTTGTAAGGTCACGGGTTAGATTCCCTGACTGTGTGACACATTGTTCCACATTCTATTTCACATTGCTCCAGTGCACTCAACTGGAAAAAGAGTTTGAGTGATACTGGTGTGAACTGTATTGGACAATATTGGTGGTGTGTAGAGGGGAGACCTGCTTGCATTATCTATTCCCGGTCTTCCATAAATTACTTTGACCATACTTGTGCCTTGGGAAGCAGCTCTTTGCAGGTGCAGAACCATGGTCAGTCATGACTAATAGAGGCCTATAATGTTTAAAGAATTAGCCTTTACATTCATTTCTATATCAAACAGCTATTTAGAACAAATCTTACCAAATGTGTTTTACATAAATTATAATAGAAACTTTATTTTACATAAAAAAAAATTTTAAATGGGCAGTTTTTATCATAGAACTTTGGGCAGATTAATAGCAAAAGAGTTAAAAAAAGAGTGCAACGAATAGTGAATGTTAATAGGGTGGTTTCATATTAGTGTTCTGTAGTACTATAGATTTGTCTGCTGATTTGATTGAGATTAGAAATGAAGTTTTGAGGTTTCTACATGTACATACACATATGTGCACACATTCACACATTACATGCAAACAAATATTTGCAAACGATATTAATATATATTATATACATTAAGTTTTATATAACATGATATATGCAATGAGATTTTCAACTTTTGCACAAACACTTGAGAAACACTTTTAACATATTAATGTGTAAATATTAATTCTTCTATAATTAATTAGAACCAATGTTAGTGCAAAAAAATCTTTATTTTGTCTTTATTTTCTGTTGTGAAAATCCTTCACTTTCAACTGCTTATGAAACATTATCTTTCATTTAACTTTGCCTTTCATCCTTACGGGGTCGATAAAATAAAGTACAAGTAATGCACTGGGTAATTGCTGGCCTTGTGCCTAAAGTAGAAACAATTATCTTTCATTACCAGATTTCTTATGAAAGAAACTGCTTATGATTTTCAAAATAATAAAGAATTTGAATGGACATTGATATATAACTAACTTTTTAATTATTAAGTTGATTTTTGGAGCATAGTTTAAAGCTTCTTGCAGAAACTATGAAGGAAGGTTTTAAACCAAACATAGAACCTGGTATGGTTTCAGGCAGGCTGGTATAAAAAATGGTTATGTGATGCAATTTTACATAATTGAAATTAAGGCAAATAAGACTCATCCGTATTCTTATTCTGCATCTAGGTTTCTTTTATCACATAAGTCTTCTTACCAAATACTATCTTCTCTAATGGAAAGAAATATACTTTAAGAATTTCTTTCTTACATCTTACACTTTCTTACAAGTCTTTCCAGTACATTTAATTTAGTTAATATGCTGTTCCTGCTTTTTACTTTTCATTTAGACTTTCATCTATTCTGTTCACTGGCAATTTTCTAAAAAGAACGATAGCAAAGTTTGATATAGAATATGAGTGCTTATACAGCTCTTATTAGAGTAATACATTCAGGTGTTGTTTTTTAGATGGGAGTCTATCATTTCTTTTTATATTATTCTTTACTGATTTCAAAATGAAATGAGTTTTGGCCCTTCGGAGTATACTCTATTATAATCTTAATTGTTTCCTTTTGTTAAAAACTCTCCTTTTGGTGAGTATTTGACATTTGAATTATTGTTTGTCTGTTTTGCTATAATGTAAATCAGACAATTTTCTTTAGGTGAGCCATGTTTGTATAGATATCTCATTATTGTTAATTGAAAAACTTAGGTTTTAGTAAAACAAATATTTCATTCTCACTGAAAGATATTGGTAAAACAATGATACAAATCAAAGTAAATACAAATCTTCAGATAATTCTTCTTCTTCCTGAGAGGGTCGTGGGGGCAGATCCACAAACACTCCTTACAGTGGGTCCTATCAGAAGCAACCATCTTCAACTGACCTGGCTAGATCCTCAAGCGAGCCCAGCCAAGCTCATAGATGTTATTGAACCATCTTATTCAGGCTCTACTCCTAGGTCTCCTGCCAGTTAGTTTTTCCTAAGACATTCTAACCATCTGCATCTCTTTGCTAGACACTTAGTATATACTTTACTTACCAAGGAGATACCCATGTAATTGGAATAATCTTGTCTCCCTTTTTGAAAATTGGGATTATCACTCCTGATTGCCATTGCTTAGGTGCCTTTCCAGAGATCTAGGCCACCCTGTACACACAAATCAGCCAGAGAATGCTTTCTCTATTTAACGCTTTTAAAATCTCGGACTGGATTTCATCTTCCCCAGCGGCTTTGCCACGTTTGTACCCCTTGACTTCTCTTGTGACCTCAGCCTCTGAAAGATTAGTCATCGCTCCCACATGCACCTCGGGTACATTGGAAGATGCTGTTGTGATTGGGTTTAAGAGATCAGCAAAGTATTCTCTCCACCTAGCAAGGATGCACCTATCTGAAGAAAGGAGAAACTCAGACAGGTTCTTGATAGTAGGTGTGGAGGAAGGCTTCTTATTACTAGTAATGCTTAAAAAAATCTATTACAAGCAGCTTTCAATGATGTGTACATTCAGACCTTCAAAGAAATGTCTGGAGGGTGATGGTTGAATAACTTCCAATGGAGTCATAGGGACTCTTGTAACATTGTCTATTTTAAGCCTGGTGGTTTTCATTCCTCTCCAGGGTTGACTACATCTGATTTCTTCTTCTTCAAGAGAGAGAAGAATTGACTGCAGTACTGGAGTGACACTTTATTTATCATCCCCAAAAGGATGAAAGACAAACTTCACCTTGATGACATGTGAACTCAGCTGTAATGAATTCTGCAAAGCATTTTAGCTGACAAACTAATGACTATAAATTTGCAGTCTTGGATTAGTTATTACCCTTAATAATTTGATTGGCTAATTATAGAGATAAACAATAACTGAAACATCAGAAAAGAAATGTTAGTGTTTGCACTTTCAAATGTACTAAAATATAATCAACAGCAATAACAAGCATTTAAAGTCCATTTCCCTGTTAAAACAGAGGTTAGCCTTGAGGGGTCCCCATGATAAGCCTGTATTTTGCATTACTCTCACAAAACCCTTCTTCATCTTTACCCATGTCTTTCTTGGACTTCCTCTGGTTTAGAATAAGTACATTATATATCTGCATGTCGTAAGAGGTGACTAAAAGGAATGACATTCTCAAAGTAAAAAATCATTGCTTCAAAAAGGACCCCTCGTTGTGTATACAGACATCTAAGGAAATGTAATTATATAAAACAATCGATTTTAAGTAGTGAAAGCACTATCCTTAAAATAAGAAATTCAAAATGCAGCAAATGAAGAGTTCAATAACACAATACACAGAACACCTATAAAATATAGAGATTTTCCAACAAATCAAATGCTCAATATAAACATATCTATCTCCACCAAAAATAGGAAGAAAATATTAAAAATAAATGCAAATGATAAGGATGAAGCAAATAATTTAGAAAACCTAACAGAAGAAATAGAAATACAATTTGGAAGAAGTGAAGGGTATTAAGGTTGAAGAAAGAGAATACATAGCAAAAATAGCTAGCATATATAAACAGGGGAAGTATTTACAACTTCATATAGATATATCCATGCAATTAAAGAGTTTACTTCACAACCTCATGATTCTGGGTTCAGTCCCATTTCATGACACATTAGAAAAATCTCTTCTAGTATAGCCTCAGGTTGACCAATGCTATGTGGATAAAATTTGATAGTCAGAAACTTTGATTTTAGGTTTGTTTTAAAATGAAATTATAATCATTCAAAACCATGAAGGTTAATCATTAGGTGTTAGACACATAACGATGGTGTGGGTTCAATTACTGGACCAGACAGTGTGTTGAGTTTTGAGCAAGATGCTTCATTTTACATTAGTTGTTACAATAAGAATTGGGCTCCTATCATTAAAACACCCAAGAGTCATCTTATGACGTGCAGCTTCATATGAATCCAACTAAATCTACATAAGTAAGTTGCAAATTTCACCGCTCCCTGCTACATTTCCCCCTGATTTGCTTAATCTAGCCCTATTTATCCAATCAGCTATTTCACTTTCGCAATAAATTAGATATTTGGAGAATATATATTCACAAAAACTTATAAAAGAACATTTTATGAATTTTATGATTATTATAAAACATATGTATTATATCTTGGTTAGTCGCCTACAATCTTCTCAGCAGAACATCTTAGAACTATGATATGCCTATACTTTCTTCTTTCTTTGCCTCACCACTGCCTTAAGAATTAAATCAACACATAGAGAATGGTGGGGTATGACGATACAGACATAAATGGAAAGCAATCTAAAGTATATGAGAAAATTATATAGAAAACAACTTTAGTGGCAGATAAAAAGAAATAAGGAGATATGTTATAGAAATATCATGAAAGTGTTTCTGTTTTCATATCCTGCTTCTTTTCACTCTATCTGTCATTAATGTTGTTGGTTTTTCTTTTATATTCATATATCTGATAGTCTATATTTTGTACTGTTAAACCCACCTTGCCTCTCAATATGAGGGAAACATACAGAGATAATAATTGAATTTCCATGGACTGACTTGCAAGCTAAAATAAAACAGAGGGGAGAACAGGGAAGAAATATTATTAATAATGATGATGATGATGATAATAATGGTAATAGTAAAGCTATATATACAAGGAAAATGGCTCTAGGCAAATGAAGTAATGCCATTCTATAAAAGAGAAACAGAATCTATTGATGTAAAAAAATGCAAGACATGTTATTGCACAGTTTGAAAAAGTAATAAATTTTTGGCTGCTCCCCCAGAATAAGAACAACAACAACATCAATATTAATGATGATGATGATGAAATAAATTAAACAAAAATAAAATGAGAAAGAAAAGGATAATTCACACATGGTCTTTGGTCTTTGAAAGTAAAGGAATTTATTATAAGACTATAAATTTTCTTTGAATATGCTACTGGCAGAGTAAGATATATCATTTTCGAGTTCTGTTCAACTTGGGTCTATTGCTTGTAAATATTCATCTCCCTTTGATTGTATTTATTCACATCTTGCTGACGACTTACATACTTTTCTGAAACTTTCTATTATGTCAAGGATTTTATTTGCTTCGTTTTCCTGTTTTTTGTATTTACAACAGATGGTATCAAATATATTCCTTGCTTTACAATAAAATATACTTTAAAACCATTTAGAACAACTTCATACTTAGAAACCAACCACAATCTATCATCATTTAGCTCATATTGATATGATAGTTATTTAACATACACAGACACATGCACACACAGAGACACACTCAGACAGATACACCCACAGAAAGGCAGACACATGGAGACATATATACACACATATATAGAAGGCGCATGGCTTAGTGGTTAGAGCATTGGGCTTGAAATCGAAAGGTTGTGGGTTCAATTCTCGGACCGGGTGATGTGTTGTTTCCTTGAGCAAGACACTTTATTTCACATTGCTCCAGTTTACTCAGCTGTAGAAATGAGATGATAGGACTGGGGTCCCTATCATTCCACTGCAAAGTGGTCGTGGAGGGGCCACGAAAAAAAAAGCACCCAGCACTCACTGTAAATGAGGTTGGTGTTAGGAAGGGCATCCAGCTGTAGAAATCAAGCCAGAATCAGTTCCTGTATAAGCAAGACAAGGTCAGCCGACCAGACACTGCCCACAACAGGACAACCCGTCTAAACAATGTTTCGTTTATGTTGATATGCCTAACAGAACCTGAAATGTCAACATACTTTAAATGGCAGGTATAACAAAAACCAAAGTAAAACATTGCTTACAGTTAAAAACCTGTCTGATGAAAACACATTAGATAACTATTACATAATGTCATTTTGATGCCATTGATATGTACATAACTTGTTTGATGAATTAAGCTGAAGTTGAATATGGGAAACCATATCTACTTTTCTTTAATATTGTTTCTACTTTTGGCACAAGGCCACCAATTAACCAGTGCATTACTGGTACTTTATTTTATCAACCCCGTAAGGATGAAAGGCAAAGTTAACCTCGGTGGGATTTGAACTCAGAATGGCAAGGGCCATAACTCTATGCGCCAAAGCATGGCGTCAGACCCTCTACCAATACTGCCAATCCACCATCTACTTTTCTTTAATATTGATACTCCATCTGTTACCATGAAACATGGAGTGCTTATGTTTGATTATATGTTAGTTGCTTGGATCAACCAAATCTTCGTCTTTGTCTTTGTCTTCGTTTTTGTTTTCTTTTTCATCTTCATCTTCTTCTTCCTCTTCGTCGTCTTTTTCGTCTTCTTCATTCACTTATTCCTGGATCGAGGGGGCAGGGTCCTGCCAGAAGCAACTGTCTCCAGCTGCATCTGCAAGCAAGACCAGCCAGGCTCATGGATGTTCTCTAACAATCTTGCTCGAGGACTACCCCTGGGTCTCCAGCCAGTTGGTTTTACCCATAAAATCTGTCCAGCAATTCTTTCCTGAGACCTTCTAAACACATACCCATAATATTGGAGTTGTGATGTCTCAATTTGGAGAATTAGTGGCATTACCTGCTACCTGGATTGACACCCTGATTTCCGAGCTACACACTCTATTGAGTAATATTACTCCAAAGACCCTTCAGAGAAAATACATTTTGGCCGCTTGTATTCGCAATCATTACCCAAGACCACAGTTAAGGTTTGTCATTAATACTGAATTGAAGATAGCAAGTTTAACTTTTACAACTACCCCCCCCCCTTCTTCTGATCACCAAATGCTGGCACATTACTACAATTCTTATACCTCCTGCCTTCCATCACTTGTGAACATGACCATGAGATACTTGAACCTCTTTACCTGCTTCAGTGGAACCCCATTCACATGTAGAATACACTGTGCAGGTTTCCTTGAGAAGACGAGTATCTCAGTTTTCGCAGCACTGATTTTCATTCCAGCTATGCAGCACTCGATATCAAACCTATTAAGTGCAAGGCGGATATCATCTTCTGTCAAGTTAACTAACACCATATCATCAGCAAATTCCATCCAATTGATTTTACACCAGCCAGTTGGGATACCACTTCCAACACTGTTGCGCATATCAATCCAGTCCATGAAATTAATTAACAGGAGAGGTGACAGTATGCAACCTTGGCAACATCTGACTCTCACATTGAATGGTTTTGATTTAGCACCATTTATCCAAACACAAATGCTTGGGCATCGATCCCATATTCCTGCTGAACCTTCCACAACAGGTCCCAAGGAACATGGTCATATACCTTTTCGAGGTCTACTAAATAAAAATATATCTCTTGTCACTGCTCTCACGATTTCTCAAAGAGTTGCCACAGTGTGAATATTTTGTTGGCACACTATCCATCAGCTAGCTTGAACTCAACAATCTCCCTGCATCTCTTTGTTAGACACTTAGCATAGGCTTTATCAGGGAGGCTTAACAAAGAGATCCCTCTGTAATTGGAACAAATTCTCTTGTCTCACATTTTGAAAATTGGGATTATCACTTCCAATTGCTATTGCTCATGTACCTTTCAAGAAATCCAAGTCACCTGGCACACACAAGTAAGCCAGAGAACACCTTCTCTATTTAAGGCTTTTAACATCTCAGGCCAGATTCCCCAGTGGCTTTGCCTCATTTGAGCTCTTTAACTGCTCTTGTGACTTCAGCTTCCAAGAGATTAGTCACCACTCCCAGATGCACCTCATGTACATCAGATGTTGCTGTTGGGATTAGGTTTATCAGATCAGCAAAGTATTTTCTCCACCTCATGAGGATGCACCTCTCTGAATAGAGGAGAACCCCAGATGCATTCCTGATAGCATGGAGGAGGACTTTTTATAAAGTTGGCAAAGTTTCTGCCAGAACACTTTATTTGCTGATCTGAAGTCGGATTCCAGCTTAACCGAAAAGTCCTTCCATGTCTTAACTTTGGATGCTTTTACTTTCTCTGCTGTTATTCCTCATGCCTGCTTTCACTGCAAGTGTAAGAAGGAGGACTTATTTCCAAACTTAGTAGGCCGCCTCCTTTGCTTAGATGGAATCTTTGACCTCTTGATTGACCAAAGGGTCCTCCTGCCATTCGGTGCCACACCATACCTCTTTTGCTTTCAGAATTTAACTGTGGTAGTGAGGCCTGGGTGCTGTGTGTAGAGAACCTGAAAAAAATGAAAAGAAATGAAGTTGGCATGCTTTGATGGATGTGTAATAGTAATATACATGAATGGCAAAACATAAATGAACTAACAGAGAAACTGAGCATAAGAGTGATCAGATGCTGTGTGCAGGAGAGGAGAATGCATTGGAATGCAGTGATACATATGAAGGATAACAGCTGTATAAAAAGGTGCAGAGCAGTCAAAGTTGTTGGAAGCTATGGAGTAGGAAGATCTAGAGAGATTTAAGATGAGGGGATAAAAGATGATCTTGCACAATTGCATCTCTCGAGTGTGATGAGATCTCTGGTGTTATGCAGTAATTCAGTAGACCCATCTTCCAATGTGCATGGATAGAAGCATACATCTAGTATGCACAACTTTTCCCCTTCCACTCCCACTTCCATACACCTCCCTCATCCTAACACTCCACCCATATCCTAACACCTCACCCTTCATCCATATCCCTACACCCTCTTCACCAGATAAGTGCCACACCCTATATTTATCTCCAATCCCCATGTACCTCCTGTAAAGGAGTTTTTTTTTGTGTCATGACAAAATGTACCCTTACCACATTGTAAAGTGGTTGTGTAGATGTCACAACAAAAAATGCCCAGTCCACACTGTAAAACTGGTGGTTTAGGTGTCACAAAAAGTGCCCAGTCCACACTATAAAATTGGCCATGTAGGTGACACGAGAACAAGCACCCAGTCAGCACTATAAATGTAATTGGCAATGGGAAGGGCATCCAGCCATAAATAGTTCTGTATGGGCAGAACATGGTCATCTGATGTGACTGGTCTCACAATCGGACAACTCGTCTAACCCATACTAGCATGGAAGAATGCACTTTAAACGGTGATGATTATATCATCATCACCGTTTTGTTACAATTTCTTAAAGAAACTGAATATTACTTATTCTCTCCATAAAACAGGTTATATACTAGTAATAATAATTTCTTACATTTAGAACATGGTTTAATGTGTAAAATGATTTAAAATGTATTAGTTATTATCCAGAGTTTAACATTTCATGCGAAATATATATCATATATCAATGTTCTGCAGTTGCACTTATGAAAGGTTGAATTTCACAGCTGAAGGGATCACAAAAATGCCACTACAATGATGGAAATAGATACCTTTGAAGACATTTGAACATAGAGTATCTGTATTTTACTATTTTATCACTGATTTTGTATATCTATGTCTGAAGTTGATAATACTAAGTGTGTTTGTTTGTGTGTGTGTCTGTGTGTGTGTGTGTATATATATATATATGAGTTTATATAGAAAAGGGTTCTATAGGACTAGTACTGTTTCATTGATATGAAATCATCAGGAATGATGTTTTCATGCAAATGAAATAGTACTGGTCCTGTAGAAGCCTTTTCTATATAAACTCCTGTCTTCACTCAACACATGTATTGAATACCTTCTTTTCTGTGGTTGCCCCCAACTCAACTTGAAACCTACTTATATATATATATATATATATCATCATCATCATTGTTTAACATTCATCTTCCATGCTAGCATGGGTTGGACAGTTTTGTTCCACTTGAGGTGAGATTGGTCAGGAGACCGTGTCTTGCTCATACAGAACTGTCCCTGGCAGGTTTTCTATGGCTAGATGACCTTCCTAACACCAACCACATTTACAGTGTGGACTGGGAGCCTTTTTACCATGTCTCCTACATGACCACTTTACAGTGTGGACTGGGTGCTTTTTGTTGTGTCACCTACACGATCACTTTACAGTGGAGGGAAATGAGAGGATGTGGTAGTGTGTGTGGGTGGGGTGTATATTGGCTTAAGAGGTGCCTACTGACTGTAAAGTTAAGTTTGTATGCAAGGGAAGGCGGGTCTTCTGTATAACTGCATAGCGCCAAAGATCTCAATCCAGTGACATTGTCTTAGAGAGGTGTAAGTGAGCAAGGTCAGTTTTTATCACCTCGTCCCAGGTTTTTCTTGGTCTACCCTCTCTGTAGCTTCCCTCAATTTTGATCGCTCTGTACTTTTTTATACAGCTGTTGTCCTTCATATGCATCACATGTCCATACCAACACAATCTTCTCTCCAGAACTCAACATTTGATACCTCTTATGCTTAGTCTCTCTCTCAATTCGTTTATGCTTTGCTGTTCACATACATTACTATTACACGACCATCATCTCTTTCTAATTTACACAAGTCTTCAGCACACAACGCCCTGGTCTCACTACCATGTAATATTGCCGTTTGTATACAAGCATTGTATAATCTGCCTTTCACTTTTAGTGAAAAACCACTTGTGGCCAACAGCGGTATTAGCTCTCTGAACTTTTTCCATCCTGTTCTAACTCTGGGTACTGTACTTTCAGAGCATCCTCCTCCACAGCTGATTTTGTCACCCAGGTAACAGAAAGTGTCTACTATTTCTATAGAACCATCTGGGCAGTTGAAGGAGTTAGCATCTAGTTGGCTCTTGCTACTTACTAAACCTGAGCATTAGCCACATATAAAACGGTCTTAGTTAGCTTACCTGTGATCCCACATCTCTTATGTACCCATAATTTGCATTTGAGGCATAAAATTATACACACATCATCATCGTTTTACATCCAGTTTTCCATGTTTGCATGGGTTGGACATATGTGTGTGTGTGTGTGTGTGTGTGTGTGTGTGTGTGTGTGTGTGTGTGTGTGTGTATGTGTGTGTGTGTGTGTGTATCATCATTCATCATCATTTCATTTTTACGTCCACTTTTTCCCTGCTTGCAAGGGAGGGACGGGAACTGATTCTGGCTTGATTTCTACAGCTGGATGCCCTTCCTAACAACAACCTTATTTACAGTGAGTGCTGGGTGCTTTTTTGTCATGGCACCTCCACGACCACTTTGCAATGGAATGATATGGACCCCAGTCCATATCATCTCATTTCTACAGCTGATTAAACTGGAACAATATGAAATAAAGTGCCTTGCTCAAGGAAACAACACATAACCCGGTGTGAGTAATGTATATATATATATATGTATATATATATATATATATATATATATATATATATATATATATATATATATATATATATATATACATATATATATACACACACACACACACATATATATATATATATATATATATATGCAAAAGTTTTATTTAAATTGTTGGGATACAACAAGCAAATATTTTTATAACTGATATAAAGCACTCGTATTTTGATATTTTTATAACTGATATCCTTGAAATATATATAATGAAATAAATATGGTTTTATAAATATAGTTTCCATTTATTAATATCGTATATATATATATATATATATATATATATATATATATATATATATATAAGTAAGTATACGTACATACATATATGCATACAGACGTACAGTAGTATGTATATATATATATATATATATATATATATATATATATATGTATATACATGCACACACATATATATGTACGTATGGATTCACCGAACATTTATTATAATGTGTTTGTCAGTGTTGAACAAATGAGCAACGATCGTTGCTAGACACTGTATGGCTTAATTCGGGATGTTTGTTTACAAACACACCGAGCATTATAATAAATGTTTGGTGAACCCATACGTCCTACTCGTTTCTATTACCCACTCTACTACCCTAAGTATTGAGTACTTTGGTGCGTTATGGTCCACCTGGTTCCTTACCACATTTCTTCCGTTATATATATATATATATATATATATATATATATATATATATCGTTATACTTTGGGAGGGTCATGTGCCTCCATTATATATATATATATATATATATATATATATATATATATATGTATATATATATATATATATATATATATATATATATATATATATATATATATATATATATATATATATATATATATGTATATATATATATATATATATATATATATGTATATATATATATATATATGTATATATATATATGGAGGCACATGGCTTAGTGGTTAGAGCCTTGCAATCAAAAGGTTGTGAGTTCAATTCTCAGACCGGGTGATGTGGTGTTTCCTTGAGAAAGAAACTTTATTTCACATTGCTCCAGTTTACTCAGCTATAGAAATGAAATGATAGGGACTGGGGTCCATATCATTCCACTGCAAAGTGGTCGTGCAGGTGCCACGGCAAAAAAGCACCCAGCACTCACTGTAAATGAGGTTGGTTCCAGCTGTAGAAATGAATCCACAATCAGTTCCCGTCCCACCCTTGCAAGCAAGGAAAAAGCGGACTTAAAATGAAATGATGATGATGATATATATATATATATATATATATTTGATTTTTGAGGTTTTTGATATGAAATCGTGTGTCGAAATATTGTTATTCTTGTAATAATATTGCGAGAATTAATAACAGAACACACTCACTGTTTGGTTGGTTTTTGCTTCTGTATCTTTTATATCAGTTAATTTATTCGGTCCTCAATGTTTACCATTGACTGACCAACGGTCAAAAATACAGATATAATATAGACACAAACACATATATATAGTCTAACAAAGTTCTTTTGTTGCACATCTGCAACACCGTCAGTGGTGCTATTATGTTTCCTCCTGTTGTATTGTATGACTACGCCATCTTTATTTAATCTGTTTATTTATTTATTTATTTATTTATTTTTGTCTTCTTCTCTGCGCATGCGTTTGCGTGTGTGTATAGTGTTTGATGTGTGTTCGCATTTGGGTGACTGTGTTTTGGTTATTTTATTCTATCTTAGTTTACTAGTGTGTGTTTATATGTTTATATGTGTTTATATGTGTTTGTTGTTATTGTGCTTGTGTATATATTTCTCTTAGGTCAGTATTGTTTGTTGTTGCTATTCCACTCATTGTTTCTGTTTAGCTTTGGCCTTCTAAGTTCTATTTCACTGGCCTCTCTTATTTGCCTATCTGCTGGGTCATTTCTATGTTTAGATATTATTTTAATTTCTATGTTGTCTATGTTACCGTCATGTTGTTGTCTGGCGTGTTCGTATAGTACTGAACCGTTTTTTCTTCCTTTTAGTTCCCCCAGTGTTGATCTATCCTTTCACCTATGCTATGAGCTGTCTCGCCTATGTATGTTGTTGTCATGTTTCTTCAAGTACCCTCGTACATCTTATGCTATAGCCAACGTTTCTAGTTTTACAGTTTATCCCGTGGTTTACTTTACATATAATACATTTCCTATTAGTACAATGAGTTTTCTTAAAAGGGTATGTTTTGGTGATCAGGGATTTTATGGTGGTTCCTGGCTTTTCTACCACCTTAATCTTTAGGTGGGTCTTTCTCAGGGACTTTCTACACTGGCTAGCTAATTTCCCTCCAGGGGTAGCGTCTACGAACATGACACTCTGGTGTCTCTGGTTGTCGTACATTTCAATAGACGGATTTCCAATTCATGTATGGCTGCAGTGAGAACGGAAGTTTCTGTTCTCCCTGCAGCCATACAAGGGTTGAAAATCCATCTGGTGAAATGCACATCCTCGAGTATGGTTTGCTAATCTGTTGTTGAACTAATTCTCTCTCTGTATTAATATATATATATATATATATTATTAATATATATATATATATATATATATATATATATAATTTAATACAATAACAGAGATAGCTTAAAGCTAAACTCCGACTGGTAACCATCTCACTCAACAAACATTAGGTTATATGTTAGTATAAACCCAATTTAAGTGTTTGGGGTGCTAACTATATGAATTTTGTGGAAAGCCAGTTGTATTATTTTATGAGATATAATTAAAGTTAAAATATATCTCTCTTTCCAAACAATTGTTTCATTATAAGTTTTCTACAAATTGGGAGAATGTTTCCAGTTTATGTAGAAGCCTAACATATATTCATGTAAGAATATATTTAGGTGAGCACTTATAAATCTTCAGTGGAAGCCCATTAAACTTTGATATAAGAAAAAATTCTTACCGCAGTTAAAAATCGTGTCTGCTAAGCTGCTCCTTCACGCATCGAATGACCGCCAAATTTGAAATTCCAGCAGTCTTTTGACTGAGGAAGTATCATAGCGTCACTAAGCGGGAAAGGGAGACAACCACGGTTCACGAGAAAAGAAAATAATAAACACGTGGGTTAATTAGTTTTTTCAAAATCATTATCAATCCAACGTGTTAAGAACTCAATTGAAATTTAAAAAATAAATGTATGCGTGTATTAATTACACACGCATATAGATATTTTCTTAGGCTAAAAACAGAAGTGATACCTAAATAACGTGCCGCATCTCATAACCGTAGTAAATACGGAAAGTTACGCTTTAAAAGGCGATTGGGAATGTAAATCTCTGGCCAAATTAAGAGTAAAATATTTAATACACGCGGGTTAATTAGTTATTTCAAAACTAATATCAATTCCACGTGTTAAGAACTCAATTAATTTTAAAAAATAAATGTATGCATGTAATATATTTCGTTTCTGAATTTGTTTAGCAAGATTCTTTATCGGAAAACGTGTGTTGAAACCGATATTGTTATACTTTGGGAGGGTCATGTTGCCAATAAGAAACACACGCACCAGTTGCTTTCACTTCAATTTATTATAATAAATTTATAAATTTAGGAATTTATAAATTTCCGGTTGGTTGGTTGGTTCCACAACCAGATGGTTGTTTATATATTGTCAAAGTTCTGTCGTCACACATTCTGTGACCTCTTCAGTGACTGGGGATTCTTTTCTTTGTTTTTTTGTGCCTCTCCTTTGTTCTGCCCTACGCCAGTCACTGAAGAGGTCACATAATGTGTGACGAAAGAACTTTGACAATATATAAACAACCATCTTGTTGTGGAACCAACCAACCAACCAACCGGAAATTCCTAAATTTATAAATTTATTATAATAAATTGAAGTGAAAGCAACTGTGTTTCTTATTGGCAACATGACCCTCCCAAAGCATAACAAAATATATATGTATATATATATATATATATATATATATATTGTTATACTTTGGGAGGGTCATGTTGCCAATAAGAAACACACGCACCAGTTGCTTTCACTTCAATTTAATTTATTATATATTTATAAATTTACAAATTTATAAATTTCTGGTTGGTTGGTTCCACAACCAGATAGTTGTTTATATATATATAGTCATAGTTCTTTCGTTACACACTCTGTGACCTCTTCAGTGACTGGGGATTTCTTTCTTCATTTCTGTGCCTTTCCTTTCTTCTATCCTACGCCATTTTGTTTGTGTGTGGGTTGCGTGTTCAGTTTGCGCATGTGCCACATCCGGGTGTCTGTGTGTGTTTGTGTTCATTTTTCTATTTTTCTATTTATATTTTTCTATTTGTTTGTTTATTTATTTATTTATTGTTGGTTGGTTGTTTGTTCTATGTGTGTGTGCGTTTTCATTTTGTCTTGTGTGTGTTTTCATTTTGTGTGTGTTTTCAATTGTAAGTTGTTTGTTCTATGTGTGTGTGTGTTTTCATTTTGTCCTTAATTGTAAGTTGTGATGTTGCTGTTCCACTCATATTTTCTATTTAATTTTGGTTTTAATTCTTTTATGCTTACTGCCTCTGTAATTTGCCTAAACATTGCGTCTTTCTTGTGTGTGGATTCTATTTTTATTTCTATGCTCTCTAATTTACCCCTGTGTTCTATCTTAGCATGTTGGTAGAGCACAGATGATTCTTTATTATCTTGGAGGTCTCGCCAGTGTTCATTTATTCGTTCCCCTATACTACGAGCTGTCTCACCTATGTACACTATATTTTTGTTTCTACATTGTCCTTCAGTACATCTTATGCTATATACTACATTTCTAGTTTTACAGTTAATATGGGGGCTTATTTTACAGGTTATACATTTCTTATCTATACATGAGGGTCTTTGGAATGGGTATGTCTTGCTAATAAGTGTTTTTACGGAGGTACCAGGTCTTTCTACTATCTTAATATTGAGATTATGTTTCTTTAGGGCCCTTCTAAATTTGTAGGCTAGTTCGCCTCTAGGGGTTGTATTGATGAACATTACACTCTGGTATTTATTGCTATCATACCATGAGTTTATTCTATTGGCCTTGTTCTTAGTTCTTTCTATTCTATTCCAAAATTTGCTCCTATACAAGGGGCAGGTCCCATTTATGTCATTATTTACCATTTTTTCCCATTTGGTTCTGGCTCCTTTATACACTCTGATTCTATCTCTCTGATTGTAGCCAGAGAACTGCATACGGTGGATGAAGTGTTGTATGTGTCTCTCTAGTTCTTCGGGGTTGCACATGCGGGACACATTTCTCATCACCCGTACCAAATCCGCAATCAGTATGTTGATTTTGGTATGGTCCGAAATGGCCGAGTTTCGGTGGATCAGATGTTTGGAAGTCATGGGTTTGGCATATTGGGAATGGAGGATTTGTTTTTGGTTGTTAATTGTATCTAACCAGAGCTCTGTGTCTAGTACAGGTAATCGATGTTTGGGGTGTCTACTTGGGTAGTCTATAGTAACTTTAATGCTCTGGTGGATGGAGTTTGCTATTTGCTGGATGCTTTCCATTGTGTTTTTCTCTAGTTCCTGACTGTTCTTTAGTGGGGGTGTCTTAACTACGATGTTTATATCATCTACGTAGCGGGAGTACATTATCAGGGTTAAGCTGTCTTCTAATTGTTCATTAAGTTTTTGTTTAAGTCTACTGTCCCACCATACCATGAATAAGTTAGCTATGTCGCCTGCAATGCTAACACCAATGGCTGCTCCTTCCTCTTGGGCATATGTTTTACCATTAAACTTGAACATATGTTCCTTAAGGGTTAATTTTATGCTGGCCCCTACCGCATGTGCAATCATTTTCTTCAGTTCATCGTGGTTTTCGGGTGTCCGTATGGCTCTGGTCCACCCGTTCCATCTATTTGTGTGGGTTTTCTTGGCCATTGAGGTAATGGTAGGTGGTCTGCCTCTTGCTGGTCTTGTAGGGCACAGGTTGCTAAGGTCATAAGTGTCTAGGTAACTATTACTATGGGTAATATATATATTACTATAGGTATATATATACTACTATGGGTAGTATATATATATAAAGTGAAGGCGTGTGGCTGAGTGGTTAGAGAATTGGATTCGCAATCGTAAGGTTGTGAGTTCGATTCCTGGACCAGGCGATGCGTTATGTCCTTGAGCAAGACACTTTATTTCACGTTGCTCCTTCTACCTGGAGTTGCGACCGATAGATAGTATTAGCAATTGGAAAGACCAACGGAAACATTGTTCCCTCGGTCCGATTTGACGAAAGTCGATCGTTCCTTGAATATATATAAAACAAAAGTAGAATGAGAGGAAGTAGTAAATTGGGGGAGGGGTTACAACTTAGGGTTTTGCATTGCCACTAATTCTTATTCAAAACAAACAGAAAATTATTTAGACTTCATTGGTATACAGATAAATCAGCTGATGCTCACATTCCTTTCTTTACTTTACATCTCATTTGATTATTTGTGACCAACTGTTATTATTTTCAGTGGATTGGCAGTATCGGTAGAGGGTGGGACACCATGCTTTGCAGCAAAGAGTTACGGCCCTTTATGGTCTGAGTTCAAATCCCGCCAAGGTTAACTTTGGCTTTCATCCTGACAGGGTCGATAAAATAAAGTACCAGTAATACACTGGAATAATTGCTGGCCTTGTGCCAAAAGTAGAAACAACTATTATTATTATTTTATTTATTTTATATAGCAATTATATATCATTATCATGATCATCATTTTTCCTCGCCTATTGTTTTTGGTATGGAGTGGATGGGTTGTTATTCACTGCCTTTCTCATCAGGATTTGAACCCAGTGTGTAGAGTGACAGAATAAATACTGCAAAGCATTTAATTCAACACAATAACAACAACTCTTCCACTTTGTCACCTCTGTTACTCAAGAGCTTTCCAGATACTTTTATATTGCTTTTCTATGAATTGTTAATTGTCTTTTTGCAACACTCAAAAATTTATGTCTTTGTTAAGCAGTTAGCTTTTACATAGCAAGGTAGCAAGTTCATGTTATTGTTGTTAGTGAAATTCATTGTTAATTAACTCAAAATGATGATCTGACTTGTTGCTTTTAGTGGTGGTAGTTTTGTGTTTAATTAAACATTCAGAAAAGTGTGTCTACTTCATAAGATAGTAGCAAATGAATAGTTTATTACTTGAAAGTATTAAGGAAGTAATATCAATGTCATAAAGTATTGTTATAAAAGGTGTTTGCATTGATCTAACTAAGTAGTGGAGGTGTTATTCATCAGCATCATTATCAACATCATCAGTACCATCATGACAATGAAGGTGCATGGTTTAGTGTCAGGGTTTTGGGATCAGAATGAAAAGGTTGTGACTTTGATTCATGGGCTGGGCTGCACATTGTGTTCTTAAGCAAGATTCTTCATTTCACATAGCTTTTCATAATATGAATGGGGCCCATATTTAAACACTCAAGAAAACTCCTATAAGAAGACAGCTAAACCTACATAGGTATAAGCTGTAAATTTTATTTCAAAATTTCATTTTCACTAACCTCACTACCGCCTGTAAAATACTAGTGCTGATACCACAAAAATGTACTGAGAACACTCTGTAAAGTCACAGGGTTGATGTCACAATAAAATACACCCAGTAATGTGGTAGTGTTGGGGTCATGATACAATGCATCCAATACAATCTGTAAAATCTAAGGGATGGTGCCACAATAAAATTCACCCAGTACATTCTGCAAAGTGCTGGTACTTTTATGATTCCATCAGCACTTGTGGGTCCATACATGCATACAACTTATAACTTATTGATTGCAAATCTGTTCTAAATGTCAGTGGATCATATTCATTCATGAGAAACACATGGTCTAGAAACAATAACCTTTAATAATTGATTTAATAGATTTATGTCTCTACTACTATTTCTTTGTTATTCATGATTTCCTATTGTATATTTATATCTTTTTAAACCACTGCTGATTACAAGCCATCTGCTGTTGGACATTTCAACAGTATTTACAGAACAGCCATAAAAGACTTCTTCCATCTTAAGAGGAAAGAAGAAAATACAATGTCCAATTGGAATCAGTCAACTTTATCTGACAATAGAAATAAGTGCTCTACTGAAAGCAGTACCTCTTTATTGATATTCTCTAAAGTTAATGCTGAAGATTTTTTTTTTTTTTTAAAGATTTTAGCATAATGCATTAGTTTCCATCAGAACATAATCTTCCCCTGCTCACTATGTCACAACAAACAACCAAAGAATAATAAAAGGATGTAATATAATAATCATCGATATTTTTTAAGTTAGTTATTTTATTTTAAAACATTTTTCATCATCAATCTCAGACAATATAACAAATGATAATTGCCTATTTGATTTCTTGTGGGTTTTTTTTTTTTTTTTTTTTTTTTCATCTTATTTATTCAAACCATTTTAGATTATTCTATGCTATAGTCTCTCATGTAGTTTTTATTTCTTCAAAATTTTTCATTTGCCAGTAGCGCAAGACATTTAGCTGCCAACCAACTGTTGCTATGTTAAATTTTCATTCGCCACTCCATTTGATCTGTCAATATATTGTGTTAAAGCATCTTTTAACAATCTCTAGAAGAGATTTTTATTTAGACTTTATATGATTTTGGAATTATTTATATGCAATGTAATCTTTAGAAATAAGATTAAAGATCAGTATTAAATTTAAAAGTTTATGAATATATATCTCAATTCAAAGTATATTTTAATATAAGTAACATTAGTGTGTTTTTGTGTTGTTTTTTAAATTTTTATTTTACATTTTGATAATAGAAATGAAGTGACTGTGAAAACGTCATCCAAATAAGATTAGTGATGAATGAATGAATATAATAGTTTTATTGTTAAAAGTATCTTACAACTGATATTGTTAAGAGGACAATACGCCAAAACCAATAGTATATTCATTGAACACAATAAGCTGCTCTGTTAGATTCAGTATTATTGATTATGTAGGGCTACTGAAACTAAATCAATATAATTATTCAAATGGGATTCTTTTTTCACCATTTAGTCTGGAGAAATGGCTGCACCCAGGTAGGATGGAGAAACGTATCCTTAAACTGAATTTCTTGCTTGAATACCTCCCCACTGGGATCTATATTTGGGGTTCTGTGGCAGCATGGTTGAAATAATCCTACTTATTGCCAGTGCTGTTGCAATGTGTTTTTAAGTTCCATAATCTTCTTGCCCAGCTGAGATTTCACTTGTTAGAATGGATTAAGAAGCCCTGCTCTAAAAGACATGTGATAGATTAAGTATCCCACTCAAGTGGGCCATGGTAGGATTTGAACTCAGAATACGAAGAACTGGAACAAATACCACAAAGCATCCTTGTAGTGTTCTAATGATACTGCCAATCCATTACCTTAAATTAGTACTTTATTTATCGATTTGACAGAATTTGGACATAATGAAAGATGCAGGAATATATACCACTGAGCATTGTGTCTGATACACTCACAATTTTGCTGATTTGCTGCTTAAATCATGTGAAAAAGCAGCAGTAGAACATTCTAGAAAATATAAAATAACAATGAACTCTCTAATGTAAGAATGATAACTTTAATTATTATGTAATAAATTAACAATGCACACACATTATATTTAGCATAGCTGACTATATCACATTGAATAGTAAAATCGGAAGTCTAATGCTACAAATTTTCACTATGATCTGTTCACGTAAAGGTACTATAGACATTTGAACTAACAAACCTGATTTTAAGTATTTTTTTATAAATCATTGTAGGATGTTAAATCTTCTATAAAGTATGATAGATGCTGTTTTTGCATTTTGCATATATCACTTCACATACAATCTACAGAAATAATTATATTCAAAACCCAAAGAACTCATAAAGACCTGTACTTAAATTTGGTATTATGGTGGAAAATGTATCAGTGAGTTAGCTCCTAGGATAAGTTGATAGTCTCAGAGGTGATACTCTCATAATGATAGTTGTTTTTTTTAATATATTTTTAGAATATCTCTATGGTTTCTTTTCTTAATCTCAAATATTAACAGTAAGATAATGAACTAATATGACCTACCTTGTGTGTGAAAGGTCAGAATGATTGGTGGGTTCACCGCCTGAACTGAAATATTGCTATTACATGTTTTTAGTACTTTCAATAAATGACATTAACCCTCTTCATACCAGCCTGACCTAAAACTAAGTACTATGTAAGGCTGTTCATTTAAAGTGTTCCTACTCATATTAACATCATAATTTTATGTAGAACATTTTTGTTAAGTAATGTTCAAAATAAAAAAAGTTATTTTACTAATTTACCCCAAATTTTTGATTATTTTCAAAATTACTTGAAGCCTATTGGCAGTGGCTTTCATTAGAAATATGGCAATGAAAGGGTGAAGAGATAACATATTTTTTTCAATGATGTTGCCATTAAATTTTAGGCTTATTTTTATTTATCATAATAAACCATTTAATTTAACCCCAGGATGAAATCCTAAAACTTCTTAACACTTTCTTTGAGAAAAAAAAAGAAAGAAAAACTAAGAATATTAAAAAAATACCTTCATTATCTAGATTTTTCCTTCATTTTGGATAACCAAATCTTATTTTGTGTATAATTGAATAAAGCCAATGTTTGTACATATGAACTGTTGTGAACTTTTCGGCATCACTACAGCTGAGATCATCCTTTATAAGCCAGGATAATACTAATATAATAATAAGTTATTTATTAGCTGCAAGGATTGCACTTAGAAATACAGTAAACATAAACATCAGGGTTACAATATATGTGACATGTAGAGTTGGACAGGCAAAGTTATATAAAAAAAAAAAGGTAGGGTTATACATTAGACAGATTAATTTGATAAAATTATAAATTAAACAGAAAATTAATTTTAAAATATATTTTTCTTAAAATCTTCAGATTTAAACTTGTAAATTGAATTAAGATAACATATAATCTTGCGAAATTCATTCAGTTGTATGTTTTCACATCGTGCATTCATATAATATTTTTAGGACATTTGAAATACAAGCATGTGTACACTGTTCTTTAAACATATGTGGAAGTTTCATTAAGTTTATATCTTACTATAAAACTATAGTAGAATTAGTTTTTAACCCTTAACAGTATTCTGTGCTAATTGAAACTGCATTAGCAAAGACATTCTTGGAAACATATAAAACAGTTGTTACTCAATATTACAAATCTTTACAATTATCTCTCAATTAGTAGAAATACTACAAAAATTTCATTTAACAAACCAATTTTTTTATATTTTCTTCTAAATCATTAGAGGAAATTAAGAGTTAATAAAATTTGGAACATTTGAATTTATTTCTGTGCTATAGGGTAATGTGAGTTCTTACACCTTAGTGGTATTTTTTGTAAAGGAAATGACGTGTGTTGGAGGCTGTAATAATTCTTTTTTTTTTAATGATTTGTTATTTGACTGTGGCTATTCTTTGATTTAAGCAATCATATTGATCCCATTATTGTTTCAAGTCTGGTATTTATCTTACCGATCTCTCTTTTGGTCAAACAGTTAAATTATGTGTCATAAACACAGGCACAGAGACAAAAATGTAAACATAGATATGGTCACACCTATGCAGGCACACACATACACATTCATACTACACATGTAAAGAAAAACAATTTCAAATGAGTACTCAATAGTAGAGGATGTTTATTTATTTGATATAATTTATTCTTACAAAATGATCATGTTATCGAATATATATATATATAGTTGTAGGGTAGCAGGTAAATGCATCCGCAGGCGGTATGCCAGTTGAGCACTCGATGCTCGCACAGAGTATAATATTATAAAGAACGAGGATTCAGTGTTGCATCATAACACATTTATTAACATATTACATGTTTCTCTACTGATCAGCTCGAGGCAAGATCTATTACAGATCAAACCTGACTCTGCAATCGAAAGTTCCTCAGATATGTCTTGTGTGTGAAAATATTGGAGACGATTTCACACACAAAACATATCTGAGGAACTTTCGACTGCAGGTTTGATCTGTAATAGATTTTGCCTCGAGCTGATCAATAGAGAAACATATGTAATATGTTAATAAATGTGATCTGATGCAACACTGAATCCTCGTTCTTTATAATATATATATATTTAATAAAAACACCATGTTATTTATTCATTCTGACGACTGAAGACAGACACAACATCTGCCTTCAAGAAACCACTGGTAAATGAAATATTATCTTATGTTGTTTATTACATAACTAATAGGCTCTGTAGTCTACATAGAGCACTCTTTTTTCCTGTACCTTTCCGACAGAAATATTTCATTCATACACACATATATATATATATATAAATTAAAATAATTAAGATGGGGTTACTTCACCATAATTATTTTATTGCATAATGTACATTTCTGTTACATGGTATGTGACTTCATCAGATGCTGATACAATCAGAGGTGCAGTTATGCAATCATAAGGATATGTTGCTGGTCATGTATTACCATCGTGTGATAAAAAAACAACAGGCTGGTAATATATGACCAACAACATATTCCCATGATTGCATAACATATATATATCTTACTAATGGGGGGAAATGAATATTAAACAATGATGATAATATATATGTATGCCATCATCATCATTTTATGTCTACTTTTCCATGCTTGCATGGATTTGGATGGGTCCTCTCTAACACAGCCTTCCCCCACTTGCAGCATTCCTTCATCATCTCCTCTCTGAATTCATTATTTTTATATCAGCTCTAACCACATCTGTCCAGGTCTTTCTTGATCTTCCTTTACTGCAGTTTCCTTCCACTGGCTCTTCTTCACCCAACATTTTTCATCCATATGTATCATATATCCAAATCAGCACAGTATTCTCTCTTCCACACAACATCTCATTCCTCTTACAGCCAGCTTTTCTCTCAGTTCATTCACGCTACACCATTCATGCAAACTACAATTGCACATCCAACTGAGCATGTTCACTTCATTTCTCTCCAGTCTCTGTATATCCACAGCATTTACCACTCATGTTTCATTGCCATACAGCATCACACCTCTCACATAGGTATCATAGAATCTATCCTTCTCCAGTTTCCATCTACTCAAATTCCAGACATTGGTTAATCTGAGGCTATAATAGAAGACTTGCCCAAAGTACATCACAGTGAGACTGAACCCAGTATTACATCCTTGCAAAGCAAACTCCTTAACCACACAGCCAAGTCTGTGCTAATGATTGAAATATGGTTGAAAAGTGTATGATAAATTGATGTGGATGGAAAGACAAGATGACAGTGTTAATATATGGTAAAGATTGAAATGAGAAAGTGAATCATAAAGAAGGTAAGAAAAGTAAAATATAGAAAATATTTTGTGATATGAGAAATCTGAAATATAGTACTTTGTTAAAGTTCACAATGCACCAACAGGAATCGAACCCACAACCTTATGATCATGAACTGAAATCTTTGACCACTAAGCCACATATGAATATATTTACAAACACACATACAAAGCACATACTCAACTAAAATTTACTTTAAGATAAAAAAGAATTAAGGGCCATTAACTCGTGATGAATTTTTATGAGTGCCATCCTGATACATGGCATATCATATGCATTTAAAACCTAGTGTAGCCCATTCCTCTCCAGGTTGAAACACAACCAATTTCTTCCAGGGAGTGAGAGAGAAGAACTATCTTCAGTACTGGATTAGTATTTTATTTATCAAAACTAAAAAGATGAAAGTCAAAGTTGAACTTGGTGGGATTTGAAATCAGAGTGCTGAGAACTGTAATAAATAACCAAAGCATTTTTAATCCAATGACCTAACAACTCAGCTAAATTGCCACCAACTTTAATATATATGGGGAAAAAATGATTAGTTGTAATATTTGGCATTTAGTATAGACTGAGGATGGAGGTATTGGTGGCATGAAGGGGGAGTATTCTATGTGAGAAGCTGTCAGATCTAAAGTGACTGCAGCAACTTTTTCTAATCCCTTTCTCCTTTGTAATTTTTGAATAAAATTTGAAAAAAGTTATCTGATCTTTCTATTTCTAAGACTTTCTTGTTTAATTTTCTTTGTAGCTTGGGTAGAGTTTTAGGTTCTTTATTTCTTTGGTGGTGGTGGTGGGTAATTCTGAGAAGAAAAAATAATAGTTTTATGACAATTGGAAAGCTAAACATCATGTTCAAACTTCAAGTTATTTTACTGATAACGATGATGATGATGATGGTGGTTGATTGAGATGATCTAAAGTGACTCCAGCAACTTTTTCTAATCCTTCAACTCTGTTTCTCCTTTGTAATTTTTGAATAAAATTTGAAAAAAGTTATCTGATCTTGCTATTTCTAAGACTTTCTTGTCTAATTTTCTTTTTAGCTTGGGTAGAGTTTTAGGTTCTTTATTTCTTTGGTAGTTCTGGTGGGTAATTCTGAGAAGAAAAAATAATAGTTTTATGACAATAGGAAAGCTAAACATCATGTTCAAACTTCAAGTTATTTTACTGATAACGATGATGATGATGATGGTGGTTGATTGAGATGATAGTGATGATGGTGATGGTGTTAAAAGCAGTGGTAGTGGTGCTTGTCATAGTGATGATGAAGTTAGCAGTAATAGTTATTGTGTTGCTGGGAGTGGATATGTCAGTAATGATATTAGTAGTGGTGATAGTGATGGTGATGTTGGTAATTGTGGTAGATGTTGATGAAAGTGGGGGTGATAGTAATGGTGATGTTGTAGGTAGTAGCAGTGTTGTTGTGGTGGTGATGATGATGTTGGTGGTGGTAATGGTAGTAATTGTGATGATATTGGTGGTGGTAGTATTGGTAGTATTGATAGAGGTGGTTGTGATGTTGATGATGTTGGTAGTGATGGTAGTGTTGATGATGATATAATGATGTTGATATAATGATGTTGATGAAGGTTGGAGTAGTTGGGTAGGGGGTAGTATTGATCATTTGGTATTTTGAAGTTAAAAAATCACTCATTATAAAGGAACTAATTGTCAATATTATCAAAATGAATTCTTTAAAATATTTTTGTTTCTTATTTCTTTTGGTTTCTTACAATATATTTTCCTCCTAATTTCTTTATTTTTCAAGTGGTATTTCCATTTTGCTATATGCCACTAGTTGCCACATGCTAGTTTGAACTTTAAGATATATTTTAAATATATTTTTCCTTGTAAGTTTTCTAACAGCAACTTAATCCTTTCAAAGCAGAATGAGATATGTTTACATGTTTGTTAATATTTACTGTGAAGAGGCACAGGTTAGTGGTTGGAGTGTTTGGTTTTCAGTCATATAATCATGAGTTTGATTTCTGGTGATAGATCGTCTCTTTGATCAAGACACTTTATTCCATGTTTCTCCAGTCCACTCAACTGAAAAAAAATGAGTTGTGCCTATGATTCAATAGGCCAACCTAGTCACACACTCAGCTACATGTGTCTGTAGATAAAACAACTGGAACACTCATCATCAGAAGTAATGGAGATCAACCACCAAGTGTTTATCACCACCACCACCACCATTATTATCATTATTGTTATTATATTATTATTATCATTATTATCATTATTATATGATTATAATTATAAAATTATTATTATTATTGTTGTTGTTGTTAGCATTATTATCATTATTATATTGCTAATAATTTTGAAAATAATCAAGAAGTAAGAGGGATTTCGTAAAATATCTAACTTTCTCATTATTAAACTAGTGTTTGGAACATAATTTAATAAAAGTTATTACATAAAACATGAAGGAAGCTTTTAGTTTAAATATAGAAAATTTTAAATGAGATTTTATATCATAGAATCATGGGTAGTCTTAAGTGGGTTGTTACTGAAATGGTTAATTAGATTTTCAATAAGAATGATTTGCAGACCATGACTACTATTGATATGTGCTTCCAATGTCTAAGTCAAAATACTGACTGGATAACCAGCAAACTGTTTGATAGTTTGTATCCTGTTGTCAATGCTGAAATGTATCCTTGATAAAATGACACTTAATAGCCCAGTTTATACACAAAATGAAAAGTATCTACATTAACCCTTTTGTTACTATATTTCTAATGATAGACATTAAAAAACAAGGTCATATATATATATTACAAAATAACAGGAGGCATGTACCGGTGTAAATCCTTGAAAGGTTTATTATACTATGATCATTTCAATGACTGGGTTCAGTATGAATCCAGTGACATCATCAGGTAATTCAAAATACAATGAAGGAATAACAAATAAAAATCCATGGTGTTTAAATCAGAGACAGGAGGGCGGCCAGCAATTTAGCAGCTTCTAGCTGCGTCGACCGCCCTCAGGTGCTGATTATTAGGTCTAGATACTACCATCTGGTGTCGGGGCACAAGCCTTTAATGTACTACTACCATCCCATCAGATGGAAATGTCAGTGCTGAGGTCACGCATCAATCAGGCTTGTCAGGCATGCTCGATATTGCCGCGAAATATGTTTTTTCCCAAGGACAAACAATATCCGCAAGGACAGACGTAGAGATTAAAAAGTGGTGAACCAACAAACCCAAATAAATATATATATATATATATTGTATATATATATATATATTGTCTTTGGGAAAAAACATATATATATATACAAAAAACACATATATATATATATATATATGGGATAACAAGTTATCGTTTAAGGTAATCCAGTTAGAGGTTGTGAGTACTCTGTACTTTGGATAGTTTTAATGTATGGCTGTTTGACTCAACAAGAGGTTTCCTTAGTTAGGTAGCGAGTTTGCGAGAATTCCCATGTAGGTTAATACTGTAAATAAAGCTCTTTTTGTACAGCTGACCATGTTAGTCTTCACTCTTTCACTATATATATATCATCATCATCATCATCATCATCATCATCATCATCATCATTGTCATCGTTTAACACCTATTTCCCATGCTAACATGGGTTAAACAGGTTGTCCCTTTTGAGGCACGTCAGGTCAGGTGACCATGTCTTGTTCATACAGAACTGTTTCTGGCTTGGTTTTATAGCTAGATACCCTTCCTAGTGCCAACCACATTTACAGTGTGGACTGGGTACTTTTTGAGTGATACCAACATGACCACTTTACAGTGGGTAGTGTGAAGGCTGGAGTGTTAGGGCGTGGAAGGTGTATGGAGTGGGGGTGATTGGGGTTAAGTGGTACATACTAGAATGTATACTTCAACCTGTGCACATGGGAAGGCAGATCATCTTTATTACTGCATAACGGCACAGAACACTATCCTGTGCCATTACCTTTGTTAAATGCAATTGAGCAAAGTCAGCTTTTATCACTTCATCCCAGGTCTTCCTACTCCCTAGCTTCCACCAACTTTGATCACCCTGCACCTTTTATATATATTAGAATAAGGGGTTGACAGAACAGGGATGTGTGGATCACACCATGGTCTGTCAGTTGTGAAGCAGTTAAAAAGAAGCGCTCAACGATCTGCATAAATGGTACAAGATGGAGCATTATATATTAAAAGATTGGAGGCCATATTCAGGTTTATTTAAAACTGTGTTATACATATTTCACTGAAGGCTATCAATTATTGAAAATTCCTAAGAAACCATTAACATTTGGAAAAATCAGTGAAATATGTATAATGGAGTTTTAAATATGCCTGAATCAACTGAATATGGCCTCTGATCTTTTATTAATATATATATATAATCATCATCATTATTGTTTTACATCTATTTTCCATGCTGCCATATATATATATATATATATATATATATATACATACACACGCAAATGAATGCTGGGCAGTGAATGTACACACATATTTACATATTATATTTGTTTAGAAACTTGCCTGCATGAATATTATAAACCTTTCATCTGAAATTCTATAAAACTAAGATAGGAAATAAAATTAACTTTTGTCTTTCCTTATAGATAATAAAATGCAGTGTTTCTCAAACTTTCTACCCTTGTGGAACCTTTGAAGTAGTTTTCATGTCTCAGGGAACCCCTGCATAAAAAAATATTTATATCATTTTTATATCTATATCTTTTTTTCTGTTTCTCGCAGAATCCTAGGGTTCTGGGAACACTGATTGAGGAACACTGCTATAAGGTGTCAAATTGACAGTCATTAAGGTGTTGGATTAAAAATGCTTTAGCATTTGTTCTGGCTGACTGCACTCTGAGTTCAGATTCCACTGAGGCAAAACTTTGCTTTTCATCCTTTGAAGATTGATAAATAATGGGTCAGTCCAGTACTGGGATTTATCCTTCCTCTATCTCTATTCATCACTTTCACTCTCTTTCTCTGGAAGAAATAGGCTGCATTCTCTGCTAAGTTTAAAATGCTCAAAACATGACATGTGTCTGAACAGAGCATTCATCATTCCATTAGGAATTAAGGGCCCTTTACTTACTTACAGGGGAAAACTAAAGTTGCTTTCTCATTTTAAATAAGTCACGAGTGAAGAGCAAAATAACAATCTTTACATCTTTACATCAGTTGTTTGTTTCGTAATTAAACAAATTTCTTGTCACTTCAGAAGCAGCATCTGTTTATATTGTCTTACACATATCTTGGCAATTCCAATAACTTAGTTTCTTTCTCAGATACTCATCTAAACACAAACGAGATATGTGAAATTTATCTTCTCTCTCCCCTACTTCCTATGCCTATCTCTCTTTCTCGCTTTGTCTCATACTAGATATACCTATCTATCTGTTTGCCTGCCTGACTGACTGGTTAATGCTTTATAAATATCTATATACAAATATACACATATGTGTGTGTGTTTACATTTACGTGTTTAAACAAAAGAAAATATTTCTCAATATTTTCTGTTGAATTTATGCTTATATAGTTAGTCAGTGTGTGTGTGTAAAAAAATCATTGAAGAAAAACAACACATGGAAACAATACAGCACAATGATGATACATATTAGTTTAACACTTGACATGGTGGGAAAACAGTCTTAATGCTTTAGATGTTAGTCCTTCCTTAGATGATAGAATGGGAGATAGAAAAAAAATTAGGCTAAGTGAAAGTAAGTAAAGGACAAAAGTCGAAAAAAATATTTTCACAGGAGTATATTATGTGTGTGCTTAGTTAAACATTTTGGGTAAGCATGAGTCAATGATGAATCTTTTGTTCAATTGATCAATCAGCTGAACATCCAACTCCTGAATTAATCAGTAAGTGATTGAGTGTTCCACAGACATATCTACCGATAACAATTCTCAAGTCAAATCTGCATGACAAGGTTGGTCCTTTAAATTACTGGTACAATCCATTTGATAGACTTCCAAACAGTTTTCATTTACCCAATAACCCTCACAAAGCTTGGGTTGACCCATGCCTATATTAAAGACACTTTTCCAAGATACCATACATTGAGTCACATCTTAGGTCTCATGATTGCAGAGCAAACTTCTTAACCACTCAGTCATGACTGCATCCACATGGGGAGTTTAGGTCTTGGAATTGCAAAGATAATCTCACTTGATTGGAGATATTTCTTGCCATATTCAACCACTGATGCTCTATTTGTATGTATATATTTTATATATAGCACTCTTCTCATGTATTTTTGCATATATAGAATTATAAGAGTAATCCATCTAATGGCTAACAAGCAGTTACACACATTTTCTCCTCTTTCCTTTCCCCCCTGTACTCCCTTCTTTTTAATTCTTGACTGACTTCATTTCTCTTTTCTCTCTCAAACACCCTCTCTTCTTTCAAATGAAAAGCTAGTATCTAAAACGTTAAAACTGTTTTCCAAGTCTATTATGCATTATAACAACATACTATGATTACGTTATTCTCTTGGACTATTCTGTTTTTCATCTGAACTTCATATCGACATCATCATTATTTTGCATCCCCTTCCATACTGACATAGGTGCATACACACACGCACGCGTGTGCACACACACACACACACACACACACACACACACACACACACACACACACACATATATATATACAGAAATATATCTATATCCTATTTATTGAATCTAACATCAGACACTAATTCCTATTTCTGAAAATCTTTGAATGTGGAATCAAAATATTTTGGTAGTTTTGTGTAGAAATTGTTGGAAAAACTTTCAACAAAGCTGTAATCTTGATTTAGCTTGTAGATTGTTAGATTGTATGTAAAAGTTGGAGACTAATATCAGTGAGTGTTGATGATTTCCAATGAAATCTAGTTATTGCAACCAATATACCGACAATAGATTACTTCTAGAAGCTTTATGCTGAAACTCTCCACTCTATTTGTGGTATTTCCAATAAGTTATTTTGTTGTAACTTACAAAGATTTTCTCTTACAAGACATTTCTCCTTTAATTTAAAACTGGGGATTTTGCTAATAATTACTGTAAAGAAAAGAATTGTTGAAGATATTACTTACATATACTTCTACAACTTTCAGAAAACAAATACAAAACAATGAAATACACTTCGATTGGTAGCTTTCTATTTACTATTCCCCATAAAATGTTTCTTTATGCTTCAGTGTTTTTATAGGAAGGTATATTAAGATTAGGCTGTGAATTGGCAGATTTGTCAGAACACCAGTTGGTATTCAAATCCCACCAAAGCCGTCTTTGCTTTTCATCATTTTGGGGCTGATGAAATAAAGTACCAGTCCAATACAACATAAGATGGGGGATTGATTCATCGTCTTGTGCTTTGTTTCTGTCTTTCTCATTTTCCCTCACTCTCTCTCTTGGAGAAATTAGCTGTGATTAAAACTAGAAAAAATGGACACCACTAGATTTTTAATGAAAAACTGTTTATGATATTCAAATCATATTGAAAATAATGAAGTCTCTTGAAGGATTTAGTAATATATCTAACTTTCTCATTATTAATTTGGTGTTTGGAACATGCTTTAATAGGTACTTACATTAAATTATGACAGAATATTTTTTTAAGTTTATATTTAAATACTTTTTAATCATCAGCTCAATATCATAGAATCAGGGGCAGTTTCAGGCTGATTGGTATTAAATAGGCTAACATATGATTTCACCATTGATTGAAGGCCAACCAGAGAAGAGGGATTGAATCACTTAAATCATTTCCTTAAAATTCTTGAAAATTTATTTTAATGACACTAGAGGGATGATCGTTAAAATTATTTCTCTTAAATATATTTTATGGTAACGAAGGACAACCCCATTGAACCTTTTTTAGGGTCTATGAAGCTCTCATAAAAGAAGAGATCTAACAGGAATGCTTGCAATGGAGGGAACTCTACTAAAAATATTTAAAGGCCAGCTAGGTGTATCAAATTGAAAGATAAATTATATCTATTACACTGGTGGGATTTAAAGTCCTATTTTTGTTATCATACTTTTAATGAAAGACGCTGTATATGAGTTTCAAATAATTATGAAAATAAAAAAAATTTTGGAGGTATTTAGTGATATTAACTTTGTCATTATTAAGCTGGGAAAGTCAAATAGCTGCAGTTGTCGAGGCAAGGTTAGCATGGTTTGAAAATGTGTGTAGGATCTAAGTTATGAGACACAGTCAGATTAACCAAAGGAGAAGCAGCAGGTCATTACGAGGAAAGAGGTATGTAGCTTGCTAATTCAAAAGAGTAGAGGCTATTGTAGTCTGGGTTGAAGTGATAAGAAGTGGCAGTGGGTCTGTAAAACAGTGGTGGTTGTACTGTGAATCTTTACTAATTGGCCAACCTTTTGGTGGCAGTGGTGGTGAGGATATCTGTCTAAGAAATGTGTACATATAGCAGTGCCATTGTCCCAGATATGAGGACTGAATTACATTGTGGGTCTTACTTGAAGTTTATAGAAGATCAGCAATTGACCATGGGTATGGTATATTCTTGCCCTGTAGTAGAAGCTTAGTCCTTAGAATGCAGTTTTTGTATCATATATATGTTTGAGTATTTATAATGACTTTGAAGGCCTGTATCTTTATAGGGATGTGTGATTAGAAATAACAGCAGGTAAATCATTAACCCTTTCATAACCATATTTCTAATGAAATACATTCTATTTCAATCAATTAATAAAGAATTTTGAAAGATTTTCTAAAATTATTAATTCATTCATTACTAAGATGTGGTTCTTGTATAAAATTATGCAAGATTTTAATTTAAATAGAAACATTTTAAAATAAGGTAGTATTAGGCTGGTTGGTATCAAAAGGGTTAATGCTGCAAGAAACCATGCAGAAGACATAAGGAAATATAGGGTATACAAACATTGCTTCGTCAGAGAGAGAGAGTGATCTGACAGAAAAATTCTGATCCAAGAGATGAGAAATAGATAAGCCAAAAAACTTAACCTGAAGGTTTTATACCAGTTATTATTGAAATTATTGAAGGATAAGGCAACAATTTTGGGGTAAAGGTAAATTGGTTATATCAACCCCAATACTTTATGGATACTTTATTTTATTGACCTTGAAAAGATGAATGGCAAAGTTGACTTCAGCAGAATTTGTACTCAGATTTTTCCGAAACTCTAATGACTTTGCTAATCCACAACACTTAGAGAAATCATAAGTATTACAAAACTTTCATCTGATACTCTACAGCCTCTGCTACAACACTACTGCTCATGTTTAGTGTGAAATATTGCCAAATAGAGCTAACTAAATTTATTAGACATTTGTACAGTTATTCTGGTAATAAGTATAAGCTACTAGCTGTAACTAATGTTATCAGTTTTCTATAGAGTTTTTATGCTAATATATATAAGCAGACAGACCAATATATATAACAGAAGGAGTGTGACAGAATTAGTATGAAATGAAATACTTAGAACTATAGATTTAACTGTCCTGGAAAGATGATAACTAAGAGTTATTTCTTAACCTTTACGCTGACATTAAACAGTCTGATAGTGCATATTAAAACTTTCTAAGTGACTTACAAGCCTCGACTACAGCAGATTATATTTTATCTTTGTTTCACTTTAACTAAATGAGCAAGATCAGCTATCTCAGTATTAAATATCAAACGATTATTGATTTTTTACTTAGAAATATAGCAGAAAGGGAAACATATAGAAATAAGTGAAATTTCAAAACTTGGGATTGATTCTCAGCTCAAAGAAGTTCTATTCTCTTGGGCTGTTAATGGGTTGCCATAAACATAGCCATAAGTGGAGGTAACCATAAATGTCCTAAAATCTTATTTTCATACTTCTATTAAAATACGGGTACCTTTAGCAGTGACCACATTGTTGGAAAAATTAAAGCTAGACCTCCAGTTTCAGGATAATAAACCCTGCTTTCCCTCCCTCCCACTTTGGAGACTCCACAAAATGGCTAAGAAGTTCTTTGCAATCATTCGGTCCTTAGTTTGATCCCACTGTATCACATCTTGGGCAAATGTTATTTACTATATCTGTGGGTTAACCCATGCCTTATGAATGAAATTGGGTAGATGGAAACAGTTTGGAAACCCATCCAATGGACTGTACCTATAATTCAGAGAGCCAATCTTGTCACACTGAATCTCCCTGAGAATTACGCTAAGGTTATACATATCTGTGGAATATTTAGGCACTTACAGTATAATACAAAATGGACTGTACCTGTAATTCAAATGGCCAATCTTGTCACCCAGTGTTACATTGAATCTCCCTGAGAATTACATTAAAGGTACATGTATAAGTGAAATGCTCAGTCCCTTTCATGTTAATTTTACCAGCAGACTAGCCTATTGATCAAATAACTGGAATATTCATCATTGAAAACCAACGGAATTCCATTCCATCCTTTCTTCTCTATGTCATAAAAAAAAAAAATTTAAATCTGATGCATTTGTGTTTGGTCTCAAAGGAATTAAAATTATTGGAACCTGGTTAAATTGATGGAGGCAATGAATTGGCAGTGCCATTAGAATGTTGGATTGAATGTTTTGCATTATACATTCTAGCTCTGCACTTTCTGAGTTCAACTTTGTCTTTCTTCCTTTTTTTAAGTCAACAAAGTAAGATTCTTTCTCTGCATCCCTTTTTCACTTTATCTCTATAACACTTTCTCTCTCTTTCTCTCTCACCTTCCTACTTTGGAAGAAATCAACTATTTAGACTCGATGAGGGGATGGGTTCTGCCAATCTTGAAGTGCCCATATCATAGAGATGAAAGGTAAATCTATTTCTTGTGAGATCTGAACTAAGATGAAAAAAAACACAAAATAACTAAAGTATTGTATTATATGTAATGTACATATCTACCATTTCAGTCATTTTCTTTACACTAATATAACAAAAGATTGATTGTTAATGATTTACACTTTTGTCATCATATTTCTAATGAAAGACACAGTCTATGGGTTGACTTGATTAATTCTTAACATCCTGTGCCATATTCATTCAAGACAATCTTGAAAAGTAGAAAAAAGCCCTATGATTGAATTATATAGAAATTTAAAGTCTTGTTTACTTGTAACTGTTTGCAATGACCTGTCCACTAATTAAGATAATCATCATCATCATCATTAGTCCCTTTACTTTTGTAGTCATCAGGGGGATCCTACTGCAGAAGCAGCACACACTCAAAATAGTCTATCAATAGTGGTCATCAACAAACCTGGTGTCATCATTTGCGTCCATTCTTTGACATTGTCCAACCAGTTTTTTTGCGTTGGTTCCCCCTCCTGATCCACCTTCAACAGTTCCTTGCATGATGGTCTTGCACAGGCTGTCATGTCATTTGATGTGGCTAAACCACGCCAGTTTCCTCCTCTTGACAGTGGTGAGGAGAGGTTCCTGGTGACACACAAAACTTTTAACCTTGCTCTGCACGTATACATTGGTTTTATGTTCCCAATAGGAAATACGAAAGAGTTTTCTCATGCATTTGTTCTCAAATGCCTGGATCCTTCTCTCTGTTTCTGCCAAAAGTGTCCAGATCTCACACCCTTATAGGAGGGTGGAGACTACCAGCGATTTGTACAATGTGTACTTGGTCTGAAAACTGATGTTAAGATACTATAAACATTTGAATTAACAAACCTCTTATTCGTCACCCCCTTATTTATAAAAGATTTGTGGGGAAGAGTTCTAAAACACTCTTTCCAGTGGTCCTGTCAGAAAGAACCATACCCAATTGATCTAGCTGGATCCCCAAGCGTGACCAGCCTAGCTCAATGATGTTATCCAACCAACTTGCTCAGAGTCTACCCCTGGGTCTCCTGTTGGCTGGTTTTGTCTGTGATCTCTGAGTTATGCACTTTATCAGGTAACGTTACTCCAAAGATGCTTCAGAGGAACCCCATTTTGGCCACTTGTATTCACTATCATATTCTTTTGGTCATTACCCAAGATTCATGACCATAGGTAAGCATTGGTACGGAAACCGAATTGAAGATAGCGAGATTAACAAACCTGTTTTTAGATATTTTCTGCTACGTTATTTCATGATATTAATAGATGCTACTAAATGAAGGTGGAGCAGTAATTATGATCCAAGCAATATGATATAGAGCAAGGATTTCTTCATGGAATTTCTTACTCCTCATCAATTCTATGTATATTCTAAAATAAATCAGTAAGCAGAATATAAAGTAAAAGACAATAAAGACGTATATAAATGAGAAACCTGAATTGTATTATTTCAAATTCAAATGAACGTTTGACAGTCCCATCAACTGTGGTGGTTGGGGAGTGTTATCTATCACTTCAAGGACCTTTGAGAATTGCATTTCATTATTTTCTATCATAAAATCAAATTCTACCCAGATAAAGTTTGTTTTGCATTATTTTCTGTTGCTTAGTGTTTGTTCTGGCTCTCTGTTCGGAGTTCAAATCTGAAGTTGATAAAATAAAGTATGAGGCAAATAATGGGATTGATTTAATTGACTACCCCAGCCCCACCAAATTGCTGACCATTAGAAAGCATAATTTTAAACCAATAAAATAAATAATTATTAAATATACTATATATTTATTAGTCATTTATTTGTATTCACCTTTATAAATCATGGCAAAATGTCTATTTTATAAATCAATATTTTGATAAAATAACTTGGAATTTGTAAGGTCCCTATTTATAGATATGAAATACAGATTACCAGCTTTGCAACATCAATAAGATAAATTGCCTCAATTGTTATAGATCAAGGGATAAAAACATCAAAGAATAAAAGAAATAATAATAATAATAATAAAAGATAATAATAATAATAATAAGATTATTTTCTGGGTTGCTTTATTTGATTTGATTTGCAGCCAGCCATTGAAAAAGTTTTTTCTTTTTTTTTTTCAACTATGTTAATGTTAAGATCAAAGCTGTATAGGTTAATAATAAATAAAAGAAAGTTTAATACAATATATTCATGCAGAAATGATATAATACTTTCCAGATGCAATAATGTTTATAAACTAAGCTGACTGATATTTTTCTTAAAGTTTACTAATATTCCAACTATAAGGTTCTATTTATTTATTTGTTACAAGTTAGTGAGAGAAGGGATGGGGTGTTATTGATCTTTGGACACTGCGCCTTCTCCCTCATCCCATATTGGTGAAATTAATGTGGATGATGTACTTATTAACATATCTAGGCAGAAAAAATGTAGGTGGGTAGGAAATTTCAGTGGGTTGCAGTTTGATGAAAGTATTTAGTGGGGCAATCTGGATGGTGAGGTATTATTACTACAATATTTCTGCTACTCAGAGCTGCTTCATCTTATACCACCTTCACTCAGACATTCCAGACTCACTCATCTCTTCTCATCACCCATGTTGTGTCTACCATCCTCCAGGCCCCACATTAACCACTACTGCCAGGTTTTACTACCTAGTTTTGTCCTCTGGAACTCACTTCTCACCCATCCTTCCAACCCTTGAGCCACACACTAACTATTTCTGCCAGATGTTCAACCCTCTGGAACTAATTCCCTCCCTAATCATTTCTTTCCCAAAAGAGTGACCCAGTAACAATTTAAATAGAATATCAATGCCATCAGTTTCTCCTGCCCCAAGAAGCCTGTATAGGCCATGGGCACTGCTCCCTGTCCATTAAAAATAGGAAGGCAGGGTAAGGTAAGAGCAGGAGTAAATGAGGTATTAGATAGGTTGGAGTAGTGATTTATGCAGTTTCTGAGACCACTAGAGTTGCAGTAAAAGAGAGAAAGAACAGCACACCTGAGAGGTAAGGGTTAGTCAAAGGATATACTTTATGGTGATGTGGAATTTGTACTCCATCAATGCTTTTGACACTAATAGAAAGAAAAAAATGAAAAGTTGCAACAGGAGGAAAGTTAGGCATTTTGTTTTGACTGTTTAGTTATGGAGGGAAGAACATTCTCCATGACTGTTATCAGAGCCTCTGAAACTGGTGGTAGAAAGAGAAGGAAGGTATTCTCAAACCTGAGACATGGCTTGAATGCTTGTGACAGAGTGGGCTCTGCAAAAGGCAATGAAGTGTTACATTGTGGTTTTAAAACTATCGAATAAGTCTACATCTATCTATGGCATCATATTAAAATGTGATAGATGCATAGATATAAGCAAACTGTTTTTTTTTTATGTGAAACATGATAGCACAGATCGTATTATAGCAATAATTATAATAATGGCTTCTAATTTATGCACTAGGTTAGCAATATTTGGCTTGAACGGAAATCAATTATAACGACTCCAGTACTTGACTGATATTTTACTTTATTGAACTTAGGAGGATGGAAGGCAAAGTTGTCCTCAGAATGTAAAGACTTGGATCAAATACCACAAAGCATTTTGTCTGACTTTCTAATAATATTGCCAGCACTCTGTCCTAAGCAGTAGTAGTAGCAGTAAAAGCAGCAACAATAATGGCATAAAATCAATATAGAATATAACTAATATTTCATTACATGAAATTTTAGGGCACTGTTGATCACTGTAAATTTTAATACTTAAAATTAAAATAAAATGTCTCTGATTGTTGATGTAATATTAACTATTTTGTCTCTCATAATAACAATTAATGAGCCAGAAGGAAATGTTCTGTCATCATTTGAGATTTATTTGGCTCCAGAACAAAATGATTGATTCCTCTAACATAAAACTTTGAATGGTTTAACATCACATTGGTTAAAGCAGTCTTAGATCTCAACTAATAATTTACATTGGTTGAGTTCACTAACATGATCATACTGACATCATTTTGTGATTATGTATGTATTATTTAATGTATTTACCTGTTCTATACAGTGTAACTAATGTTACATTAATTGTCATCAGACAGTTCCTCATGGAATGGTATTCTCCAGCCTTCTAGAAGACATCACTTTTCTGTGACTGTCTATAACTATGTATCTGCAGTCTGGACATAGCATGGCCAAATGGTTCACAAATTTCTTTGCAATTAAAGTTCTGGGTTCAAACTAGCTGTGTATCATCTTGGACAAGTGTCATTTACCATAGCCTAATGCTGCAAGTGAAATTGAGTAGACAGAAACAGTTTGGAAGCCTGTTGAATCAACTGTACCTGTAATTCAAATGGCCAGCCATATCTCACAATATCATGCTGAATCTCCCTGAAAATTGCCATAAGGACACACATTTGAAGAATGCCAAACCACTGACACCGATACAATATAAATCATCTGTAATTGAAAGGGCCAGTTTTTTTACTCAGTGTGATGCTGAATCTCCCTGAGAATTATGTTAAAGGCACACATATCTGTGGAATGCTTAGTCACTTGCAAGTTAACTTCATGAGCAGGTTACACCATTAATCAAAGAATTGGAATATTCATCGTCAAAGCTGATGGAGGTCCATTTATGTAGCTGTTGTGTGTATGAATGAATGCATATCTGTCTTTGTGTGCATGTGTATGTATGTGTATGTATTACTGTGAATCTGTTTGCACGTGTCTGAGTATATGTCTATTGAGAGAATAATTATATTGACTTCTCTGGAACATTCTGTGACAGTTAAATTAAGGAATAATTTCAAAATTTGCTGACAAGACATTTTTATGTTCAGACAAGCAATTTATAATTAAGATGTGATTTTATTTTGAAAACGTGCTTTAGTTTAATAATGGAAGTATCATAAGAACAAAAACAAAGACACTATAATGGTTATAATAATTACTTTCATATGTATGTGGCCATAAAGTTTGGGATCGTGGGTGTTGATAAAATTTATAGATCAGCCCCAGACTTGTAAGAATATTCAGCTGTGTCAAAGACATGACAACCTCTCTAGTGCTTGTGCCATGATAAAATGCCCTTGGTAGAGCTTGGAAACATACATAAACAAGATGTGCATCCCAAGTTTGTCTAAGGACTTGGTAGAGTATGGTAGCATATGTTAGTGAGATGCCTATCCAAGGGATCCGTCACTCTGCTTGAGTACTGACTTAGTCTGTGATGGCTTGTCAACTTTTGCTAACATTAAATGATGATGAGGATGACCCTGAAGAGAATGAAAGACAAAAATCAATCTGGAAAGGATTTGAACACAGAGCATAAACTGATGTAAATACAAAACATTGCCCAGCATTCCTTGCAGTGGGTTCAGACTCAGGATCTCATGAGTGCAAAGCTAACTTGTTAACCATTGAGCCATGCCTTCATTTGCATAATGATTATAATACAAGCCATGGTAGTAATAGTTGAATGAAGTTGATTGAATAATTTCAGTGTATTGCTGGTACTTATATCTTGACAGGTTATATGTCAGACTAAAGGATTTAAACTAAGAATGTGGAGGGACATAATTACTAAATCCATTTCTTCCCCTTTTGCCTTTCATCCTTACAGGGTCGATAAAATAAAGTACCAGTAATACACTGGTTAATTGCTGGCCTTGTGCCTAAAGTAGAAACAATTATTTAAGTCAACTGAACCTCCTGCTCACTCATAATTATAATCCTTTTCTAGCATATCTTCTTTGCTATATATTTGATTGGACTCATAGAAATAGCAGCCCCAAACCATCGAATCACAGCCCATAATTTTCAGAATAGGAAGTACACATTAATAATTGTTTCTACGTTAGGCACAAGGCCACCAAATTACGCAGTGTATTACTGGTACTTTATTTTATTGACTCCGTAAGGATGGAAGGCAAAGTTAACCTCGGCGGGATTTGAACTCAGAATGACAAGGGCTGTAACTCTATGCATCAAAGCATGGTGTCTGACCCTCTACCAATACTGCCAATCCACCGCCACAGTTAACTAGAAATAATTGTTTCTACTTTTGGCACAAGGCCAGCAATTATCCCAGTGCATTACTGGTACTTTATTTTATCGACCCCGTAAGGATGAAAGGCAAAGTTAACCTCAGCGGGATTTGAACTCAGAATGGCGAGGGCCGTAACTCAATGCGTCAAAGCATGGTGTCCGATCCTCTACCGATACTGCCAATCCACTGCCCTTAACTAGAAATAATGGTACTAAAATTGATTCACTCACATTTATCAAACCATATTTCTAATATAATACACAGTATTTCAATTAACTACTGAAGAATTTGGAGGGATTTACTAACATTATTTTATCATTAACATTAGTATTTCTAACATTACAAAAGGTTTTTACATAAAATTACATAGGATTTTAATTTGATTTGGAACTGTTTAAAATAGGTGGCTTTGTTCCATAACAGCAGAAATGGTTTGAGGCAGGTTGGTAACAAAAGGATTAAAAGTTAAATGAAGCAGGTGGTGATTAATAAAAAGGAAAAGGAGAAAAATAACTATTAAAGTTCAGATGCATTTTTATGCTCTAAAAAACTAATGACTAATTACAATATTTAACGATAGTGACAGTATATGCTTTTTTTTTTTTATTGACGATACTTTGAATTTAGTTGTGGGCATTTGTTAATGTGTTGATTTCGGGGAAGAGGTTTATGACAACAAATTGATCCTGGCTACCTGTTAATCTTCAGTCATTATGAATTTTTATTATGGGTTTCACTCCATTATTGATGCATAAAAAATATCGAACTTTGTTGATTACATACCAACCTGCCCCAAACCGCTTTTGCTTCTATGAAACAAAACCACCCCTTTTAAAGGATTCCTACTTAAATTAAAATTTCCAAGCATAATTTCATATAAGGACACTCTGTTTTGTTACAAACATCATCTTAATGAAATTATAATTTTAATACATTCTTCCAAAATTTTTCATTAATTAATTAGAATAGGAAACATTTCTTACGGAAATGAAAAGGTTAAAAAAACTATTAAACTTAATATGGCAAATTGGTGGAGTCATTATTCATTCTGGCTCTATGTACTTCTGAGTTCAAATTTCAATGTATAGAATATTACCAGTTAACTGACAAGTAAGAACATTATTCATCTTGGTACTTGATATTTTAATGAAAGTAGAGTGTAGGTTTTAAATATAATGGATAATATATCTGTGTATCTGTGTGTATGTATATATATGTGTGTGTGTATGCATGCATATGTGTCTAACTAAGGGAAGAATGAATAAGCAAACTATAATGGTGATTATATATATATATATATATACTGGTTTTTGACTCAATATAAATCTTGACCCCTTCAGTATACATGATGCTCAGTCCTGGCATAAGATCTTATGTGACTTTTTTGACCAGGCATGCTTTTAAAATCCATCCACATAAAATACACATTAGTTTTTGTGCAGCTTGAACTGCCTGTGTATCTTGATGAACTTTGTAATGTCTCTATAAACCTCCTTGAGATTTGCAGATCTTGTGGCATATGTGGTATTGATAAGGGTGAACTGGTTTGTATATTTTATAATCAGTAGAAAGTACCCTACTGTATGCTCTTCTCTGAGATTGAAGTTCAGCCACTCATAGACAGATTTTGCCACAAACTATACAAGTAGAAAAAGTGCCATTAATTTTATATTTCCTTAGTGACTGTTTTTTTCCTCTCAATATTTACTTGCAATAGCCTGTTTTGCTCAAAGGTTTTCCCACCATCCCATATTTTTGAATGGCAGGTAGAGTGATCCACTGTGGGACTTTCCAGGCTTCTGGGGTCAATTCCTACATTCTTCAAGTTCTCTTCCAATGCCTCCTTGAAACAATGTTTTGGCTTACTCCGTTTTCTTTTACCCTGAGCAAATTCCCCATAGAACGGTTGGTTAGGAACATGCTCATCAGCCATGCAGACAATATGTACAGACCACTTCAGTTGGTTTTTCAAAATTATTGCCTGGCTAGAACAAATACCAGATGCAGCTAGAACATCAGAGTCAGGAATGAATAAATTCCATTTTATTTTCAGAATATAGTGTATTTTTTATGGAATCATTCCAGGAGTCTAAAGAGATATTTTTAGCATGTCCAAGTTTCAGAAGAGAGGATAATAAAAAGGATCTATAAATAGATATTTTTGTTTCATTCTTGATATATCTTTGTAATCACATCTGAGACTCGAAACTACCAAAAAGGTTTTGTTATCTTTTGAATCCTTTGAGATATTTCTGAATCCTATGTTCCATCTTTATTTCAATATATAAAAGCTGACCTTACACAGTTACACCTCACCAAGGCAATGACAGAGAACTGCGACCTCTGGTGCTATGCAGTACTACAGAAGTGGTCATGTAGGTGCCACTACAAATAGCACCCAGCACACACTATAAATGTGGTTGGCATTATGAAGAACATCCAGCTGTAGAAACCAAGCCAAAATCAACCCTATGTGAGCAAAACACGGTTCTCTGATCTGATGTCTCCCAAAGAGTCAGTCTGTCCTACCCATGCTAGCATGAAAAATGGACGTTAAATGATGTCTATGACGATGATGATGAAGGATTCAACAACCTTAATGAAATTACCTTTCACATATATTTTAAGTTGTTGCACAACTTTCCCAGCTGCAGGTTGACATAAAAACTATCATTTTCTTTAAATTTATAGTCAAATTAAAGGTATCACATGCCAAATCAAATGCAGAAATCAACAATTGCAATCCATGCTCAGTATGACTGACAAGGTCAGCAAACAGAAATTCTCTTATTAGTGAGATGAACACTTTGCTCTTAAATTTCATCCTTGCTAAATTAAAGACATTTCCTGTGCTACGATATCTTACATATACTCCTTCCTTCTGCACATCTTACAGATGCTTTTGAAGGGGATTTCAGGCGATAAATTTCTTTAATGTAAGAGAAAAATGCTTTAGTATTTCTTGATGCATTTCACACTTTTCATTTTAGTCAATTATAAGAGTCATCAAAATTAGAATTAATTGATTGAGAAAGAAGTTTTTAACTAAAATATTATTTGTCTGTAAGTAAGTCATATATTTCAGGGTTGCCATGTATAACCCAGTCTTTAGATTTCTTTGATCTCACACCAACTGATGCAGATGCTGGCTGGAAGACTCTTATCTTTAAATTTTCCCAAAGATTGCTTGTGTCAAGAGTGATATCTAATGCAATACGAACATTCTGGATAGCCGTAAAAGACTTGAAATTCGCCACAATAAATTTTTTTAGTACTTTAATCAGAGAATGTCTAGCTTTTGGTGTTATAGTTAAATTGAGTTTGGCCCTGGCTAGTTGAGGATCAGTTCAACAATCTGCTCATTTCATTGAGCTAGATATACATCTTTTACATTACATTTTAAAACTAAAATATAATTAATAAGATGCCAATCCTTAGAATTTGAGTGAACCCAAGTTATCTTAAATTTATCTTTCTGCTAAAAGAAAGTATTTGTTATTACAAGTTGGTGTTCAGTGCAAAGCGTGAGGAGTAAAACACCATTTCAATTGCATTTTCCTATGCCATCTCTACCTAAGACAGGCCATGGTATGAAATCAGATCCAACCCTCAAGTTGAAGTCAGCCATTATTACCAGCTTGTCAACAGTTGGCACATATCTCACTCATTCTCCAAGTTCATTGTAGAATTATTTAATAGATTCTTCTAGGTGTTACATTGTAGGAGTGTAAACACTTATTGTAAGGTATCTTTCTTTTTTCAAATGCAGATGACATGATATAATGCATTCTGATGAACCACTGGAATCATTTTCAAAAGATCAGATGAGAGAATTTTCAACAGCTAATTCTCTCTTTTGACCTTCTGCTACACCTTTTCAAAAGAAAGTGAAACCAAATCCACTTTCATTAAGCTGACCATCTCCATGTAGACATGCCTCCAATTAAACTTTTTTCCATTTATGAGTGATTAATGCCATTTGTCTCTCTGGTGTCTGAGTCAAACTGTCATCCACCAGAATATGCACATTCCAAGCAAGTTTCATAGTGTGTTTAATCTTTTGTGTTGTCGATTGACCACAGTAGGATAACAACTAGGCCCAGCCTGCAGGCCACTGGGGCATGTGTCGAACTAGACCTGTTCACATTACATTCCCAAGTCCTTATTGCCATTTATTAATACTGTTTCAGACATTTCAAATATGTTTAAAGTGCATTTTAAGGTTACTGCCAACCATACAGCTGATGTTAACTGAGCTTGTAGTGTACAAGTAGTTGAGCATATTTTGATTGGACATAGCTTGTTCAAAACTACCTCCACTTCAAGACCTCATACGATTTCATTAGTGTGATATATAGAATGAAAAAAAACAAGAACTTCAGGTTTTTCATGGTTTTTTTCAGAGCATACCAACTCCTAGACAAGTTGCCATAACCAAGCTATAAAATCTAGTCAACCCAATGAGTCACATATTACTGATTGTATCATCTTATTAGAGACATGGTGTTATATCAATGTTATAAAATATATAATAGAATAATAATTGTTTCTACTTTTGGCACAAGGCCAGCAATTAACCCAGTGTATTACTGGTACTTTATTTTATCGACCCCCGTAAGGATGAAAGGCAAAGTTAACCTCGGTGGGATAATAATATACAATATATATAAACAGAAAAAAGAAAATGAAATAAAGTGAATTTAAAAAAGAAGAAAAAAGTTTAAAATACACATACACAGACACACAATATATATAGATATATCAAGCATTAAACTAATATATTTCTTCCATATACTGTGCCGTTTGGTTTGTTATTTTCGTTTTATCTGTTTCCCATTTACATATATATATTATATATATAAATATATAATATATAATATATATATACACACACACACACACACACATATATATATATATATATATATATATATATATATACATATGCACATATATATATACTGTATTTCCTGGCATCAAAGATGGTACTTTTTTCCTAGAATAAGTCTCAAAAATCTACCATGTGTCCTGGCGGCTGAATGTTGTTTATTATTTTTTTTCAAAGATGAAGTGTCTTCGGCGCCGGGAAATATGGTATATATGTGTGTGTGTGTGTGTGTGCGTGTGTATGTATATAATTACACGATATAAATAGACGATAGCCACGGAGTAGGCAGACCCAGAAAAACCTGGGACGACTTGATAAATTCTGACCTCACACACACCTCTCCAAGACAATGTCACTGGACCGAGATCTTTGGCGCTACACAGTAATACAGAAGACCCGCCTTGCCTAAGTACAAAGCGAAACCTACAGTCAGTAGGCACCTCTAACAAAAATACACCCCGTCCCATTACACCCACTCCATCCACACCACCCTTTCAATGTAAAGTTATGTTGGTACCACAACATCCAGTCCGAAACAAATGAGGTTGTGTAGGTGTCACGACAAAAAAACACACAGTCCATGCTGTAATGTGGCCATGTAGGTAACACGGTAAAAACCTCCCAGTCCACACTGTAAATGTGGTTGGTGTTAGGAAGGGCATCCAGCTGTAGAAAACTCGCCAGACAGTCCTATATGAGCAAGACAACCAATCTTGCCTCAAGTGGGAAAATTCCCATCCAAACCCATGCAAGCATGAAAGATGGACGTTAAACGATGATGATGATGATGATGATAATCTCATACACAGAGACACTTAATAAATACATATATTATTATTAGAAGATAACTGAACACAACAATTTTAATCTTATGACTTTTGTCTTGTCTTTCATATATCTACAGCAGCTTAACTATAGAATTAAAATGTCTTGTTTCCTATAATATATTTGGCCTCATGAATTGCTGTGTCAAGCTTTAGTTGTGTAGACACAGATTTTAACTATTAATATAATTTAATATCAGATTTGTTTTATCTTTGTTTTATCTTAGTTTTCACAAAATTCTGAAATTCAATTACATTGGAAATATTGCCAAGATTCACAAAGATTTACTAAATTTTACCCATGTTGTGAAATACCTTAGATGTTAACCTTTTTCTGTTTTATCACCAACACCCCTCTCTCTCATAGAGGAAATACTATGTAAATATCATGCAAGTTATTAATTTCTTTGTTTTTCTTCTTATCTGTGGTAGTTTTTAATAATAAACATGTTGATGGAAAAATTATTATTATTTCAAATTTAGATTCATGTCCAGCATGCTAGAAGAGGGGAAAGTCATTTAAATCAAATCCAGTACTTCACTGTTACTTTATTTCATCCACCCCAGAAGGATGAAAGACAAAGTTTGCCTCGACAGTATTTGAACTCAGAATATAAAGAGCGAAAACAAATGCTGAAAAGCACTTTATTTGATGTCCTAATCATTCTGCCAATCCGCCACCCTTAAAATAATAATAATTGCTTCTACGTTTGGCACAAGGCCAGCAATTACCCCAGTGCATTACTGGTACTTTATTTTATCAACCCCGTAAGGATGAAAGGCAAAGTTAATCTCTGCGGGATTTGAACTCAGAACGTAAAGGGCTGCAAAGCATAAAATGATAATAATAATAATAATTGTTTCTACTTTTTGGCACAAGGCCAGCAATTACCTAGTACATTACTGGTACTTTATTTTATCGACACCGTAAGGATGAAAGGCAAAGTTAACCTCGGCGGGATTTGAACTCAGATCATAAAGGGACATAACTATGCTAGAAAGCATGGCGTCTGACCCTCTACTGATACTGCCAATTCACCAATGATAATAAAATAATAATAAAAATGATTTCTGATTTAGGTATAAGGCCAGCAATTTAATAGGAGGGGAAAGTCAATTAGCTCGACCCCAGTGCATTATTGGTGCTTTATGTTGTTGACCTTGTAAGGTTGAAAGGCAAAGCTAACCTCAGCAGGATTTGAACTCAGAATGTAAAGGGCTGTAACTCTATGCTCCAAAGCATGGTGTCCAATGCTCTACCGATACTGCCAATGCCTGCCCAAATAATAATAATAATAACAACAAAAATAATAATACTATCAATAATAATTTGGCAGTGGTGATGGTGGTGGGGCAATGTAGAGGGACATCATAAAGGCAAGTCGCAAGGTCTGGGAGATTTTTACATCAAGTGAATATTACCATCATCAGCAAGATCACTAACATCTTCATAATTTTACATTTGCTTTCCATGCTGGCATGAGTTGGATAGGCCTGTAAATCCATCTTTATTCAGAATTACTACCCCCCTATTTGTGTCACTTGTACATTCTAATTTTGGCATGACGTTGATCCTGAATTCAGATATGGATATATTGAGCTGGAACTTGAAGTTTCTTCACATTCTCAAGGAGAGTTAATCAGTATCCATGGTAGTGTGCGTCTTACTAAGACTCTTTTTTAGGAGGTTTTGGTATTTGTCCCATATTTTCTCTGTTCAATCAGCACATCATTTCTTCTGCCCTTATATTTTTAGTTTTTAGGAGTTACACGTTCATGTCGTTTTCTGTTGGATCTCATATATGCAAGCCCCTCTGTGTGGGTTGGGACCTCTTTTTAAGGGACTTTGATCCTTTTATTTGCTCAGTGCATTTTTGTCCCCTCTTTATTTATTTTCTAGTTTCCCATCTTTCACCAAGGAGACTAGTAGTGGTTTGAATCAGGATTAAAAAAAGGAAAACAGTAAATAAAATATGTAAAATAAGTTTGGTTTATGTGCATCGATGAAAAGCAGGGCTTTTCTGTATACGTTAACCCTTTTGTTAATATGATTTTAATGAAAGACACTCCCTATGATTTTCAAATAATTTTGAAAATAATCAAGAATTTGAAGGAGTTTAATAATATAATTAATTTCTTATGTATCTGGTGCTTGGAATATAACTTAACAACGGTTATTGAAAGTTTTTAGACAAATACAAACATTTGAAAAACAGCTTTGTATCATAAAACCAGGTGAGGCTTCAGGCAATTTACTATGAAAATGGTTTAAATTATTTCAGTTTAGATGAATATAAAAGATCTATAATATTCTCTACATTATATTGCTGTTTATAATAATTCTCATACAAAAATTTAGTAAATAATAAGACATCGTTTTATTTCATGTGAAATTAACAAAGTATTTTCTTCATCATTATGAAACACAAGAATTTGAAACAAACAATATTTATAAATAGATATAACACACCACTAGCTATTCATTTTAAATTCTAAGCAAATCTGTATCTAAAGTAAATTTATTTTAGGAAAAACACTTCTTGAATTTCATAATGGTATTTAAATTCTTATGATTTGCTGGGTCATAAAAAACACAAAACTTGCAACATTTCACAAAAAGAAACGAATAAAACTGGCTTTATTAACAGTAACCCTTTATTACAGTTATTTTTTGTTTCGCATTAGATTAGTTTTAAATAGTATCTATTCAAGTGTGGGAGAGTGTTGATTCACGATCATAAGGTCATGTGTTTGATTCCTAGACTAGGCAGGATGTTGTGTTTTTGAACAAGATGCTTCATTTATTGTTGCATTTTATGATAAGGTTAAAACCTCTATCATTAAAACGATAAAAAATTGTCCTATGATATGCAGTCTTGTATGAGCTCTGCTAAACCAGGTTTAGGTGTGAGCTGTAATTTTCATTGCATTATCATTTCATTTTAAGAGTGAATAAGCAATAAAATCAATAACAATGATGCAATCTCATAAGAGGCCAGCTAAACCTGCATATGTGTGAGCTGCAACAATATCGTAGTACTGGGGTTCCTATCATTAAAACACCCAAGAAATCTCCTATGAGATGCAAATGTATATGAGAACAGCTACACCTGCATAAGAGCTATAAATTGCTTTTTTGTTTTACATTTCATAAAGTCTTTCTACCATTTATATTCCTTCACATATTTCCAAAAATAGTAACAATGATTTCTTCACTGACTCAAGGGAGGAATTTAGATAAATTGATTGATTTGAGAAGTTTTCATATCAATAAATTTATCTAAATATATCTCTTATTATTATTATGATTTTAGCCCTGATTAGGGCAGTGATTTGGCAGAATCAGTGGAGCGTCAGACAACATGGTTAGTGGCATAAAGTAAGGCCCTTTACGTTCTGAGTTCAAATCCCACTGTGGTTAGCTTAGCTTTTCATCCTTACATAGTCGATAAAATAAAGTACCAGTAATGTACTGGGGTCGATTTATTTGACTTTCCCTTTCCCAAATAATGTTTGGCCTTGTGTCTAAATCAGAAACCATTATTTTAGCTCTGATTAAGCAGGCCTATAATATAAGTGATAAAAACAGCTGTGACTATCCTGTATTTTCAGAGTTAGCATCGACTGCATTATATAATGTGTCACGTTCTTTTCTAGGATGTTAGGGTGTGAATTGAGGGAGATTTGGTTACTAATTTTAGTAGACTAAGCTGCCACATAGTGACTGCCTTATTGGCTTGTAGTGTAGTGAAACTGAATGTCTATTTTTACTACCATTCCACCCTCTATAAATATTAACCATGAAAAAAAAAACAATAATAATGATAATTCTTCATTCTGAAATGTTATTAGATTGTTTTAAAGTGATAAATTCTCAGGAATAACATAGACAGATTAACTTCATTTGTTCAATAAAAGTGTCACCTAGAAAAATACAGACAAGTAATATGATGTCAATGTCTTGTACTTGACTAAACATACTCAATATTGTTTTTAGAGTATGACCTGTAGATAAGATAAGCATTTATTTTGATATTGCTTCACACAGAAATATCAGTTCTTTTATTCTTTTACTGGTTTCAGCCATATGGCTGCAATCATCATAGGGTAGCAACTTGAAGAGATTTGGTCAATCATATCAAACCTTGTACTTATTCTATCATATTTTATCTCAAACCTCTAAGCCATGGGTCATGAACAGTGACACCAACAAAAACATGAAGACAGACATAGACACACACATACATAAATACATATATATATACATCATCATCATCATCATCATCACTGTTTTACATCCGTTCTTCCTCGCTAGCATGAGTTAGACGGGTTGTCGTGTTGTGGGCAGTGCCACGGCAAAAAAAAGCACCCAGCACTCACTGTAAATGAGGTTGGTGTGAGGAAGGGCATCCAGCTGTAGAAATCAAGCCAGAATCAGTTCCCGTCCCACCCTTGCAAGCAGGGAAAAGCGGACGTATGATGATGATGATGATGATGATGATATATATATTTCGTTTTTGTATTTGCAAGATTTCTTATCTAAAAACGTGTGTTAAAACAGATTTTGTTATACTTTGGTACATGTGTTTTGATTGGCAGCATGACTCTCCCAAACTATAACAATATATATACACACACATGACAGATTTCTGTACTTTCCATCTACCAAATTTTACTCAGAAGGCATTGGTCAACCTGACCTGAGGCTAGAGAAGATATTTGCCTAAGGTGCTATGCATTTAAACTGAACCTGAAAACCAGTAGTTGATAACTACATGGTCAAACTCATTAACTGAACAACTACACAGTTATTATTAAGTTAAAATCACTGTACATTACTTCAACAAATGCCTTTACTCATTTATTCTTTTATTCTTTTACTAGTTTCAGTCATTAGACTGTGGCTGAGCTAGGTCACTATCTCTAATGGTTTAGTTGATCATATCGACACCATTACATATTTCCTTTTTAAAATTTGGTACTTATTTCATCGACCTCTAATTGTTGCACTGCTAGGTTATAGGACATAAACAGACAGCACCAGTTGTTTAATGTTCTACCACTAAATACTTTACAATTGACTTTGGCTTTCAGCTTTATAGAATAGTTAAAATAAGTATCAGGTATACATACACATGTGTGTGTGCACACACACACATACATACACACACATTTATTTTCTTAGTAGATAAGTAGAAAGGTGGAGGTGGAAGTTTCATCTTGATCACTTTATCTTCCCTAAATTTCGAAGTCACTGTTACTTTTCAGCTTAGAAAATATATTCCTGCACCAGTATTGAGTGCTTGTTTAGTTAATGTTTGAATGTTTTATATACAATGTTATTTTAAATGCATATCTTTATCATCATCATCATCATCATCATCAACGTTTAACGTCCGTGTTCCACGCTTGCATGGGTTTGGACGGGGGTAGTCCCACTTGAGGCAAGAGTGATTGTCTTGCTCGCATAGGACTGTCTGGCAGGTTTTCTACAGTTGGATGCCCTTCCTAACACCAACCACATTTACAGTGTGGGTCTGGGAGGTTTTTACCGTGTTGCCTACACGGCCACATTACAGCGTGGACTGTGTGTTTGTTTGTCGTGACACCTACACGATCTCATTTGTTTCGGCCTGGATGGCGCGGCACCAACATAACTTTACATAGAACGGGGTGGTGTGGATGGGATACATATATATATATAATATATATATATATATATATATATATAAGAAAAAAAGATGAAATCGAAAATGCAAATGGAGTTTTTTTTTTTTTAAATATATTTATTTGGTTCCTTTACCGGTTTCGCAGTTCTTGTGCTTTTCAAAAGTAGAATTTAGATGGAGGGTTTGTGGTTTTTCTCGCTAATATATATATATATATATATATATATATATATATATATGTAATAAACAACGTAAGGTAATTATTTATGTGTATATATATATATATATATATATATATATTGTTATACTTGGGGAGGTTCATAATGTTGTAATACTATTGTACTATTGCCAGAAATAATATAACAGACGCACTTACTGTTTGGTTGGTTTTCTTTTTCGCTTCTGCATCTTTTATATTTCTATAGTTAATTCATTTGGCCATCAATGTTTATCATATATATATATATTATCATCGTTTTTGTGTCAACTTTTGGGATAGACAGGACTGCTTGAGGTAATATTTTAGTCACTTCTTATGACATGCAGGGATATGGTGTACCTATTCTCAAGCAGATGCACAGGGTTACTATATGTGTGTGTGTGTGTGTATGTGTGTGTGTGTGTGTGTGTGTGTGTGTGTGAGTGTGTGTGTGTGTGTGTGTGTGTGTGTGTGTGTCTATCTATTTGTTTTATATGGAATCAAGAAAAAAAAACTAACATTTTTAGTCCATACTTCATATTCTTTCTTTTGTATACTTTGGCTCAAAATAGAAATATTATCACCAGTTATTTTGAATGCTGTTCAAAGAATACTTGCTCCCTCACCACATCTTTCTTCTACAATTATTCTTTAAGTTACTGTTATCAAATATTTTTGTAAGCATAAATGTTTCTACAAATTGAATTTGCTATTAATTTCAGATATTATCTAGCTTTATATGATATATCTTCTTGGTCAGTAGTACCATTGTCAGCTTGGTTTCGTAGATAGAAAAAATCTATCAATTTCATCATTTGATTTTGTTTGTTGCTGCTACTAGCTTCTGCTTCATAGATTTGATATATTTCTCTTTTGTACATCTCAGAGAAATAAATAGTCAACATGTTATGAACCACCATTAAATATAAGAAAAAAGGAAAGTACTATGAGTTTGTCTCTCAAAAGAGCAAACCTGAGCATGGTCTTGGGTGGAAGATCAACAGTCGCCCATGCATGCAAGTATCCTTTTCTACAACACCGATATTGTCTGAGGGAAAGCAAAGGCTAGTACAGCCTGGCACTAGTGTCAGCACAACTCTTTTTTCCACCTGAGTGGACTGGAGCAATAGTAAATATAATATCAGGCTAAAGAAAACAACATGCGGCCTGGTCAGGGAGTTATTGAACTCACATCTTTACAATTGTGAGCCCAGCACATTACCCACTCAGCCACGTGTCATCACTCAATATAAGAGGAGTTAGAAAAATAGCATTATAATTTCTTCCTAAATACACACATTGTATTAATTAGCGCAGTCTGATAAAGTGAATATGGCTGATTCAAGTTAATAATTACACGCGTAGGGAGTAAATAAGATCTAAGAACATTGATCTACCATATATACTCAAATATAAGCTGATCCAAATATAAGCCAATCTCCCTAGTTTATGTTTGAGAAATGGGGAAAAATCCAAACCAAAGGCAGATGATCAACCCATGCTTGTTAGATGATGCAGGTTGGAAATTCTCATGAGTGGACATTATATCTATGAAGTGTCAATATTTTGAAATTTAAAGTGTTTTAATTGTCATTTATAATATAGTTTTTGTTTCAAAACTCCATTACATAATGATTTTTACCATTTGATCTGCTTTTTTCAACAAGTTTCTCAAATTTTAATTTATTTCTGGCTACTCAAATGCTGGGAGAATTTTATTCTTTTTTTTTTAGCAGAAAACCACTAACATTTGATATATTATTAGTCTACCCATTTACCCTGTAGAAAAATATGAGTTTAAGATATTATTTTAAAAAAATTCTGAGTTCAAATCCTGCCGAGGTTAACTTTGCCTTTCATCCTTTCGGGGTCGATAAAATAAAGTACCAGAAATACACTGGGTAATTGCTGGCCTTGTGCCAAATGTAGAAACAATTATTTAAAAAAAATTCTTTGACCATTATGGAGATAATTAAAATCACTAAAAGATCAAAACTATGTGCAAGTGGACATAATGAATAGAGAATAGTTGAAAGAAAGAAATCAACTAAGAGAACATTGTGTAAAGATTCAGCATAGAAGGAGGAGAAACAGCAAGTGAGAGAGAAGGGAAGGTGAGAACGAGAGAAGGAAGAGAGTGAGAGCAGTAAAATACATGACAGAAGTAAGATTGAAAGAAAAAGTATAATTAAGTCATAGAGTAAAACAGTCAGCATGCATGTATGTGTGAGTGTGTGCATGTGTGCATGCGTGTGTGTGTGTGTGTGTGTGTGTATGTAGGGGATATTTTTAAGTATTAAAAAGTTCAAATTATAAAAATTTGTTGGGAATGCATAAATAACACTCGTGACGATGTTGTAAATGTAGAAAATCAGTGTTTCATTGTAAAATAATCACTCCAGATATTTTAGCACATTATTTACATAGGGCGGTGAATTGGCAGTATCGGTAGAGGGTTGGACGCCATGCTTTGATGCATAGAGTTACGTCCCTTGCCATTCTGAGTTCAAATCCCGCCTAGGTTAACTTTGCCTTTCATCCTTACGGGGTCGATAAAATACAGTACCAGTAATGCACTGGGATAATTGCTGGCCTTGTGCCAATAGTAGAAACAATTATTTACATAGAATTTGATGTTGGTGAAAATCATCAAAATGTTGACCTGAAATATAATCCAAACACCCATTTTACCATCGATTTTTTTGTCACATATTTCTTGGCTTATATACGAGTATATAGGGTAATTAAAATCTGACGGGCTATATTTATTGCACTCTTTAGGTTCTTTGGAGCATTCGAATGCATAAATTCTTTGCATTAAATAAGATGAATATGATTTCATGTGGTTGAGGTGTTTAGCAGATTATCAGTTCAAGTCATTTCAGTGCATTGTGTCTTTGAGTAAGACACTTTATTTCACATTGCTCTAGTTCACTCAGCTGGTGAAAATGAGTTTTACCTGTAATACAAAGGACCAATTTTGTCACCTGTGTCACACTGAATCTCCCTGAGAACATTAAAGGTACACGTGTCTGTGTAATGCTTAACCACTTGCATGTTAATTTGATGAACTGGCTGTTCTGTTGATCAATTCAACTGAAACACACTTTGTTGTTACTGAGAGAGGTCTTATACACATATTTACATCAAATAGGCTGTGCTATTGATAGTAGGACTATTTTACCTCTGGACAAAATACATACCTAGTGAAAAAATATATAAACTTGCATACTCCCATATTTTCATTTCTTTCCTTTGGTATTGTGTTATGCTCTTAAATATAATAATTTACTCTGATCTTATCAATTATAGCATTTGTATCAGAGAAGCATGTCAAATTATAAAATATATTCTCAACTTACCTATGCAAATATTTAAATTTACAGGACTATCCAACCCATGAAAAATTGAACAAAAGTGTATTAAAAAGTATAAATATACTTAAGATTCTGGTTTTTATATTTAACTTGACGGTGAATATTTTTCTTAACAAATAAATCTAAACTATTTCTTACTCCTTCCTTAACAAAATGTTTACAGCAAGCTTAATATCTGGTTCAATGGTTCTCAGAAACCCAGATCATATTCCTCTCCTTGCAATTTCAGGTTTAGTCAATTTCTTCCCTATCTGGAATTGCCATCTAATAATTTTTAAACTGAGAATCATTTTACAGGTACAAGATTTCCCAATCTCGTTAATTATGTAATCTTAAACAGAATTAAGTCTGAAGCAGCAGTTTTTTTTTGTGAACTATTAATTCATAATCATCCTTATAGTTGGGTACATTGGTATTCTATTTGATATATATCTACAATGTACATATAGTTACGTATCTTGGTATTTCTTTTCATATATACACAATGTATAGAATAGTTGGGTATATTAGTTTCTCATTTGATATACACAAAATTTACACTATAGATATATACACAATGTAGACTACTATAGTTGGGTGTATTGTTATTTCAGTTCATATATAAACATAATGTACACTATGTACAGTATTCTTTCTCAGTTTGGATTTCTCTGCAATTGCTCCCATAAAATTTAAAATCTTCCTCTGGGAGCCAAGTAACTCCAATTACAGAATCATTGACCAAGTCCTTACTTTCTGTTACCTTACTTTATTGTTATCATGGTCTATTTCTTTATGGACAACTGTTGTGAATAGCATGTTGATGGTTATATTATTTGATGATGGCTAACACTATAAATTTATCTTTGTCATTTGCTAATGCCTAACACTAGAGATTTAACCATATTATTTGCTGGTGGCCAACACCATAGATTTAGCTATATTATTTGCTGACAGCTAACATTATAGATTTAGCTATATTATTTGCTGCTGGCTAACACCATAGATTTAGCTATATTATTTGCTAATGGCTAATTGTATTATTTTTTTTAATGGCCAGTAATAAAAAAAGTTTTCTGATGGCTATTAGTATAGATTTTCTAGATGCAATACAGGCTTTGTTTGTTGCCAACATTGTAGACTAAATTCTATTTCTAACTTTATAATTAGAAAAGAATTTGAAGACCTTAGAGATTTCCTTCTAAATCACAAAGGAGATTGTTTTATTAATAATATGACATCCTAATAATATGATTGTTTGGTCCTGTTTACTAATACAGTGCAAGCATGCACAGGCACGCGCGTGCACACACACACACACACACACACACACACACACACACACACACATACATACACACACACGCACACACATGCACGCACACACATGCACACACACGCACAAAATTTTCTCCAAAATACCACACATGATTACATACACTAAATAACTTCATAGAGCTCACTGACTGTAGGTCATTGACCTATGCACATTATGCACATGTACTGATGTTTACACTTCCTATATTTTTGTTTAGTACTTATCTCTGCTTCCTGACCTCTTTCAGGTCAATGGCAATTTCAGTTCTCTTTCCATGTTTTCCTTTCAGATGACAGGCAATGATTTGAAATGTTAAGGCATTTATATTTTTTCCTTTTATGATTTATGCTATTATACTATTGATGTAATGTATTGTTTTCTGGTGGCACTAACTGATTTTTGTTGGCTTATCACACACACACTTCTCATCTGAAGATTACAGTGGTGTGAAACTTGAGGAACAAGAAAGAAAGCTCAGTATAAATACAACATACATTGAGTGCCTACTTCTGCTTTTGTTCACAAAAAGTGACATATATATATATATATATATATATATATAGTAGCCCATCGAATAGTTGATTTAACATTGATGGTCAGTTAAAAAATAAAATGTCACCATTTAGATTTAAATCTAAATTATTCTAAGGTCATGTGCCAAGTGACCAGGAGACCCACATGGTTAGAGGATTTCATAACATCCTATCAACCTTTGTCTTCCTGTTCCCCACCGCCCCTGTCTCATTCAAGAGAAGCTAACTTGTATCCCCTTATCTCCCTCCCCTTTATCATTGGATTCAGTCAAAATTAGCTCTGTTCATCCCTTTATTCATCTCACAGCTACCTTGCTGCCAATGCCGCCAACCATCCATCTGAGTACCACTGCCAGAGTTAATGCTGATCATCCAGTTCCTCCCTCTACCTCTATCATTAATCTACCACCACTGTTTTCTCCACCCCGTCAGAATCCTAATTCTAATGCTGACGCCTCTCATGCTGCCAACTCACCAACAAACTGTGCTCTTTGCTCCCGTACAAGTTGATATTTGAAGACTATCAAATGTCACACCTGTAGCCTAAGCTATCACAGGAGCTGCTTTGGCATTACTAAGGTTCAAGCCGAAAGTTTCTCAAAATGGACGTGTAACCAATGCCACATCAATTCTGATTTACTTTGCAAGTCAGAACCTAGATCGAACATTCAGATCCTTATTGAGAATTTTGCCGCTGCCTTCTGGGGCTTGTCTAAGTTGAAGTTCATCAACAAGATCCCAAAGGGATCTTGGACCTTTTTTGCTTGTGCTCTCTTCGAGTTGCTGAAGAATGTCTGCATATCTAACAACATCTCTGATTGGCAGAAACAATTGTTGTGCTTTCTAGTTTCTCTCCATGTGTCCAACACGAAATCTGGATCCCTTACATCTTCCCTATAATGGCAGTTTGAGCTGTTTGAGTCCACCCCCACTGCTGCTCACCTCAGGTCGGTGAAGAATTCTATACCAATCAATGGATAATAACCAAACTTAAAGAAAGCTGTCAACGTCGAATTCAAGGAATTTGGTATTAAAGGGGCTGTTTGCCTCCTCTGTCCTCCCTTTCCCAGTGTATTACTGATTCAATCAATTGACTTCTGAGACCCCTAGGTTATCCTCAAGTTAAATCTCAGGAACACTTTCAATTTCATCAGATGGGATGTAATCCTCTGTTCAGTAAAGGAGAAGGTCCATCAGTTTTACCACTTTTCTTGGCAAGCCTATCAGGAGCCCTTCTACCTCTCCTTTAGTAACCATTTCATTCTATCTGCCCCAGGAGTCAAACATGGTAACCTGCTCAGACCTGCTCTTTTCATCCTATCTGATGTCACCAAGATAGGAACTGACCTGGATTTGAATGTCTGGTATCTGGATGATGTTTGTTTGGACGGGGAGCTACTCCAGGTAAGGTCCTTGCAACCACAAAGACGATGATTGAGGAACTTGGTCATAGAGGCCTTCATGTCAACAGTTCCAAATGTAATCTCTAGCCCCTCAGCCATCAAACTTCACATTAGCAGACTGTAAACCTGCTTACAGAGTCCTTTTCCCCTCTATTGCGTGGTGCTCCCTCATCAGTGTGATGCTCCCTTGGAGTGCCAATCACTGACCAAGCCTTTGAGACCATCTTTCAATCTCTCTATATATATATATATATATATACACACACACATATACACTATCACTATAACTCATTGCTGTATAGAAATAATATGCTAATTTGCTAAAGTGGTTTCAATCAGTGTAAAATTACTTCTACTCTTTCAAATTATAGAATTCTTCACTGATATACTATGTGAAGAGTTGTCTTAAATAAATCAGAAAATTGTTTGTGCCATCATCATTTCATTTTACATCCGCTTTTTCCCTGCTTACAAGGGTGGGACGGGAACTGATTCTGGCTTGATTTCTACAGCTGGATGCCCTTCCTAACACCAACCTCATTTACAGTGAATGCTGGGTGCTTTTTTGCCGTGGCACCTCCACAACCACTTTGCAGTGGAATGATAGGGACCCCAGTCCCTATCATCTCACTTCTACAGCTGAGTAAACTGGAGCAGTGTGAAATAAAGTGTCTTGCTCAAGGAAACAACACATGTAAGAAATTATTATAACAGAGTATTATCGTAATCCTTTCATTACCATACAGGATGTCCATAAGGTCTGTGTGTAATTCAAATACTTGTAGTATTTTAAATTGCACACAGATTTTATGGACACCCTGTATTTTTAATAAAAAAACACAGCCTATAGTTTTCAAAATATTTTGAAAATAATCAAGTAATTGGAGGGGTTAACTAACTTCTCTATTATCAAGGTGGTATTTTGAGGCTTGTCGGTTGGCAGAATTATTAGAGCATTGGTTGAAATGTTTTTCAGTATTTCTTTACAGCCCACTACATTCTGAATTCAAATCCTGCTGAGCTCAACTTTGCCTTTCATCCTTCTAAAATTGATAAATTAAAGTACCAGCCAAGTACTGATGTTGATATAATTGATTTTCGCCTCTTCCAAAAATTGGTGGCCTTGTGCTAAAATAAGTAATCATTATTAAGTTGGTGTTTAGAACATGACTGGACAAATTTTTTTTATATAAAATTATGATTGAGGGTTTTAGAAAAAATATAAACATTTTAAAACAAACAAGGTTGGTTTTGGGTGGGTTGGTGCCAAATGGGTTAAAGTTGAAGCACATAATCTTTTGGTATTAAAAATATTCCCAGAAATACTTATTTACTATACACACCTTTGTTCCTCAAATATAAAAATAGATTGAGTTTCTCTTCTTCCCCATTAGAGGTTTTACACTCTATTTCCTGAACCTGTAACAGCTACTAACCAATCTAGTCTCTAAAGAAGGTAGCATTCTTTATAAGAAGTTTAAAATAAACTGAAGATGTAATATCTATTAGATGTAACACTTTATCGATGATTGTGAGGTGCAAAAATTAACACTAACTAAATAAAGAATATTGATAGGTATATAAATATTTTGAGACCAATGCTCTTGGGAATGAGAGATCATAGCAAAGAATTCTAAAATCACATATGCATCAGTGGAACGATCTTTCAAACAAGCAGGAACAATGTTATTGCACCTGTGTTGATTTTACTCCAATGAGGAACCAAATAACATTTGGAAAATAGAAACACATTATAGATTAACAATAACACTAAGGAATATCGAAACAGTTGTGAAGAAAAGAAACTGTGCATAGAGGGAATCTATTTATAATTGTTTATCTTTATCCTTTGGCCATTTCAGAATGGATTAATAACAAACTGTGAACAAAGCATAAGTTTTTTCCACATCCACCTGTTTTTCTTGAAGTTATCATTGCTGTTCGGTTTTTAAAACTCTCAGCATATCACATCCGCTAAGCTAGAATGGCAATTCATTAGATAAATTAAAAATTAAATGAAATTCATAACTTATATCTATATGCAGGTTTATCCATTCGCCTAAGAGGTTGTAGCAAATAGGAGGTTTCTTTGGTCTTTTAATGATAGCAGCTCTATTTCTGTCATTATATATATATATATATAAATCAAGGATATGAAGACGGGTAAGGCGGCTGGGCCTTCGGAAATAGTTGCTGAGATGCTGAAGGCATCTGGCACGGTGGGACACACCATGGTCACCCGCATAGTTAACCAAGTCGTACAGAATGGGGTTGTTCCGAAGGACTGGCATAGCAGCATCATCGTTAACTGTTATAAGGGTAAAGGAGACGCCCTAGATAGGAGTAACTATAGAGGCATTAAATTAATCGACCAGGTCATGAAGGTCACGGAAAAAGTAATAGCGCAACTAATCAGAGAGAGAATTGACCTAGATGAAATGCAGTTCGGGTTTGTGTCAGGCAAAAGTACCACAGACGCTCTTTTCATAGTACGACAACTACAGGAGAAGTACCTAGCTAAAGGTAAACCCCTCTACTTAGCTTTTGTCGACTTGGAGAAAGCCTTCGACAGAGTCCCCCGCTCCATTATCTGGTGGGCTCTTAGAAAACTAGGCGTTGACGAATGGCTTGTGAGGGCTATACAAGCCATGTATAAAGAAACAGTCAGCAAGGTTAGAATTAACAACGAATATAGTGAAGAGTTTAGCGTAAAAGTTGGCGTCCATCAGGGCTCTGTTCTCAGCCCACTACTATTTATTATTGCCCTTCAGGCTATAACAGAGGAGTTCAAGACAGGCTGCCCATGGGAACTCCTATACGCAGACGACCTGACACTCATAGCGGAATCAATGGCCGAGCTAGAGAAGAAATTCCAAACATGGAAGCACGGCCTAGAGTCAAAAGGACTTAAAATTAACCTGGCTAAGACCAAAGTACTAGTTTGTAGGAAAGAAAACAAGGCGGCGGTCCCTTCTGGGAAATGGTCGTGCTCGGTGTGTAGGAAAGGCGTAGGTAGAAACTCCATTTTATGTCCTAAATGCAAAGTATGGGTGCATAAAAGATGTAGTGGGATCACAGGTAAGCTAACTAAGAACATAGATTTTACATGTGGCCGTTGTTCTGGTGCAATAAGTAGCAGCAAGTGCCCACAAAATACTAGCTCTTTCAATTGCGCAGAGGGTTCTATAGAAATAGTGGACAGCTTCCGTTACCTGGGCGATAAAATCAGCAGTGGGGGAGGGTGCTCTGAAAGTACTGTAGCTAGAGTCAGAACTGGTTGGAAAAAGTTCAGAGAGCTTATACCACTATTAGCTGCTAAAGGGTTCTCCCTAAAAATGAAAGGCAGGTTGTACGATGCCTGCATACGAACAGCAATGCTGCATGGCAGTGAGACCTGGGCATTGTGTGCAGAGGATATACGCAGACTAGAGAGGAACGAAGCTTGCATGCTCCGCTGGATGTGTAACAGTAATATACGTGAACGGCAAAGCATAAACGAACTAAGGAAAAAATTAGAGATAAGAGGGATCAGATGTTGTTTACTCGAGAGAAGGCTACGTTGGTATGGACACGTGATGCGCATGAAAGTCGATAGCTGTATAACAAAGTGCAGGGCAATAAAGATAGACGGTAGCCATGGAATAGGCAGACCTAGAAAAACCTGGGACGAGCTGATAAACTCCGACATCACACACTTACACCTCTCCAAGACAATGTCACTGGACCGAGACCTTTGGCGGTACTCAGTAACAGAGAAGACCCGCCTTGCCAGTAGGCATCTCTAACAAAATACACCCCGTCCCGCCACCACCCCCACCCCATCCACACCACCCCGTTCTATGTAAAGTTATGTTGGTGCCGCGCCATCGAGGCCGAAACAAATGAGATCGTGTAGGTGTCACGACAAAAAAACACACAGTCCACGCTGTAATGTGGCCGTATAGGCAACACGGTAAAAACCTCCCAGACCCACACTGTAAATGTGGTTGGTGTTAGGAAGGGCATCCAACTGTAGAAAACCTGCCAGACAGTCCTATGCGAGCAAGACAATCACTCTTGCCTCAAGTGGGACAACCCCCGTCCAAACCCATGCAAGCGTGGAACACGGACGTTAAACGTTGATGATGATGATGATGATGATATATAACAGCTCACACATATGAAGGTTTAGCTGGTCTCCCATGAAGCTGAAATTCATAGGAAGTTTCTTGGGTGTTTTAGTGGTAAAAGCCCCAGTCCTACCATGAAAAGCAATGTGAAATGAAGCATCTTGTTCAAGAACATGATACATTGTCTGATCAAGGATTCAAACTCACAACCTTATAATCATAAGTCCAACACCCTAACCACTAGGACATGCACTTTTACTGATTTGTTAGATTTATTTCTCTCATTAGATATGTAAATTTCCTCTTGAACTGAGCACACAGGCTGAATGATTGGTGCCTACATGTTTTGTAAAGCAAATATTCAATGTTCCAATATCCCTCGAAAAGTTAATCCTTTAGCATGCAGAGTTTGATTTATGTTATCTATTGTGCCAGTAAGGGAATGCCACATAAGTTTTGTTAATTGGGTTAGTTTAACCCTTTTGATACCAACCTACCTCAGGTTCTCTGATACAAAACTTCTTTTAAATCTTAAATGAATAAACATTGATGTCTCTTGTTGAGATGAGGTGAGAGTATATTAGAATTCATAGAAAAATCAGAAAATAATGTTAGAACAGCTGTTGAGACAGCTAAATGCTGTCAAAGAGAGTGATAATGGGCAAAGATGCCTCAGGACAGAGACCAGTGGGCGTCAGAGAGTCAATCCATGAGATGGGTGACAGGCATGTGAAACAGAAAAGATTGAGAGAGGAGTAGGGCAAGGAAAAGTGTATTGGCTCACAGAAGTGACTGGAAGAAATAAATAAAGAAGGGCAATGTACAGGACAAGTTCACATACACAACTTTCCCCTCATCAGCTCTCAGACGTTTTTCCTTGCCCTATTCCTCTCTCAATCTTTTCTATGTTTCATCTGCCTGTCATCCACCTCGTGGATTAACTCTGCCAATCGCTGGTGGCTGGTCCTTTTCCTGATGCATTTTTTGCCCAGAATTTTGACAATTCAGCTGTTTTAACAGCTGTTCTAGCATTGAGTTTTCTCATTTTTCTATGAATATTTTCTATGAATATTTTCTATGAATATTTAATTAATATTCTTCCATCCTAATTTTATGTAAGAAGCTTTTGTTCAGTTATGTTTTAAGCACCAGATTAAACTACCTGAAATCACATCTGGTTCTATGATACAAAACTGTTTTGTATGTGCTAATATTCATCTGAAAAAAAGAATTCCATTATAATATTATGTAAGAATTTTTATAAAGTTATGTTCCAAACATTAACTAATGAGAAAGTTAGTTATATTACTAAATTCCTCTAAATTCTTGATTATTTTCAAAATTAAATGACAGTTATATGTGGCATCTTTCATTAAAGATATGGTAAAGAAAGAGTTAATGTGTTAGTTCTTTTCATAAATTGCTTCATATTCTCAATTATTTTCAAACATATTGACATTGTATTTCATTAGAAATATAGTTAGATTGAAGTGTCTGTATTTCGTTGAAACGTATAGAGACAGATAATCATCATCATCATCATCAGAATTTTACGTCCATTCTTCCACACTAGCATGGGCAATGCCAAGTCAGATGACCACGTCTTGCTCATACAGAACTAATTTTGGCTTGATCTCTACAACTGGATGCCGTTCATAACACCAGCCTCATTTTCAGTGAGTACTAGGTGCATTTTACCGTGGTGCTCATACGACTACTTTACAGTGTGGACTGGGTGCTTTTTTGTCCACACTGTAAAGTGGTCGTGTAGGCGCCACAGTAAAAAGCACTCAGTACTCACTGTAAATGAGGTTGGTGTTAGGAAGGGCATCCAGCTGTAAAAATCAAGACAACAATGAGGACTTATTTGTTGATACACTTGGAATCACTGTTGGTAGCCCAACACAAAGTTTAGATTAGTGTTGCTTTCAATAGGGTAATAATTTTGGTGTATTTTGTAATTGGTGTTTTAAAAATTGAGCCTTGTGACTAGAACCAATGGAAGTATTAACAATATTAACTAGTGTTGTTGATTCTAAATCTGACATTAAATTATATTTAGCATGTAACAAAATATTGCACTTAAAAGTAGTTTACACTGTACTTTCCAGAGAACCTTAGATAAATGAAGACAAATGAAGAACTGTAGATAAAGGAAGAATCAATTTGGTCAATTAAAATAGTAATATATTAACTCTTAATATCAAGACATTCTTGAAAAATACAAAACAGAACTCTGACTTTATCATATTAAACATTAAAGTCTTTACATTAGTTTACAACAAATGTCCACAATGATCTGTCCACTAGTAAAGATATTATGAATATTTGAATCAACAAGCCACATGAAAGAAACCACAATATAATGATATTCATGAAAAGTACAAAACACCCTTAGGCATCACATTGAAATTTATAATTTTTGCTCTAATGCTGAAAACTTTTACAGTGATAATATAAACAAAGATACTAAAACATTTGGATTAACAAATCAGTTTCTGCTCAATCATTACAGAATGTTAAGAGTTAAGTTGAAGCTGTATTAAAAAAAGATACATAGCTTGTGAAAATTTCCATATTTAGTTAGCATTGAATGTAATCATGGAACATACCAGTTGTAAGCAGAAAATTATTTACTCAACACTTGAGATAAAATTTATTAAATCGATCCCTTAGTTAGATAAGTACACAGTAGCAATATTGGAACAAATTCTGACTTTTCTGCTATATTTATCCGAGAAATGTTTAGAGTAACTTAATTCCTCTGTAAATTGTTTCATTGCTCCATACATCCTGGAGCATTTGATCAATATCGCTAATTTTGCTGCTATTAGCCACAATAATCAGATGGTAACAGCCATCACAGCAGCAAAATTATGTTTATTACACAGAAACCATGGAAAACTGGAAATCTTGTTTAAACTATTTGTTCCTTAAGTAAATGATTATGGTAGATTTATGTTGTTTGGCTGGTTTTCGTTCATATAAATGCAAATTAAGAAAAAATAAGAATTAAAATAAAATCGGTTCTTCTAAATCTTCTAATGAAGATTTGCACAGTAAACAGCCTAATTATCCAAGGTAGTTGTCTTACGGCAGGAGAAATAAAAATAGCATTTTCTTCTCTGAAGATCAGACAAGTGTTACACATATACATATTAATTAACCCTTTCATTACCATATTTCTAATGGAAGACACTTCCTGTGATTTATAAATCATTTTGAAAATAATTGAGAATTTGGAAGGATTTTGTAAGATAAATAACTTGGTGTTTGGAGCATAACTTAACAAAGGTTTTTACATAAAATTATGATGGAAGGTTTTAGATAAATATAAATACTTCAAAACAAATGGCTTTTGAACAAGGCAGTTTGGTATCACATCAGTTAAAGAGGGTAACTGTTGCTTGTGGGCCATGTTAATAGTATCTTTACTAGTGGAGAGATTGTTGTGAAAGTTTGCAGAGTTGTAAGACTTAAGATGTTACCTTTTAATATGAGGCAATCATAGTACTGTTCTGTACTTTTCAAGAATATTTTGTTAATGTGGCTTTAGTTAATAGTTCAAAATAATGATAGAAAGATGTGTTTATTTTCTGTATGTTGCCATGTATTAAACAAAGAATGAACATTATCCAGGGTGTATTGTGGACATAGTTACCTCTCAGTAAATGTGTGTGTCTGTGTGTATATGTATGTAGTAAGATACAGTTAGAAAACAGCTCCTAAAAATATATTCAAGTTTTATTTTTTAACAATCTAAGTTCTTAAAACTTAAAATCAATATACTGTGAAGCACCTATTTGATTTACCTTTCCATATAACTTTTGTATCTGATGCCTTTCATTGCATATGAAAAGAGAATAACATATATATATATATATATATATATATATATATATATATATATATATATAAGTGTGTGTATAGTCCTAGCAGTATATATACACTTTTTCATTTTTTTTTCTGTTATATTTATTCATGCATTATGTTGGCGGTGATATGTTTCTTGATTTTTCATTTTATTTTCACAATGAATAATTAAAACCTTGGTAGTAAAGAACAAACTGAATAAGAACGATGGGTGGATAGAAATAAAGTGTGTGAATTTACATTTTCTAGGAGAGGGAGAGGGAGAGTGAGAGAAAGAGAAAGAGAGAATAGAAAATATCTTAGCATAGAAAACCTGAACAAATATATATATACACATACATAAATTCCATTTGAGAGGTACCTGGCATATATGGTTTATGTGAAAAGAGAATGAATAAAAGGAATCAAACTATTTTACACTCCTCCTTTCACTTTGCAATATAAAACATTCAGATATTTATTTGCTTCTTAGACAATAGAGGAAATATTGCTGAAGTCAGAACAACAACAAATGTCTTGACAATTTTAATGTTGTTCGTTAAAGAGTTTCTATTGCTTGAAGTTTATAACGTGAGTCTGCCTGTTTGACTCTCTGTTTGTTTGTCAGTCTGTCTGTATCGATAATTAACATCTCTGTCCAACTGAAGTGTGTACTGTGTCTGAATCAAAAACTACTTCATGCTGAAGTCATCATCATCATCATCATCATCATCAGGTTTAGCGTCCGTGTTCCACGCTTGCATGGGTTTGGACGGGGGTTTTCCCACTTGAGGCAAGAGTGGTTGTCTTGCTCACATAGGACTGTCTGGCGGGTTTTCTACAGTTGGATGCCCTTCCTAACACCAACCACATTTACAGTGAAGTGTCTTTATTAATCGGTTCTACATTATTATTAATTTCTCACTCTACAACTAGAATTGTTTTTATTGATCTCTGCACACTGAGTTCAAATCCTCTTGAGGTCAATTTTGATTTTCATCCTTTCAAGGTCAATAAAAAAAAAGGGAAAAGAAAGAGTCGATCATCAGATCATACCAAGTAAACAATGTGTCTATTAGTCTTTCCTTTGCTTATACTAAGTGCTGGCAGAAAGAGGTGACATTTAAACTTAGGATTCACAGAGCCAGATCAGGTACTGCAAATCATCCTGTTTATTTTTTAACAATTTCATCACTCCACCGCTGCTAGACTGGTACTTTATTTGATTAATCCCATAAGAATGAAAAGCGAAGTTGGCCTCAGAAGGATTTAAACCTAGAGCATAGTAAGCCAAAATATATGTTGAAGCATCTTATCCAATGCCCTAAAGTCTCTGCCAATTTAAATAAAGTACCAATCGAAGGCAGTGGATTGAAAAAAATATTCAAACAGTGTTGGAGATGCTTTGTGGTATATCTGATTCATCTCTGTTTATTCTGTTTAAATTCTACCGCCTGTCACTGGAGAAAAACAAAATGTGATTGGTTTTGTAAGTCCTCAGCAAATCACAAGTATGTTGATTGGTCAGTCTCAATTTCTGCACTTCAACTGTCAAAAAATATTTCAAAGAGATGTTCTACTACTAGACACTAAGATGTAATCTTATGCTTGTTTCATGGTCCTAAATGCGATATTTAAAGAAAGGTAAAAGAGCTATGCCAAAACAACCACCCCAACTTATGGGGCCTGTACTTGCAGATAGTCATTACCATCTTGATCAAAATAAGTTTACAATTGTAGACAGAATATACTTGAACTTCCCTCTTTTTTAGCTCACTTTCCACTTAGCCATGTTTACCTGTCATAAGGTTCTGGGTTTTATCCCACTGCATGGCATCTTGGGCAAGTGTTGTTTACCATAACTTCAGGTTGACCCATGCCTGGCAAGTGATATTGAGTAGATGGGAATTGTTTGAAGGCCCATCAGATGTACTGTACATTTAAAGAGTCAGCCATATCTGAATCTCCTTCAGAATTATGTTATGGGTTATGAGTACATATGTCTGGGGAATGCTCAGCCATGAGAAGAGTGTTCCATTGAACAAACAACTGAAACATTTGTCATTGTGGTTGACAGAGTTCCATGGAGCTCATTTCTTCATAGAGAACTGTATTTTGTGTCTTTTAATGAGGGTCCTATTATTTATCTTCAACTATGAGTTAACTTTGCTAGATCACATTTGAAAACCAAAAGAAAAATATTTTGGTTTTATAGTGAATTAGGATTATTTTTTTTAAATGGTAGTCAGTTACAAATATTGGGTAGGTTTGTGTATAGTTGATTACAGTGACACTAGTACATAACTGGTAGTATATTTTATCAAACCTGGAGGTTGTAGAACTCAGAATCTTTGACATTAATAAATAAGTACTTTACAGAATGTACTGGATGCATTTTATTATAAGCACTCTACCTCAAGGTGATGTGCAGTAGGATTGTATCTGATAATATATGATTGTGAAGTGAATCTATTAGCTACATATAAATGCCTACACCTATATATGCATGTACATTTGTATACGCTAATTGTGTGATGCATATGTATGTGTATTATTTGAATATGCACACTAGGTGGATTGGCAGTATCGGTAGAGGGTCGGACGCCATGCTCTGATGCATAGAGTTATGGCCTTTGCCATTCTGAGTTCAAATCCCGCCGAGGTTAGCTTTGCCTGTCATCCTTACAGGGTCGATAAAATAAAGTACCAGTAACGCACTGGGTAATTGCTGGCCTTGTGCCAAAAGTAGAAACAATTATTTGAATATGCATATATTTGTGTGTATTTATGTGAATGTGAACGTGTGTGTAAAGGTGAGAGAGAGGGCAGACAGACAAACAGACTGTCTATATGTGTGTATCGAACAGAGAGAGAGAGAGAGAGAGAGAGAGAGAGAGAGAGAGAGAGAGAGAGAGAAAGAGAGAGGGGGAGGGGACTGTATATGTGTGAGTTTGTGATATTGTATGAGAATATATGTTTGTATGAATGAATGTTTTACTGTAATAATTGAAAGCTTTCATGACATGTTTATCTTAATGTTAAATGCATGTTAAGTATCAATAAAAACATTATTAAGATATCTTTTAAATTCCTATATTTGATATCCTTTTTTTATTAGATAGAAATTGCAGATATGAAATTAATATGTAATAAAAATATTTATTTCATCTTATTTTAATCCTAATTAGCAGTTAATTTTCTTTTCCTTTTTTTTTTTGCTTCAGGAATAGTGTATCATCACACTCTGATAATTATTATGGCACATGCTAAGAACAAGCTCTGAAATGTTTTATGTTGCAATCATATAACCTTTATACATATTATTACACCTATTAGATAGATCAGAATTAAGATACTTCTGCATTAAGTGAGTTAATGTTAATATATTTAAGTTAACATATTTAACAGATAGAAATATTCCATGAGGAAAATAATTAACATTATATTCATTTTTCCAGCAAGTGAAGGTGTATGGCCAAGTGGTTAGGAGATTGGATTTCATTTCACAAGTTGACATTTTGTGTTCTTAAATAACGCACTTTATTTCATGCTGCTTTTCATTATCAGACTGGTAACTCTATCATTAAAACACACCTAAACCCTCGTTGATGGTCAGTCAGCTAAATCTGCATAGGTATGAGTTTCAAATTTCATTTACATTTCAATGTAAATGTAGTGAGTACCCAGAGGCTTCAGTAATATAGGTTTTAAGAGAGCCCTTCAGTCTGAACAAGAAGATAGTGTTGATGCCACAATAAAATGTACCCAGTACACCTTTTAATATGTTAGTGTTGGTGCCATGGAAAGTGTACCCAGTACACTCTATAAAATGGCAGTGGTAGTAAATCAAATATGGAACATATGATGGGTTGATCCAACCTATCTAGTCTTGGACTGTGACAATTTGTCCAACCCATGCCAGTGTGGAAAACGGACATAAAATTATGTTGCTGATTTCAAATATGGAAAACAACTCCAGACTGACTAAATACTGAAGCAGTTTTCTGAAGCCTTCTCTGGGATCATAAGAGAATACTCAATAATATTATTAGGCTCCTTCACTTTTCAGTAAGGAATTCTACAATCTCAAATTTCCTATTTACAGCAAGGTTTTCTGAACTAGCAAAGAGAAAATCTTGTTTCTGAATAAGATAAAAACTGAAGCCCGTGTCCTAACATTCTTTCAACTTAGCCACCTGTGATTTTTATTCTTTATCATGTTATATTGCCAGTGTAATCAACATTTTGTTCTCAGTTTTTTTTTGTTTGCAATATTGATTTTTGACAGCTTTAGTTGCATACATCATCTATATCTTAACATTTATAATATGAGCATCAAGTTATTTGCCTTTGATACAACACAGAGTTTTGTCCTTGGTGTTAAGGTGATACATCAATTCATTGTAAATTATGAAACAGACATTACATATTCAAAATACTTGAACGTGTTAGGTCTTTACCTCTTCTACTGTATAACTGTAAAACTGGCATGTCACATATAACGTCAAAAAGTAAAGACTGAACTAAACATACAATTATCATAAGAATATCAAACAGACTTTCCTTATAGCAAAACTTAGATTATATTTGTCTCTGTTTAATTTTTCTCTTTTTTGATTATAACATTAATACAAAAATTTGCTTTACAGTTCTATGTTTGTTACCACTGCATAGATCTTAGGTAACTGTCTTCTACTATCAGCATTACTATTTGACTGCAGTAGAAATGGAAAAGAAATTACAGCTCACACCCATGCAGGTTTATCTGGGGGTCTGTGAGGTTTCATTTCGCCCTCTAAAATGTTAGCACTTAGTTCATCCTGTCAGATGGTAGTGCCAGTCACAATAAAATGTTCTCAGTACATGCTGTAAAGCAGTTGGCACCCATCTTTAAAAATGGTGTATACCAGCAAGACATGGTCACCTGACTGGTCAAGCCTAATTGCATGACAACCTGTTAACCCATACAAACATTTAAAAGAGACATTAAACAATGATGATGGTGACGAAAATGTATCTGCAGTAGTTGACACAATCCTCCTCCATCAATTGTAGTTTTCTTTTCTTTAATAATCAGTTGTCATCCTATAGTCAGGTGATTAACCCTGACCTTCAGTGTGATTTGAATTCCTTGGCAGAATTTAAACTCAGAAAAATGATGTGATAGAACAATATGGTTAGGCATCTTATCTGATACTCCAACATTTCTGCCAATCCACTGGCATGGAATAGGGTTTTATTTTAGTGAGCCCAAATGGATGAAAGGCAAAGTTGACCTCAGTGGAGATGAAATTCAGTATGCAGAGAGCCAGAACAAATACCATATGATATTTTATATGGTTATATGGTGTAGGTGGTTGTGGTGGCAGTATGTGTGTGATCCCTCTTTAAGTTCCAGAACTAAGTATTTTGACACACAGTGGTCAGTAGAATATAAACCAGACTAGAATAAATAATTCAATGGCTTAGCTGATCATATCAACTGAACCATTGAAGATTGGTGCCTCTGAATGGCTACAGTTCAATGACTCAAATCAGGAAAGAATAAAGGAATTTACTAGAAGAATTGTAAAATGCGTTAACAGTCTGTGAAGAAGCAGATGAATCAATATTTTACAGGTAGTCTACAGCTATTACCTTAGGCTAAAGTATATCATTATTATATCATAACAATTGTGGCCAATCAATAACACATGATGCTCAGGTGGCATGATGTCAGTACCACATGGTCAAGTGACATGTGATGTCAGTACCCCATGGTTGAGGTGTAATTTGATGTCAGTGCCACATGGTTGAGGTGTAATCTGATGTCAGTGCCACATGGTTGAAGTAACATATGTGATGTTAGTTCCACATGGTTATGTGTCACATGCTCAGATGACATGTGATGTCCATACCACATATTTGAGGTGTAATGTGATGTCAGTACCACCTGGTTGAGGTGATGTGTGATATGAGTACCAAATGGTTGTGTCATGTGATATGAGTACCAAATGGTTGAGGTGTCATGTGATGTCAGTACCACATGATCGAAGTGTAATGTGATATCAGTTCCACATGGTCAGCTGACATATGTGATGTCATGGTTGAGGTGACATATATGATGTCAGTACCCCATGGTTGAGGTGACATATGTGATGTCAGTACCACATGGTTGAGATTCAGATCCATATAAGATTGTAGTCACTACAACAGTTTTATAAACCTGTATCTTGGTGTCCAGTTTTATGCATCTTTCATTTCAAAGGTGATGACAGAGCTTGCCAAATGCACTCATGGGTGAGGTGACATGTGTGATGTCAGTACCAGATGGTTGAGGTGACATGTGTGATGTCAGTACCACATGGTTGAGGTGACATGTGGGATGTCAGTACTACATGGTTGAGGTGTAATGTGGTGTCAGTACCACATGGTTGGGGTGTAATGTGATGTCAGTACCAAATGGTTCAGATGTCATGTGATGTCAGTACCAGATGTTGAGGTATCAGAGTCAGGTGATGTTTGTACCAGATTATGAGACTTCTGAGGGATTGATATGAACATGCTTAATGGTGGTTTCAGTTTTCAATCCCTACATGTCATAAGTGTCTACTAAAAGGGTTAGTGTCAGGAAAGGCATCCAGCTGTGAAACATTGCCTCAACAAGTCTCATTCAACCCATGCCAGCATGTAAAAGTAGACATATAAATATTGTTATTAATATATGAGATTAGCTGAAGCAGTAATATTCTTTGAATGGAAGTATAGTTTATTAGTGATTGCCTTAGTGGAAGTATAAGCTATACATTATGCTAGTAATATTGATTTATGATATTGATTTTTAACAGGAGCACAAGGTCAAATATTTTGAGGGTAGGATACTGTTAATTATATCGATACCAATACCAACCCAATCAAAACCAATTCTGTTTCTATAAACAAAACCATCCATTTTAAAGGATTCCTATTTAAGATAATATCTTCCATCATAATTGGAAACTATATGTTGAATTATTTACTCACTTAGTAATGAAATAATTAATAATTTTAGTAAATCCCTCAAAGTTCTTTATGAATTACTTGAAATAGAGTACATTTCATTAGAAATATGCTTTTTTTGGCATTGTTTCTACAGCTGGATGCCCTTCATAATACCATCAACTTTAGAGAATGTACTAATTATTCACACATACATGATGGACTTACCGCCTCAATTTTGACAGATGAGGATCCAAACAACCTATTTAGTTAATTTAGTTTGGATGTTTATATTGGACATGACATTTGCAAGCAAGAATAAAGATTGTACGGGTTACTGGATAATGTTGGATGTTTGATAATGCTTTTCTCCTCCCACTTGCTTCTTGTATCCTATGGATACAACTGGACTCGAAGGTCCTGATCCCATTATGACACATAGTTCTCCAGTTCTTCTCTTATTCAAATTAAATTTCAAATAAGATATATTAGTTGCTGAAAGAATACTCTTCAGCTTGTCTTTGTACTTGAGCCATAGTTGACAGCATTTCTATATCCACCATCAGGCTAGCTGTACATGAGGACTTTTAGTATTCTTTTGTCACTCATTCTGATAACATGACCAGCCCAGCATAGCTGTGATTTCTTAAGGATCATGCCTCCAATCTTGCACTTAGTTGAGACATCAGCATTAGATATTTTGTCTTCTAGTGTGTACCCACAGATTGCATGAAGACTGCCTTTATTAAGTATGTCCAGTTGGTTGAAGTGTGACCTACATGGAGTCCAAGATTCAGATCCATATAAGACGGTAGTCACTATAACAGCTTTATAAACCTGTGTCTTGGTGTCCAGTTTTATGCATCTTTCATTTCAAAGACAGAGCTTGCCAAATGCACTCATAGCTTTTCCTATATGATTAATTTTCCTCGTCATCAAGAGATGCATTTGAGTTCATCTTACTGCTAAGATATGTGAATGATTTCTCATCCTTGAGATTCTTCCCCTTCATAGGGGTATCTGAGAATTGATGGTTTCCGTTTGACATCTTCCATTTGTTTGGGCATAAAGCATAGTTGGCAGATCATCACTGTTTTATTTATGCTGATGTTAAGCCTGAAGGCTTTGCTAACAACAGAAAAATGGTTTGTGTGCTCCTGGGCTTCCTCTAAATATGTTGCTAAAAGGGCAGCATTACCTGCAAAAAGGAGATTGTGAATGATGTGGGTGCGTAGATGCATCTTAGCTTTAAATTGTTGTTTGAAGAGTCCACCACTCATTCAAAATTGAAATCTAACATCTGTGTTGTTTTCACCAAAGGCATATTTCAGCACTGCTGAAAAAATAGTGCAAAAAGAACTGGAGCCTTGTTATGTGTCATTTGCCACATCAAAATAATCTAACAACTCACCATCAGATAAGATAGCACCTTTTATTCCCTCATGGAAGGAGTCAATGATGTTAAACCTTTTTGTCAGATATCCCAAGCTTCTTTCAGAACTTTCCAGAGTGCTTACCGATTGACAGTGCCAAAGGTCTTATTTAGATCTACGAACACCATATATAGCTCCTGATTTCTCTCACAGACCTTCTCAGACCTTACAAAGAGAAAATGTCATGTTGATTATGCCACAGCCTGAACGGAAAATGCACGGCAATTCAGGGTAAATATTATTGAAAATATATTTGATTGATGATCCTATTGAGTATCAGCCTGGCTAGGATTTTACCAGCAATTGACAGAAGTGATATCTCACAATTGTTATCACATACACTCCTATTCCCTTTGTTCGTGTAGAGGTGTATATATATATAAATATAAATTAGCGAGAATCGTATTTCGGCTATTGGAAATTAGCGAAAAACAAATTCCGAGATGTGTGGCAAGCGCTCAATAGATTCTAATGAACCAGAGCTACAACATACGTTAAGAGGCCAAACACACTGAGACGATGGTTAAAACATTATCCGCACAGCCATAGAAACGACCAAGTAATTCGGGTCAAACAAATAAAAAAATATGATTGAAAAATTTACCCGGACCCCTGGATGGTTGGTGAAAATCCAGCATTTGGGTTTCTGCGACTCCTAAATCAAGTACTCTCAGCTTAGACAAATAATTGTTTCTACTTTAGGCACAAGGCCAGAAATTACTCAGTGCATTACTGGTACTTTATTCTATCAACCCCGTAAGAGGTCGATAGAATAAAGTACCAGTAATGCACTGACAAATAATGTTAAGCTTTTGGTAAGATGATTGAACAAGGAAGTCACTTTCTCAACAGGTTTTAGTTCAAGTGCCAGGACAAGGATATATATATATATATATATATATATATATATATATATATCATTCCATTGCAAAGTGGTCGTGGAGGTGCCACAGCAAAAAAGCACCCAGCCCACACTGTAAAGTGGACGTGTAGGCACCACGGAAAAAAGCACCCAGCACTCACTGTAAATGAGGTTGGTGTTAGGAAGGGCATCCAGCTGTAGAAATGGATGGTCCCACCCTTGCAAGCAGGGAAAAGCGAACGTAAAATGATGATGATGATGATATATATATATATATGTACACACACACATATGCAAGCAAATATATATACATGTAAATATGCCTATTTTTATTGGGTATAATAGGAAAAATCATACTGTCTATACTCACAATAAAATTAGATACACTACCCATGTATTAAGTTCTCTTTTCCAGAAACGTATTACACACACACACACACACACACACACACACACACACACACACACACACACACACACACACACACACACACACACATATATATAAGTATGTTTTGAAACAGTGAGTTAGTTTGAAATTAGAAATATAAGCTTGCACCGTATTTTTTACTAAAGAAATTTTTAGCCTGATAGTGGGGTTTAGAACCCTCAGAGAAATGGAAAAAGATGAGTATTGACGTACAAGTACATCAATACTCATCTTTTATATATATATTTATATATATATATATATATATATAAAAGATGAATATTGACGTACTTGTACGTCAATACTCATCTTATACATATATATATTTATATATATATATATATATATATATTAATTCAAAATATTAACAAATATAGACATTCGTGTGATCAAGTATATTTTATTATACATATTATACCTCTGAAATATGTATAATAAAATATACTTGATCACACGAATGTCTATATTTGTTAATATTTTGAATTAATATTAATAACTCCGGAAAACCATCACTGTGGAGTGCTTTTAATCTATTGTAAAACTTTATTCATTGATTTATTCATTGAACCTTGTTTAACCTTTAAATATATATATATATAATTAGAAATGTAAGCTTTTGCCGTATTTTTGACTAAAGAAAATTTTAGCCTGATAGTGGGGTTTAGAACCCTCAGAGAAATGGAAAAAGATGAGTATTGACGTACATGTACGTCAATACTAAAAGTTACTTTAGTCAAAAATACGGTGAAAGCTTACATTTCTAATTATATATATATATACCAACATAGACATACCTTCCGAAACCCGGCCCGGCGTCACGCCACTACACTTTCGGGCCACATATGGGACCTCAAGGACAACAACATCACCTATGATCTCACTTGGAGATTACTGTCCAGAGCCAATTCTTACACGGGAGGACGCCGTCCGTGCAATTTATGCTCGGAGGAAACTTTACAAATGCTGTTTTCGACGGACCAACTCCTAAACAAGAAAGATGAACTGGTTACTGCATGTAAACATAGATTGCGTAGGACTTACTTCGCCCTCAAACCCCATAATGACCCGGGGGGGGGGGTAGACTAGGGCTATAACACCCCACTTGCCGATTTTGCAATGGGTAACCCCTGCTTGCCAAGGGAGACGTAAGATCTTTTTATTTTTTTATTCTTTTATCGCTTCCTTTATTTCCTTCCCCCCTTCTCTCCTTAGTCCTTCTACCCCAGCTCTTCTCCTTTGTCGGCGTCTTTTCTCGCCCACCCGAGGCTGCCCTTTGGCCCCTTGTAGCCTTAGTACCCCCACCCCCTCCCCTAGTCTATGATAGATTTGGCGGACTCCGCCTTTTATAGCAGTTGGTTTAGACCCCGGATACTTGCCCCCTTTTTCCGACCGCTCCCACTATTCTCCGTGCCTTCTATATTTCTTAGTGGCACTTATGCCTTATTTTTTCGTTTCAGTATTTCTTTCTTCGCTTTTCTTTTGGGCGGGGTGGATTCTGAATTTATTTTTCCGTATTCTACCTTTACTTCGTACGAAGTTTCATGTAGCTTGTTTTAGATCTTTTAGAGTTAGCGTTAGTATATATTTTTTTCGGGACTCAGAATTATTATCTCGTACTAGTTCACTTTGCTGCACTGGGTGGTTGCTGGCATTGTGCCCGGGATAGAAACCTTTATTATTTATTTCGTGGTAGTCTCTTTAGTATTTTGGCCCCTTTTGTTGACCCGTCACCGTATCATTTACGTACTTATACCTCTTAAAAGGGTCCTTGCCTATACCGTCCCACCTAGTTCTTCTACTTATTTCGTTATTTCTTTATTTATTTCTTTACTTCTTTCTTTCTTTATTTATTTATTTAATCTAGCCTAATAATAGCTAGAGACCTAGGTCGTAGAACTTGCTTTACTTTTTTCTTTACACTTATTCGCTTTTCTTCACTCTCAGTATTTTTTCTTTCATTTATATTTTTACCCCCCATTGTTCTACCTACCGTTCCGACTTCCTCCCCCTCCCCAGTATCTTCTTTGACCTCATGCCCAGCTGTAGCTGGCACTACCAACGCTTGATTGGGTCTACTCCACCCCCTCCCCTCTTTCTCCTACTGGCAGGTTTAGCCACCATCTCCCCTACTAATTTGCAATCACAGAATTACTACTGATTTTTGACAATCACTTTGACCGTATATGGAATTACCCCTTGAGAAGATCGGCTATTTAAATACCAGGATAAATTTTCATTTAGTCCAGAATTAGCCTTCGAAACGGCTTGAGCTCAGCTGTCGGGGTCTTACTGGTTCCTATATATTTATATATATATATACAATTATATTTTTTAAAGACCGTTGACCAAATTATGAATTTTGAATGTATATTAGCTTAGGGTTAACTGCTTCAATGCAGGATTTTAATTATGAAAAATTGTCAAACAATTTGGGCATATATATCTTTTATTAAGGTTATAGAAGGCATGATTGCTCATTCTTTACCTTAAATATATATCATCATTGAGTATCAGATTTCCTTGCTAGCATGTGTTGAAGATGTATGTGTGTGTGAGTATGTATATACACACAATATATCTTATGAAAATGAAAAGTAACAGAGCAGGAAATACCCCTGACTGCTTGCTTGTTTCAACAGTACAGATGTAGAAAGATGATGTTAAATAAAATAGAATTAATTTTCTTTTTCTTTTATCTCTTTTAGTGTTGCAACTAGTAAACAATGTCTAGACTAGCACAGTATGATTCCATTGATATCTTCTTGAAAATCATTAAAATATTTATGATAAAAAAACTCTTGATGGTTGTTGGAAGAGCTTTACTAGTGAAATATCTTTGATTTTATATGTTTTTCAACGGTTAGGACATAACACTTCATTATAGATATATGTAGAAGTATTGAACATTTTTTAACTGTTGTTGAAAATTAAAGTTTTCTCTCTTAATTAGTTTTACTTTTAATTTCTTAACGATTGTGTGTAGAAAAGAAAAATTGCTTTTTAGATTTTTTTTTTTATAGGATATTAAAATAATACAACTCCAGTCTTAACTCATCCAAAACTAAATGTCTAGGATTCTGATCTGATTTAATTCTAGCCTGTACTCTTTAATCACTTCCTGTTCTTCCTCCAGTTGCCACTACAATGCCATCATCATTGTCATTATCATCATCATTGTTCTAGCTTTCATTATCTACATCAACATCATAAATAATGTTATTCTCTGCTCCTCTAGACATTTAATTTGAATGTTTACTTTTCCCTACTTACTTGGATTTGTCTAGTTTTCTCTAGCATAGATTTATTTCACCTGTGTGCCTGTTATGTTCCTTCATCATTTTTTCTGTGAGGTTCAGCATCTTGAAATCAGCTCTTACCACTTCTACTCAACTTTTACTTAGTCTTTCTCTTTTGGAGTTCCTGGCATTCCACCCAATGATTGTCACCTTACCAGCACAATCTTCTCTCTTGCAAACTACATCTGATTTCACTTATTCCCAGTCAACTCATCTCTGCTTCATCATTTGTGCACATTAAACATTACATGTTGACTATATATCACCTCCTATCAAACCCTAATAACTTCACCCACCACTCACTTCTCTTCCATTATAATTCCTGCCAGTTCTCCTCTTTTATCTCCTATTCATCCACCTCTCATACTAAACATTAAAATCAGTGTTTCCCACTTGCCATACTGCACACATCTCTTTTGAAATTTACTTTCCTATCTATGCTTTTCCATAATCAACTGAAATTTCATTAAAAATATATTTTCAACATAACACGAACTGTATTAACCTTACCTA